>CAWUFW010004268.1:0-2500 GCA_963921515.1 Calotriton arnoldi
ATTTTAGAGGAATATTTTAAAGTTCCAAAACTCCACACTTAGAAGAATTTCCAAGTGAAACCAGTCAATGTTAGCCTATGAAGGAAATTCAAGTTACCGGTAAGTACGGCTAAAATTACTTTTCAGGACCAGTACTGGGCTGAAAGATGCAGCACTGAGGTCTCTCCTGATAACAGGTGAGTAAATCGGAATTCGTATTTCGGCTGATTTTAGAGGAATATTTTAAAGTTCCAAAACTCCACACTTAGAAGAATTTCCAAGTGAAACCAGTCAATGTTAGCCTATGGAAGGAAATTCAAGTTACTGGTAAGTATGGTTAGAATTACTTTTCAGGACCAGTACTGGGCTGAAAGATACAGCACTGAGGTCTCTCCTGATAACAGGTGAGTAAATCGGAATTCGTATTTCGGCTGATTTTAGAGGAATATTTGCACAATGGTGAAGGGAGGGGGCGGGGCCTGAGGTTACATCTGTGCAAACGCGCCCCGTGGAGCGTTTTAAGTTGGGGGATTAAGTCCCCTTGAATCCTGAGGGTCCCTAGGGGCCAACTAGCCCACCAGGAACCTCCAATATGCGCTAGGGGCTGCGTTGCAGAGACGTGTAGAGAGGCCACACCCCTTTTTACACCTCTCTGCAACGCAGCTCTGTGGCGCTTTCTGGATGTACCTGTTGGGCTAGTTGGCCCTCAGGGACCCTCAGGATTGAAGGGGATTTAATTCCCCATCTTAAAACGCGCCACGGGGCCTGTTTGCACACATGTCACCTGAAGCCCCGCCCCTCCCTTCACCACTGTGCAAACGCGCCCCGTGGCGCGTTTTAAGTTGGGGATTAAGTCCCCTTGAATCCTAAGGGTCTCCGGAGTCCAACTAGCCCACCATATACCTCCAAAGCGCCACAGAGCTGCGTTGCAGAGAGGTGTAAAAGGGGTGTGGCCTCTCTACACGTCTCTGCAACGCAGCCCCCTGGCGCATATTGGAGGTTCCTGGTGGGCTAGTTGGCCCCAGGGACCCCCAGTATTCAAGGGGAATTGTTCCCTCTCTGCAAACGCGCCAGGGGCGCGTTTGCAGAGTGGTGAAGGAAGGGGGAGGGGCCTGCGGGCCCGATCGTTTTTTTTTTTTTTTTTGTCCTCTGAAGGGGGCTGTGTGGCCCCCTTCCTTTTTTCTCTTTTGGGCCCTGGGGACCCCATCCCCCAGGGCCTTACCCCTTTTTTAAATTACAAAAAAAAACAAAAAACGGGAAGGGGGCCGCGTGGCCCCCCTTCCCTGGGCCTGTATTGGCCCCGGGGACCCCATCCCCCGGGGCATGGCCTCTATATTTATTATTTTGAGGGGGGCAGCGTGGCCCCCCTCCTCTGGCCATTTTAAGGCCCCGGGGACCCCATCCCCCGGGGCGGCCTTTCCATTTTTTTAAATTATTATTTTTTTCCTTTTTTGGGGAGGGGGGCCGCGTGGCCCCCCTCCCGGGCCACTACTTGCCCCGGGGACCCCATCCCCGGGGCTGGCCCTCTCCGTTGGGGACTGTGGGGGTCCCCAATCCCCCCACAGTCCCGCCGGCTCCCCACGTCCCTTGGGAGCCGGCATTGCTAGTCCCACATGGGGAGCAGCTGACATGCTGCTCCCCATGTGGAAAGCAATCGCTTTGGATATTGGAAGAGAGAGCAGGTTTCCCTGCTCTCTTCCAATATCCAAAGCAGTTTGCTATGGCAGGACGGGAGCCGCGAGGCTCCCGTCCTGCCATAGCAAACTACAGTGTCCCGGGGGTAGGCACCCCGGGACACTGCAGGAGCCGGCCCTGGGGGGTGGTGGTCCCCAGGGCCATCAAGGGCTCCAGGAGGGGGCCGCGCGGCCCCCTCCCATTCCGTACACAGCCCCGGGGAGGTGGTGGTCCCCGGGCTCTGGGGTCCGTAACGGACCCCCATATTAAAATGTTTAGTGCCCCGGGGAGGTGGCGGTCCCCGGGGCGTGTGGGGGCTAGAGCCGCCCCGAAACTGGTTTTATTTTTAATTAAAAAAAAGCCCCGGGGAGGTGGTGGTCTCGGGGCTGCGGGAGGGCTCAGAGCCCTCCCGCACCATTTTTTTAAAAGCCCCGGGGGGTGGCGGTCCTCGGGGTTTGGGGGCCCTTTGAGGCCCCCACACATTAAATTATCCCCCCACCATGCCCCCGGGACTTGGGCCACCCGGGGGCCAATTAACATCGAAGCGCGGGAGACCGCGCTTCGATTTTTTTTTTTCCGGCAGGATTCGCGCACCCTGAGCGCATCCTGCCGATTTTTTTAAAAAAAAAAAATGCTTTTTTTTGCCCAGGGGGTCCTTGTGGGACCCCCTGAGCAGGCCTAGGGGGTTAGGGTGTTTCTACCCTGCCCCCTTTGTGCGTTTTGCGCACTTGTTTCTTTTCTCGGCGGGATACGCGCACCCTAAGCGCATCCCGCCGATTTTAAAAAAAAAAAAAAATCTTTTTCTGCCCAGGGGTCCTTGTGGGACCCCTGAGCAGACCTAGGGGTC
>CAWUFW010004268.1:1215000-1587183 GCA_963921515.1 Calotriton arnoldi
CCACACGTTTCTGGGGAAACTATCCGATTTCGCAGAGGGGCCACTGATTCTAATGGGCGACTTTAATTTAACGTGGCAGAAGGAACTGGACAGTACACACACACACACCGTTCGGAGGTGGGCTCCTTCTCCCAGGAGACACAACGCCGAATACACGATATGGAGCTTTTAGACGCTTGGCGTATTTTATTCCCACAGACGCGGGACTACACATTCTACTCACATGTGCACCGTTCCTATTCCCGTTTGGACTACATTTTTATCCATCAATCTCTTCAGGGGGCACTTCAAGATGCTAAGATATTTCCTCTTTCGATCTCGGACCATAGCCTACTCACTGTCTGTCTCTCTTGGGGAGGGAACGCCTCAGCAACTCCTAAATGGTACTTCCCGACGTCCCTTACCCGGGATAAAGAAGCTTGCACCAAATTAAGGGAAACCATTACAGAATTTTTTGTTAATAACGACCCAGAGAATACCTCTACCTACATTACTTGGGATGCATTTAAGGCAGTCTTTCGGGGAAGATGCATTGCCCTTAATTCGGCCCTAAATGCGCAACGGGCGAAAGAAAGGGAAAAACTAGAGGAGGAGCTCTCCAAGCTTGAGCACATACACAAAACGAACCCCAGCAGGCAGACCCTTCGTAATCTCACAGCGATACGGGGGAAACTCCGAACGATCTACGATAATAGGGCAGAGTTCACACTCCTTAAGCTACGTCACTTATCCTACTCGCAGGGCAACAAGGTAGGTAGACATCTGGCCCGCCAATTACGAGATAAAAGGGAGCGAGAGTATATAGGAGGCATCTGTAGTCCTGATGGGGAACTTAATCATAGCGAAGAAGCCAAAGCAGACCTCTTCGGCTCTTTTTACGCGAAACTCTACCAGGGTGACGCGGTGGACTCGGATGCACAGAGGTATTACCTTCAGTCCCTGACAATGCCCCAGGTATCAGATGACTGGAATGATCGGCTCACGGCTCCTATTACGCTTGATGAGGTCAACATCGCGATCATGGCTCTGAAGCTGCATAAAGCGCCGGGCCCAGACTGATATACTGCCCTTTTTTATAAGCCGTTCGCCCCCAACATAGGGCCCCACCTGACTAACCTATTTAACAGCATGGCCACTAAGGGCATGACCTTCTGGCACCATGTCCGAGGCAGTGATCTCCGTCATACCCAAAGCTGGGAAGGACCCCCAATACTGTGCTTCTCATCGGCCCATAGCCTTGCTCAATTTGGATGTGAAGCTTTACTCCTCCATTATAGCTAAACGCCTGAATGACCTTATGCCTGAATTGATTCACGCCGACCAATCGGGGTTCATTAAGGGCCGGCAAACAGACGATAATACCCGTAGAATTGTCCACCTGATAGAGAAGGCCTCCCGACGTAGGATTCCCGCAGTGCTGGTGGGCCTTGACGCAGAGAAGGCCTTTGATCGAGTGGATTGGGGGTTCCTTTTCCTCACGCTCTCGACATTTGGGTTTACGGATAAATTCCTCACTTTGATCCGGGCTAATTACCTCCATCCCAGATCTAGGGTGGTGGTCAATGGGGTACTGTCGCCCACGTTCCCCCATTCTAGAGGCACCAGACAGGGTTGCCCCCTGTCTCCCCTTCTTTTTGCACTAAGTATCGAACCATTAGCAGCGGCGGTCAGGGCTAATCCTGCCATACAGGGCATACCATTTGCAGGGGAGTCGCATAAAATTTCTCTTTTTGCGGACGATGTCCTCCTGTCCCTCTCCGATCCGTCCACATCCCTCCCAAGCGTGCAAAATGAATTAGAGCGTTTTGAAGCGGTGTCCGGCTTCAAGGTTAATCTCAACAAATCATATATTCTCAACCTTACTCTCCCACGAGCAGAATTACCCACACTACAATCTCGTACCACATTGGCATGGGCCTCGTCCTCTATTCAATACCTGGGAGTGCAGTTGACCCCGAAGGTAGAGGGTCTCTACGCTGCCAACTTCCCCGCTCTTCTTGACAAAATTCAAAGGGATCTCACGAAATGGAAGCCACTTTTCCTATCATGGCTCGGTAGGATTCACGCAGTGAAGATGACACTTCTCCCCTAACTCCTCTACCTATTTCAGGCTTTGCCCATAGCACTCGAGGGGGACTTTTTCCGTCGAGTTAAATCCATGGTTCTTCGCTTCATCTGGCAGGGCGGACGGGCACGCCTCTCATTCCCTCTTCTTCGTCGCTCTCGTAAGGAGGGCGGCGTTGGCTTACCAGACTTTCAGCTATATTATAAGGCGGCACAGCTCAGAGTACTGGTTGAATGGTCCAAGCCAGAGTCCGACAAACACTGGCTAAATATGGTCCGCAGTGTGACGGGGAGAACAAAATGGGATCTAGTTTGGCTCCCTAAGAGAGACAGACCTAAGAATGCGTATATTAGTACCCCTACTCGCACCACACTGAAAGTATGGGACACACTTACGGGTGATGATAGATGGGCCTCGTTTCCATCACCATTTACGCCCCTCCACTTTAACCCGGCATTCCCTCCGGGCTTACAAGAGGGACCTTTTGACACTTGGAGAAAAGGAGGATGTCTGGCTCTGACACACCTGTTTCAACACACAGATCCCCTCACGTTTAGTGAATGTAAGCAGGACTTTGGACTGGCAGACACGGAGGGATACCACTATGCTCAATTAATGCACTGGGCGCTCGCCCCGCAGGTACGCGAAGCAGCCACACGCCCCCTCACACAGTTTGAACGCTTTCTCACCAAGGCCACATCCATGAAGGGGACGATTTCATTCATATATAATTTCCTACTTACTACTGTTAACTCCCCAAGGCCCCGATATATGTCCATGTGGGAGGGCATGCTACAGCGGGGGATTTCGGAGGAGGAGGAGTGGGCCCACCTGTGGACCGACCTCGGTCGATTTAACCGCTCCACGGAGCTTCGTGAGGCACATCTGAAGACGATGATGGACTGGTACTTGCATCCGTCCAAACTCAATCGAATTTTTCCTGCAACTTCCGATAGATGCTGGAGGGGATGTGGTCTGCTTGGGGACTTTCAACACATATGGTGGGACTGCCCATCCATTCGCCCATACTGGGAGGAAATTCTGACCCATATTAAAGATATACTGGGATACCCTGTTCCTTCCACTATGGCAGAGGTCCTCCTGGGGTTACGTGATCCTTCCCTAGAACACCAGACCCGAGCTGACAAAACAATCATGTGGCTATGTCTTGGGGCGGCCAAGATCACCCTGGCGGCCGCCTGGAAAAGGAAGGAGGCGCCATCTATATCTCTCTGGCATTCAAGACTCTGGAGACTGCTCAGTCTGGAGCGCATGTCTGAAATATTCAGAGATGACTATAAAAATTTTGAATTCTGTTGGGGACCCCTGGTTCAGTTCCTCTCGCAGGGTCTCCCATCAGCCGTGTGCCCCCCTAGCGTCAGAGCTCTCCATCTCTTTCAATACTGAGCCAAGTGTCATCACTACTAGTTGCATCTAGGAAGCGAGTTTAGCCGCCACCACCATTGGGGGGGGGGGGAAGGGGGAGGGGGGGTGGGTGTATTTATCCTTGGTTTTCCCCCATTGGGAAATGTTTGATGTTATGTACCTTTCATACCTATTAGTAACACCCTATGTACGAAGAGTGCGGGGCAAATGTCCCCATGGAGGGCTGCCGAAACAAGAGTGGCAACACGAGCCTACACTGTTTACATTGTAGACTGAGGCTCCAACTCCAGAATTGTTAGAAACTGTAACCTATCTTAGCGTTTTATCCCTCCAGCTAGGAGTTGGACCAGACGCCAGAGGGCTGTCTTTCTACCCAGATGTAATTCAGCTTCAATTTGATACCCTCCTGCGAGAGGTACTATGTTGATGCTATTTTTCATAATGGTTCGAAAAATATCAATAAACATAACTTTGAAGAAAAAAAAAAATGAATCCCAACATTGTGAGTAGGAGCTGCAAAGGCGTCAAATTTGACTGAGCAAAACCCAAGGTTTAGCGCATTCTAAACTAATTCATGGCATAGCTGGAGACGAAGGTACGTAATTCTCTAGACCAGAGGTTAATGTCACTATCTAAGTTCCAGGGGATTAACTGCGACCAACAACTCTATATTAGTACTACAAAAAAAGTATGATTATTATTGATTAAGTTGAATGTTTCTTTAGAATGTTTTGACATGGACCTAGTGTTAATCCTCATGGTTGGAGATTCCTCAGCTATTCCTTTTTGTTTGGTGAAATTCCCTTTAATTTTATTTCGTGTCGTACGGATCTTTCTCCTGCCTTGCCCAAAAAATCTTTAACATTCTTCTTCTTGAGCTAAGAGCTACCACATCACATGTTGGATTTTGGAAAAATTTAAAAACATTTAGTAAATGAATTTGCAAATAGGAACCCTCTTTCCGACAGGTCCTGCAGGTGTATGTTGCGCGCTATAAAACCTCTATAGCAAAACGGATACCCTTGGATGTCTTTTTAACTAGTCTGTGATTGCTTCCACTAGGTGCGTTTACTTACCTGCACAGTTTCAGAAAATATTTGATCAAAAATAGCTCTTAAGTGTCATTGAGGAAAGTGGGCTGATACCAAATCACCAGAAACACCTGCATGTAAGAAAGGAAATTTACGATAGTCTTTTCTTAACCAGGAACGTTTTATTTTTACTTAGATGACTGGACCCTTGCAACTGAAGTGCTGTATACTGTAACATAAGTTGGTGTTGAGCATGGTATTTTTACAGTATTTGTTTAGTTCACATTTGCCATAGGCATGAACACCTACTGCTCTATGCCGTCCAGCGATGTGTTTTCCCTGTGGTCCACGCTTTTCATTGCAGACGAAGTTGGAGTCATTCCCTTTTGAGGTTTCAAGTATTGATTTCTGCTCCATCCCAAAGACTGTGTTGTGTCCATTGTGTGATTTGCAGGTTTAGCCTTAAGTTCAATTCTAGAAGGTCCATGTGGTCTCATGTTGATTAGTTGGTTGTCAATGTCTTATTCATTGAGCTTGGTGTGGATATTTGTAGCGCTGAAGTGGTGAGATCAGAGCTTTAGCTTTTTCCTCAAGAATCTCTTAGGTGGGTGGAATACCTTTTGCCCCGTGGGTATTGTTTGTACAAGCTGTTGGTGTTTACTGGCTATGTGTTGGACTTTTGTTTGATTTGCTTATGTGCACTCTTCTGTTTGTGATGTGGATCGCTCTTTGGTGTATAGTGCTCTTGTGGATGGTGTCGGCTAGTTGTTTGGTATAGCAGTGCTGTATTAAATGTTTGTCATATGTTCTGTTGCATATATAGAAGATAACCTGGTGCCTTTGTGTGGTTTATCCTGGGACCATATTTGTTTTGGTATTTCTAAAGTGTGAACCTAACTGGCTGACAATGGTGCGCTATACAACACGAAAAGTCCCAGTGGGTATATTTAGAGGGATAGTGGACAGAGGGAGGAGGCAGAGCTAGAGGAAGGAGTGAAGTCTGAATATCTGAGGAAGCTTTATTTCAAGAGGTGGGTTTTCAATTTCTGAATTGTTGGAGGGTTTGTGCTGTTCTGATCTCTTGGGGGAATGTTTTTCAAGATCTTGGGAGCATATGCTGAGAATGCTCATTTTCTTTCTCCTGCAGGGTTTAGTCTCTTATCTTATAGTGTTGGTGCTCATTGCATGACGCTGATCTCCAGATATTGTTAGTTTGTTAGCTAAGTAGGCGGGTGTCTTGGTGTAGAGGGCCTTTTAAATGAAGCAGCTGATCTTGAAGATGATCCGAGCTACCAGTGTAGGTCCTTGAGTGTAAGGGTGGTTGTGCACAGGATTTTTTCAGCCGTTTGATAAGTCAAGCTGTTGCATGAAGGGTGCCTTTCAGGGTAAAGTGGATGATTTCTGGGATGCCTTTGAGCGTGGCCTTGCTTCCATCAAGGTGGGAGAGGACTAGGGCTTGAACTTATGTTCTGAAGACTTCTCCTGGGAAAAAAGGTTGCATATTTTTTTCAAGTGAGAGTTGGAACCAGGCTGTTTGTTGTTCTTGCCAATGTATTCTTTGATTGATTTTGGCCTTTTCTGTTGTGGTTTGAAGCCCATTAGACTTAAGTTGGACAGCCATGACTGAATCAGAAAATGGTTGGCGTGGTTCAGGAGGAATTCAGTCTTCACAGGTTTTATCAGCAGGTAGTTTGTTGACATTCAAGTTTGGATGTGTTCAAGGTAGGCTCTGAGTCTCTGTATGTCGGTGAAGTAGGAAGTGAACCGTGGTAGGAAATGAACCATTGTAGGATTGTACCAGTAAAGCCCATGCAAGTTAATAGGGTGTCGATTGTCAACTGTGTCAAAAGCTGCGGCGGGTCGAGCAGGACCAGGAGGCACAGGTCGTTTATCATTGAAGAAGAGGGCAAAGCAACTGTCCTCTCTGATTATTTCCAGGAAATGGGAGGTGTTATAGGATGCAAGTAGGCATGGTAACCTAGGTCTAGTGTAGGTATTTTCAGCAGGGTGAGGATCTGTCCAGTGTTGATGCTGTCCAGGTAAATGACCTGGGTTAGCGAGGCGTTGGTTGACAATGTGGGGAAAGGGTGTGAGGGCTTCTCCTTGAAGAGAATTGATGATGTGGTGTTGAAGCACATCATCTTTGCTGGAGGTGGCTTTGAGTAAATTAAAACTGGAGGAGAGATGTGTGTATTTGATAGTGTTGAATGAGGACCAGTTGTGCCATGGCGGCTGGGTATAGGTGATGTTGTGGATGAGAATGAGGAATTGGTGATGGGAGAGCTGATTTTGTTGATTTTTCTCTGTTTAGAAGAGATTGATGGTGTCACATCAGTTAGTTGTTGTGGGGGTGGGGGTAGCGGGTCCTGGGATTTAGTTGGCACACTGTTTGACAGCTTTAAAGAGGGTTTTGCTTCTATTATTTGCTCAGTTGATAGAGGTCTTGTAGTTTATGGCTTTCGCTTTGGTGATGATACAACAGTTGGAGCAGAGTGGTTTCAGAAGGTTAATGTCCTCCAGGCATTTGAATCTTCTCCTTTTCTTCTCCTGTCTTCGCATGGCATGCATGTTTTCGGTAAGATCTTGGGTGTACTAGGATGCTGATGGTTTGGACTTGTGGGTTCCGGTTGGTCTGTAGATGAGATCAAAATAGGCTGTTTTGCCGCCTCATAGAGGAAAGTGGCAGGAGAGGCTCTCAAAAGACTAAGGTGTGGCAGTTGTGAAGATGGTACAGGGCCATGTTGATTTGTGTAATATTACGAGTCTTCCTCCAGTTTTGCATGTGCGATCTATGGGTAATATGTTGTATCCAAAGGTAGGAGGA
Source organism: Calotriton arnoldi (assembly GCA_963921515.1). Taxonomy (NCBI): domain Eukaryota; kingdom Metazoa; phylum Chordata; class Amphibia; order Caudata; family Salamandridae; genus Calotriton; species Calotriton arnoldi. The sequence goes on from CAWUFW010004268.1 coordinate 1,222,307, forward strand.
TGTCAACAAAGAGTGTGTACCAGATTTCTGTGTTAAATAGAGCATCTAGGTGTGTGATGATGTTGGGACATGACCTATTGCTGAATGTGAATGAGCATGAAAGGAAAATGTTAGTGATGTGGGTGTTGTGTGTGCTCTAGTGAGTGGTTTGTGGCTATGTTTATTGGTGTTAGATGAGCGAGTATGGTGAGTAGGTTTGCAGAATCTTGGAATGGTATATGGTGGCATTTGAGAGACTTTGGATGATGGGCAACTTACATTGGAAGCAGGACTTCTGGGCCTAGACTCTAGCATATCACTTTGCCTTTTTTCCTCCTAATGGATGCTCTCTCTTTCTGTGCATACCCATGCTTCAATTGAAGCCACCCATCATCCATACAACTTCTATTTTCTGTACTCGTGCTGCTCCCTAGAATCAGACGTCATTTTTAGCCTCCAATTTCAAATTTCATCACATCTACAGAAAATTTTACAATTGTTCAATTTTGCTTTTTTACATTTCTAGGATTTAGAATCTAATATTTAATTTCACCCAGTATTGGATCTTTCTTAGATTCACATACTTAAATCTTCCCAGTCATCAAGGTGGGAGTCCCACTGGGTAGGAGATTGGGCTTTTGTTGCAGTTGTTGTCCCCCCGCCCCCCCCCCCCCTTTGCCCCCTTTTTAGCTACTGGATGCTAGTTTTCGACTCTGACTGTGAACTGAGGCTTGCTAGCCAGACCTCAGTGCCAGTGCTCCTTCCCCAAAACAAGGTGTTGTCCAATTGTTCTACAATTGGCTAATAACTTTAGCGCCCCTGCAAGTCCCTAGTAAATGGTACCTAGGGCATGGGTACTAACGAGGGTCCCTAAGGGCTGTAGCATATCCTTTGCCATCCAAAGGGACACTCATAAAATTCCACCCAGACTGCCAATGCAGGCTGCGTGACATGGTGCAAACCATGAGTAAAAACATGACATGACACTCTTATATGCCATGCCAAAATCACTGCATCTAATATATGTAAGTCACCCCTACAACAGGCCTTTGAGCCCTTGTAGGAAGCTGGCTCTGTATATACTATACCAATGTAAGGTATAGTGTGCACAGAGTCCAGTGGAACCCCAAAGGTAGGAAGAGGTAAAAGTAGATAATGCCTTGCTCTCTATTTGTGGTAGTGTGGGCGAGCAGTAAGGCTTTATCAGAGAGTACTGCTAAACATTTATTGTACCCACTTAGGCAAGAAATGATTTCACACACTCAAGGACTGAACTCAGACCAATTTGTTTGTAGAAAAAAATATTAGTTATATTTTATTTTATAGAACCAGGTCTGTTATAGGGAAGTATAATAATACTTTGCAATATGTATGCAGTGCAATACAAGTTGAATGCAGTTTAAATGCAGTTGGTTGATTTACAGATAAGTCAACAGTCAAAATTACTTTTCAGTTACTTTGTAGATTACTGTGTACGTTACTTCTTGGATTACTTTGTTACTTTTGCTACTCAGTGCGGTATGCCTAGATAACACACTGGGACATTTCCTAGACAAAAGGTAAGTAATTCAGTTTTTATGCAAATGCAGTTACTTAGGGTTTTCATACAAACCAACTCCACAGTTAAAAGATTTTTCACAGAAAAGCAGTCCTATGGGAGAAAACGGTGTTTTCGGTTTATGGGTAAGTATTTGGTTTTGGGAGTTGGTTTCCTGGGGTTAGAAGCAGGGTTCCCCCAGGGTCAAGGATGCACTCTCAAGGCACCCTCAGCGGCATTAAGGGGGTCGGGTGCAGAGTGCTGAGGCACAATGTTATCCAATGTGGGATAGGGGGCCTCCGGTTGGTGGCTGCTCACGAGCAGGCCACAAGGTTGTGGGGTCAAAGCTCCTGGTGTTAGGCTCAGGGCAAAGGGGGATCCGATTTAGCACCCAGGGTGCACCCATTGCGGCGCAGGGGCGGCTGGGTGCAGGGTGCTGTTTTGGCGTCGGGTGCCCTGTTGTTTCCAATGGGGATTCTCTGGTTGCATCAAACATGCAGGCTCGGGGACGGAGATCTGCTGGAGGCGACCACTGGTTGGCGAGGTAAGTTGGGATGTCTTGGGATGCCGGGACACCATCGGTTGTGCCACTCAAGGCTGTGGGGTGTTGGGTGCAGGGAAGTATTTTGGTGTCATGTTTTTCTTACTTGGTCCAGTCAGGATTGGGGGGGGGGATCCTCCAGAACGGGCTGCAGGCGTCGGTTGGAGACTTGAAGCAGGTCAGGGATCACAGGATCCCAGGTCAGGATCGCTGGGAAGACCTCCATGTGCTGTTGGGCCACTCGAACTCGGGCCGTTAGCGTCGGGTGCAGAGTGATGCAGACTCGTGGACTTTGCCGGAGCCAGAGTCTGTGGGTGAGCAAATCTGGTGCTCACGGGAGACAAAGTCTGGTTTAGGGGCTGCTAGCTGCAGGGCACACCTGGATTTTGCTGTAGTTGGTCGAGGTCGGGACAGGCTGGTAGGGCTAGGGCCAAGTCAGTTGGTGTCCTCCTTTTCTTCAGCACGGCTCTTCGGTCCTGTTTCTTCTCGTCTGAGGAGGCAAGGTTCAGGGTTGCCCCTAAATACAAAATTTAGGGGTGTTACAGGTAGGTACAGGTTGAGATCAATGGGTCCCTCCCTTGGGGTGGGTACTCCCCCCTATTAGGCCACCGTCCAGTGGGAGGGGGGCATAAGCCTCACTCTGGTTGGCTGGGTCCCCCCATCTGCAAGATGGCGGAGACTGAGAGTTGTGCTTCGCCTCGCCTCCCCCACCTGAGGGGTGGGGTTGGCAAAGGTGGGCACACCTCTCCTCCTAACTTGGTTTTCCCGCCGATTCTCCCGCCCAAAGTGGGTTGTCAGAACCGGTGGGGGCCTGTTGCTGGGAGCAGCAAATGGCTGGGGTAGTTCACAAAGGCGCGGCAAGCCTTTCAAGCTTCCCCTTCGTCGACCCAGCCCATCCTGGGGGAGGAGGCTTGGCATCTCGACCCAGGATGTGCTTTGTTTCAGGACCCCGAAAGTGGCAGGCTCTTGACCCAGGGGTCCAGAAACATGTCTGGTGGTGGCAGCAGGCGAGCGGCCACTCAGCCAGGACACTAGAGTTGGGTCGTTATTCAGGGGGCATCTCTAAGATGCCCTCTGAGTGCATTGTTCATTAAATTCCACACTGGCATTAATGTGGGTTTAATGTGCTGAGAAGTTTGATACCAAACTTCCCAGTTTTCAGTAAAGCCATTATGGAGCTGTGGAGTTCGTAATGACAAACTCCCAGACCATATACCCTTTATGGCATTACTGCACTTACAATGTCTAAGAATTGACATAGACACTGAATTGGCACAGGGCTCATGCACCTGTACCCTCACCACTGGTATAGTGCACTCAGCTAGAGGGGTGGCTTAACTATGCCAGGGCAGTGGTTTGTAGGCATGGCACACAGGGATGTGTAACATGTCGACTCTTCACTTTGTTCTGCAGTGTGTGGGTGTGTGTATGTGTATATATATATATATATATATATATATATATATATATTACACAAGAATTCCCTCGATTATTTCCAGTCGAAAATACGGGACACGGACACCAGGTAGGTGCAATATTTTTCCTTTTTATTTAGCTGACGCTCAGCATGGTTGATGACGCGTTTCACCCATCCAGTGGGCTTGATCACATGACGAGACCCTAGTCCCTCATTGCTTTTCAACAATCCTACCACACATTGCGTCACGTGATTAGTGAAACTAAAAGAAATACTTATAAATATTCTCATTGTATTACATGCATCAAAATACATTGAAATCAACTATTGGCAGCATAGGCTTGTTTGATTGTGCACTATTTCTAGGATCAATCCAAAACGATATATAAAGTGCAAAATACTAATTCACATTTTTTTGACAAGGCAATTACTGCATTTACTTGTATGAATACAAATTATAAAATCGCTACTGGAAGCTAAAAATTAATCATGATTCTGGGCAAATAGCAATATGGATAGTAAACATACACATTTCCTGAGATCAGTTCAAAAGCATGATATAAAGTGCTAAGTGCATGATCACAAAATTCGGGAAAATTACTAACAACTAGTTCAAATATATATATATATATATATATATATATATATATATACACACATACATGGCCTCTAAGGGTGGCACAGTGAATGCTGCAGCCCTTGGAGGCCTTCATGGTCACAGTGCCCTTGTTACATTTTACAAGGGACTTGCATGTGGCCAGAGAGTTCCAATTGGGTTTTGCAACAGTACAGTTTAGGGAAAGAACATAGGTCCTGGGTACCTGGTTGGCAGGAACCCAGGTCACACTCAGTCAAAGTTCATCAACATTAGGCAAAACGTATGGGGCAACCATACAAAAAGGGGCACTTTCCTACAGCCCTAAGGTAGGGTGCATTATATTTTATGTGAGGACAAATCTGCATGAGCAGATATTCTCGTGATGTCTAGTTTTATTACTAGATATTGCAAGTGAACAAGGAAGCCATCTTAAGGTATCTACTTGGCACTGGTCAAAATGATTTTCCCAGCTACATAATGGCTTCACTGAAACATATGGCGTTTGGTATCAAACAACTTGTGTTAATAAACCCACACACAGTGAGGGATTTATTAATACGTGCACCCAGAGGGTACCTTAAAGGTTCCCCCTGAACCCTACTAGCTCTCTAGTGTGCTGGCTGACTCGTCCAGTCCAGCCTGCCACCAGACAAGAAACAATGCCTGCTCTGGAGAGAGGTGTTTACACCTCCTTCTACAGGAGGGCTTGTAAATCAGCATATCAAAGCAGGAGGTGTCAAAGGCCTCTGCCGCCTTTGATATGCTACCCAAGACTTCCCCAAACGGGGGAGATGCCACCCCCTGCCGTGGGCCCACCTGACACCAAGACAGGTGGGAAAATTAGCTATGCGCTTCCCGGCTGGGCACACCTCTAGGTTGAACATCCTGAAGTGAACACAGAGTTAGGAATTCCACCTTCTTGTGTTTGGTGGAATTAGGAATTCTAGGACAGGGTGGTGCCCACTCCCCAAAGGAAGTGGTCATCTAGGGAGTGTAGTGACCCCAAGGGTAAGTGGCCCATTTAGTATTTAGGGGACCCCCTGATACCTGGACTTCAGATTTCGACGGACAAAGAGAAGGAGTGGACAAAGAAGAGTGTTGACCAGAGTACAGAGGGGCAATGACTGACTTCTTGCCAACCCTGTCAGTCTGTCTGCTGCGCCCGACCATCTTAGATGAAATAGGCTTGTGCTGCCACTGTGCAGACTCCAAGAAACCCGGAGGCCTGCCAGTGCTTCGCCAATCTCCAGAGAAACTCCCTTAGAGTAGAGGAGCTACTCCCCTGCAGCCGCAGGCACCAAAGATGCAAGGGCTGGTTCTCTGTCCTTCGGCTTACCGGGACTACCAATGCAGCAGCTGCCCAGGAAGAGGTTGCAGCTTTCCTACAGGTCGGACCCGTCCTCCCTCCAGGTGCGGGGATGGCAGGACTGACTGGAGCGCACAACACTAATACCTGGGGTATCTTACCCCTTGCAATAACCAAGGCTTCATGTCTCCAATCCGGACACCAGTGCTGAGGAAGTCAGACCTGCATGTCGAGGGACTTCAGGGACAGTGAGACCCACACCCAGAGTGGCCGAGCTGTCTTGTTTGTCCCTTGCCTGCAAAAAGCAAGCCAAAGAGTGAGTCACCAACCGCCACCTCAAAGTACCTCTGCACCCGCGCCCCACAGCCCCGAGTACGAGGGAGGTAATCATGCCCTCAGGGTCCTGAGACTCACAAGAGCCGAGCCCTCCCTTGGGTTTGGCCAGACTGGACTTCAGTCGCAGCCTGTAGCCTCTTTCTGCAGGCTCCCTTCAACTGTGAGTGTCTCCAGCACGCAACCCGACGGCAAAAGACACCACTGCACCCGAGCGCCACAGCCAGAGGAGAAGTGGACCAAGGGTGTCCCTACGCACCTAACCATCTCGCGGTTCGAGCCCCCCTGTGGGTTCACCAGGACTGGCCCCCCAGTTCCTGCTTGCAGCTTCTTTCTAACCGGACTGATCTCCTTTGAAGTGAATGTGGCACCCGACACTAATAACGCACATCTGCACAAGGCGGCCCCAGTACCGCATGAAGTGACCTGTTGGTGCTGCCTTGGACCTTGCCCCATACTCACCTTAAGTCCAGGAGAACAGTCCTGTAAGTCGCTGACAAGTGCCTGCATGCAGTACAGTTTTTCCCTCATAGGATAACATTGCCATTCCAGAAGTTGCACTGTCCGCTTTGAAACCTGTGTAAAATCATAATCCGAAAAGTACTTGCCAGATTTCGTTGATCTTGGTATCTAAATTTATGTAAAAATAAGTGTTATTTTTATAAATTGGTGTAGTTTTCTTCATTTAGCGTGTGTCTTTTACTGCCTTTGTATGCAATAAATGCTTAGCACTCCCTCTGATATGCCTAACTGCTTGCCCACACTACCACAAAAGAGAGCATTTGGTGTTTCATTTGTGCCTCTGTGAACCAGTTGGGGTTTGCCTGGACTCTACACAGTGGACCTTTTTGTGGTCCACTATATAAAGATCCAGCTTCCTACACACTGTATTTATAATTAGCAGTGGAAATCAAAAGCATGAGACAGTAACTCCAAATCCCATGAGATTGTATACCAACCCACATCGTTTTAGGTAGAGCCATACGTCAGACAATCATAGAGAAGCCCATGCCTCATTCCTCTCCTCCAGAGCCACCACACCTCACATTTCTAACCGCACATCGTGTGAAAGGAAGTCTCCGAGAGCTCTGCTCATTCTTGCTGGAAAATTGATACCATCTCATCTGGTGACCTTCACTTAAAAATGTTATCCATCTACAGAAGAATCTTGCTCTGCCTGTACATTATCCTGATAGAAATTCAACATGTTAGAGGAATCAAAAAGGGTTTATTTAGGCCCTATAAGTCTTGTGGCAAGATTAAATTGTTTTCTGAGGACCCTCGCAAGGAGTGCCTTTATTGTTTATACCCTGATCATAAACCTAAGGACTGCAAATGCTGCAGAACTTTTTCTGCCAAAACATTAAAAGACAGAGAAGGAATGCTTCTATTATGGCTTAAAAAGGGACAAACTACCGAAACTCAAGTCTCTGGAGAGGAAGGATCACTAATGCCAGAGAGAAAGATCTTGTAGAGAGACAGACATGGTAAGGAGTTAAGTAAAGAGCCACCTAAAAAATTATCAAAAATGTTATTTAAAAAAATGTTCGGATCACGAAAAGTCTGGTAATACAGCAACTCCAGGCTCATCTAAACAAAAGAAATCAAGGCCAGAACCTTTCACTCCTTTTGAAGCTGCCTTGGCCTCCTCAGATATCAAAAAGCCTACCTCAGATCCTCCTCACAGATCGCCTACATTGACAGCTAAACCATCGACGGCTACGATGTCTACATCGATGACTTCTACTACCACAGTGTCACCTGCATCTTCAACATCGAGATTGAGCTCAACAATGTCTTGGTCGTCAACAAGACCATCCATGGCCACATTGTCATCAAGACTGAAGACAGCTGCTTCATCGGCGACGCAGTCGACGGACGATCCGTCCGCGCCTGCGTCAATGACTGCATCTCAACGACCATGGTTCGAACTTCAAAGCCAGCTCTGTTGACGGGCGTGTGGACGGTCATTACTGAACTCTTAATAAGACCAAAACAAACCTCACCAAGCATAGTTTCCCCTCTGCCACCAATACACCTTCTAGGAATATTAGATTCAGATGAGGATGATGACAATGGACCTTTCGGGGCTGCAAGTATCCCATCACAGCTGACAGGAAACTGATGAGGAGTTTGATCAAGATGAGCCAATTTACTTGCAAGATAATTTTTTTTTTCATTGTGCTTTTTCCTAAAAGAAGTTTATTTGAGGAGTTTGATGAGGTTTATCCTTATGAGGAAACATTTGAACAGACATTTCAGGAACCAATTATGCAGGTTCCTTTAGCCCTGGTTACAGACCTTCGCATGATACTTAAGGATTCTTGTGTGAGATTTTCAGAAAAGGAAACTACACCCCATAAAAAGCAACAGACTCGGGTGTCCCAAGCTGGTAATTGTCACATTCTCCTGGAATAATGACACATGAAAAGAGCCCTGTTGCACAGCAAAGAGCCATTCCACAACCAAGACATTTGGAACCAATTACTATTCAAGATGACTATGTTGATCAAGGCGACAATGATGAAGAACCTGGAGAAGGTTAATTACCTCATGATCAGGCTACAAATACGGGAAGCTAATGGGACGACTATGGGACGACTATGTTGCACCAATATTGGCCCCTCCAACGCCTCCAGCAGCTAGTTCCCCACCAGATGATATCAGGGGCTTCCATGCTTTCTTAGCAATAGCTGCTAAAATGTTAGAACTGCGAGTTTCTGTTCAACAGTTTCCTATATGATTTCAAAGAAACAACAAGGAAAGCTGTAAGATCAATACCCATTGTGGAGTATAATTGAGCAGAAGGCCTCAAAGTTGTGCTATGGTGGGAGCCGTAATACTGAAACTTGACCAGAAATACAACGCCCCAGACAACTCCCCAGCTTGTTTAATAGGTCATCTGAATCCAGACCGGAGAGCATTTTTCTGCAATGTCAGCTTTGATTGTAGGGTCTTCCAATGCATTAGCTATACTGGGCAGATATGGTCTTCAGATGTGGTCCGATTTAAACAATTTATTGATTTTCCTGCTGGAGAACAAAAAACCAAGTTGCCAAATCTATCCTTCAGGAGGGAAAGAAGACCTCCCCAGAGATTATCGATACAGCAATGGATGTAGCTTTGACTAGATTCAGAAACATGGCCAAAGCAGCAATTTTAAGAAGGTAAGGTTGGTTGAAAGCGATATCGTTTAGACCTGAAGTACAATAAAAAATGTGGGCATGCCATATAATGGAGAGGCTCTTTTTGGGAAGCATATTGAAGATGCGCTTCAGTCAATAAAGGCTGATACGGAAACAGCAAATCATTAGGAGTACTCCAGCAACGCTGGTTTCAGGCATTTCATAGTGCATGGAGTAGAAGCCAATACTCCTTGAGAGGAGGTTATCAGTCTAACCAATATCAGCCATACATTCACCATCAACAAGGATATCGCCAGCAGTTCACTCGGCTATATCGACCTCACCAACTGCGGCTTTCTCATGACAGCCCAATAGGAAGAAATCAGCTGGTACTGGAAGGGGACATGAATCCTCTAGTAGACCGTGACAAAGTCATGACACCATTCGCCTCTCTTCAGATAGCTCCCTTGAATGTAAAAGACACTCTCTCAACAACTTTTGCAAAATCTGGAGATCCATCTCTTTGGACTGTTGGGTGTTGGACATCATCCAGCATGGTCACACCCTAGAATTTACTCCGAACTCTCCACGCAGTCCACCTCGCAGGCAGTCACTCAACACCTTTTGTTAACAGAGGCAATAAAGTTGTTTATGCTCAAGGGAGCAATCAAAGAGGTTCCACAAGCTGGCAGAAACACAGGTTTCTACTCCAACTTTTTCCTACTGAAGAAGAAAAATGGAACACAGAGTCCAGTACTGGATCTGAGACAGGTTAACAAGTACCTCAAAAAGCAATCATTCAGAATGCTTATACTGCAGGATATTATTCAGCTGATAACCCCACGGGATCATATGACATTGTTAGATCTACAAAATGCCTACTTCCATGTTCCCATCCATGTCAAACACAGAAGGTATCTCAGATTTGAGGTGGCCGGATGTCACTACAAATTCAAAGTCCTCCCTTTTGGATTAAAATCTGCCCCAAGAATTTTCACCAAGTGCATGGCACCAGTAGCAGTTTACCTGAGGTGAAATGTACATCAGATATTTCCATATTTCGACGACTGGCTAATAAATGCAACTTCATATCAGGCTATAGTACGTTCCATTAAACATGCCTTCAACTTTTCAAAAATGTAGGTCTCAAACTAAATGCAGCAAAATCATGCCTCACTCCGAATGCATGAATTTCATTCCCAGAGGCAATTCTGGACACACAACTCTGCAAGGCCTTTCCTACAAAAGAGTTATCAAGATGATAAGGCTAGTGTCTGCCCTTTCAAGAAAAAACTCCACTTGAGTAGGCAGTACAAATCATTCCTGGGAATAATTTAATCTTTCATTCCACTGATCCACAACTGTTGCCTGTTCATGAGACCACTACAAGAACAAATAGACAAGCAATGGAAACAGGAGACTGGGTCATTCAACAATATCATTAGCATAACCCCAGAAATGGCAAAGGCTATGAAATGGTGGACGCTAAATGACAATATTTCCATGGGTCTAACTTTTACCAACAAGCCACCAAATTGCATCAAGACAACAGAAGCGTCCATGGAGGGTTGGGAAGCGCATCTCCAAGATTTGGAAGTGAGTGGCAAGTGGTCGACCAAAGAGAAAAAGAAACATACATTTCGTAGAACTGAGATGTAGGAAGCTGGGTTTCTGTTGCAGTAATCCCCCCCAAACTTTTTGCCAGCCTACTGATTCACTTTGACTTGATGTGCCCTGGGTCCCTGCCAATCAGGTTCCCAGGGCCTGTGTTCTTTCCCAAAAACTGTACCTTGTACCTCCAATTGGCACCTCTCTGGCCACATGTCAGTCCCTTGTAAAAGGTACCAGGGGTACCAAGGGCACTGTGGCCAGGGAAGGCCTCTAAGAGCTGCAGCACTTATTGTGCTACCTTCAAAGGCCCTGTACCTTTACACACACACCCACACACTATCTTTGCAGCCTGCGTGTTTTGGTACAGAACAAAGTGAAGAGTCAACATGGCACAAATCCCTGTGTGCCATGCCAACAACCCACTCCCCAGGCATAGGTCAGCCACCCCTCTAGCTGGGTGCACTATACCAGTGGTGAGGGTACAGGTGCATGAGCCCTGTACCCCCTACAGTGTCTAGACCAATTCTTAGACCTTGTAAGTGCAGTAATGCCATTAGGAGTATATGGTGCTGGGAGTTTGTCATTACGAACTCCACAGCACCATAATGGCTTTACTGAAAACTGGGAAGTTTGGTATCAAACTTATCAGCACATTAAACCCACACTTATGCCAGTGTGGGATTTAATGAAAAATGCACTCAGAGGGCATCTTAGAGATGCCCCCTGAAAAACGACCAGTCTCAGTTGGGTTCCCTGACTGGTACACACCAGCCTGTGATCCAGACATGTTTCTGGACCCCTGGGGTGGGAGCCTTCGCTCCCTGAGACCAGAAACGAGTACTTTCCTGGGCGGAGGTGGTCACACCTCCACCAGGCCGGGAAGAGCCATCTGTGGCAGGGGAGCTTCAAATGCCTTGCCGCCTTTGTAACGCGACCCCCAGCCTCTCCTGCTATCAGGAGCAGGCCCCCTTCCCGTCTCCCCTCGTTTTCGGTGAGAAGGCAGACGGGAAACATTGGCACAGCCCAGAAGGTGTGCCCACCTCTGCCAACCCCACCCCTCAGGTGGGGGAGGCAAAGCCCACTTTTCAGTGCCCGCCATCTTGCTTGATGGCAGGCACTCTCCAATCAGGATTAGGGATTGTGCCCACTCCCCCACGTGGGGTGAGCACATCAAGGGTGTAGTCACCCTAAGGTCAGTAGCCCATTCGCTACTGACCTAGAAACACCTAAAATGCCCCCTAAATACAGAATTTAGGGTCAGCCCTGAACCAAGAAGAAGGAGGACGAAAGAAGATGCCCAGCAGAGGAGACTGCAGAGAACTGACTTGGCCCCAGTTCTACCGGCCCGTCTGCAGTTTCTAGAGATCCTGCGCCAAAAGTCCCCTTATCCTGCTGCCAGCGGCCTCCAAAATCCCTGGGAGGACTGACTGCCTTCAACAAAGACCGGATCTCCTGTGAACAGCAGCTCTGTTCAAAAGAAACAGCCAAGAAAGACTCCGAGCCTGCTGAGGACAAAAAAAACCAACGCCTGGAACCACCACTGCACCCGATGCCTACGGCCCGAGTCCGAGTGGCCCAGCGAGGTCCCCCAGCGCTCCAGAGTCCGAGTCCACCGTGGGTTGACCCCGTCAGGACTCCCCGACGACGCAGCCTCTGCACGGAGCCCCCCCCCCACCCACGAGTGGCTCGGTAAGGTGAAATCCGACCCCAAAAGACACCCCTGTATCCAGCCGCCCTGCACCCTGGAGAAGAGAACCAGAGGTGCACCTACGTCCCTGAGCCCTCCAACTTACCTGCCCAGCTGTTGGTTCCTCCCGGAAGTCTTCCTGGACCGAGCCTGCAGCCAAAATCTAAAACCCCATTGAAAACAACAGGGCACCCGACGCCAAAACAGTACCCTGCACCCAGCCGACCCTGGCGCTGCTGCAGGTGCACCTTGTGTGCTAACTCAGATCTCCTTTGCCCAGAGCCTAACACCAGGAGCTTTACTCCCACAACCTTGTGGCCTGCTCGTGAGCAGCCACCAACCGGAGGCCCCCTATCCCCCATTGGATAACATTGGGCCCAGCACTCTGCACCCAGCCTCCCTAGTGCCGCTGAGGGTGTTTCAAGAGTGCATCCTTGATAATGGGGGAACCCTGGTTCTAACCCCAGAATGCCAACTCCCACAAATAAGTACTTACCTGCAAACCGATAACTTCATTTCCTTCAATAGGATTGCATTGACTGTTTTCCTTAAAGTGCAGAGGTGGTTTGTATGAAATATTGAAAAACTGCAAATGTACAAAAACTGATTCACTTACCTTTTCTCTAGTAAATGTCCCAGTGTGATATCTAGGCATATCACACTGAGGAGAAAAAGTAACTTAAAAAGTAATCTGAAAAGTAATGTACAAAGTAATCTGTAAAGTATCTGAAAAGTAATTTCAAACTGTTGACTTACCTGTAATTCAACCAACTGCATTTGAACCTGCATTCAACTGTAAATGACTTACACTTACCTGTACCAGGCTTGCTTGGTTCTAGAAAATAAATAAAACTAAATAATATTTTTTATACAAACAAATTGGTCTGAGTGTGTACAACAAATGCTTAACACTAACCTCTGATAAAGCCTTACTGCTCGCCCACACTATAACAAATAGAGAGTAAGGTGCTATCTACCTTTACCTCTGCCTACCTTTGGGGTTCCACTGGACTCTGTGCACACTATACCTCATTTTGGTATAGTATATACAGAGCCAGCTTCCTACATGAGAGCTGTGGCCCCGGGGCTCTGTGCTTTCTGGCCAAGAATAAAGGGATCAGTAGTAATGGTCTGAACGAACAAAGCAATCACAGTGTTTTATTTAAACAAGCAAGGAGGAACGAGGTCACATCTGCTGTCCAAAAAAGCACAGGAAATTTGTAATTTGGTTTTACCACACAAAGTTTCCATGATAATTGAGCATGTAGAAGGCAAGGAAAACAAGTGGGCGGATGATCTAAGCAGATCTTTAAAAGAATGCCATGAATGGGAGATGTCTCAAACACAACTTTCGAGAATATTCAACAAATGGGGAAAACAGACCTTAGACCTGGTCACTATTCCACTCAATTGGAAATGCCAACACTATGCAAGCAGGTTCCTACCCAAGGGATCCTGGGGGAATGCATTTCAGATTGCATGAACGGTAATTTTCGCTTACGCCTTTCCACCTCTGCCTTTCCATCTCTGCCTCTGATTCCATGGATTCTGAAGAAATTGAAGAGTGAACCATGTCGAATTATCCTAATAGCCTCTGCATGGCCAAGACAATTTCGGTACATAGAACTTATCCGAATGTCCGAACAGCAACGCATTCCACTCAAACATGTACCAGGGTTACTCTCCATGAAAAATGGCCTGGTATTGCACCCAAATCCGGAATCACTCAATTTAGTGGCTTGGCTCCTGAACACAATGAGTTCCAGCAGTTGAATATCTCTCAACAGTGCAGAGTCATACTAGCAAAAGCAAGAGCAGATCCACAAATAGATCATATAAGGCAAAATGGCTAAGATTTTGTAGTTGGTGCTTTTCAAATAATTGCCATCCTTTTTCCTCATCAGCACAAGTATTACCATACTTACTTAGCTTACTCACTCTGGATTATCGCTTAAGCTCAGAGTTCATCTTGCAGCAATATTGAGATTCAGGAAATCCTCGAACCAAAAGTCTTTACGGTCAGACAGGCTAATAAAGGAATTTTTAAAAGGGCTATGTAGAGCTTACACTCCAATAAAATAAAAAAAACGCCAATTGCATGGAAGCTGAACAGTCTTGGCACAATTGATGCGAGAGCCTTTTTAGCATATAGAAAAGACAGACATGAAATATCTTTCATTGAAGACAGCTCTTCGCATAGTCCTTACATCGGCTAGAAGAATTCGTGAAATACATGCGTTTACAATACAGAGACCATAATTTGCAGTTTAAAAAGGCCAGGGTTCTTTTACGTACGAACCCTCATTTCATACTGAAGGTTCCAACAGATTTTCACCTTAATGAACTTATTGTCTTAGACATACTTTAGAAATCCTTCAAATGACGCAGAAAGAGCACTTCATTCCTTGGATGCTAAATAGTGCCTTAAATTTTATATTGAAAGAACGAAGACTTTCAGAAAATCCGATCAGTTTCTGGTCTCCTTCTCACCACCAAGAAAGGGTCAAGCTATGTCACAAGGTAGTATAGCAAGGTGGGTATCAGCAGCTATAGCTTTTCATCACAAAAAAGAAGGAAGACTGCTTGCAGCTAAAGTACGTCCTCATTCAACAAGAAGTGTAGCGACCACTACAGCTCTTTTTGCTGGAGTACAATTACCTGACATATGCAGGGCAGTGACATGGAGGTACAGACATACATTTAGCAGACACTGTTGCCTAGATGCAATACCAACCAAGATACAGCAGTAGGCTAAGCAGTAGTTCTTCACAACTTATTTCAAGAAGGTGAGCTATTGTTTTAAATTGTAGTATTTTTCTTGCTTATTGACTACAACCTTTATATTATATTACCCGCCTCTGCAATTGTTTTTTTATGCATATTAGATCTAGTTGCTATTCTGATTCAAGCATGAAAGATTCAATATTGGAGAACAAACAAGTTACTTACCTATGCACTGTAGTTCTCCAATATTGATATCTTTCATAGTCAAATGCGATCCTCGCACTCCCCTTCAGACGCTCACCATATTGATTGACTGAGATACTAGTATTCTGTAATGAGTACACTTTGGCTCTGAAATCTGAGGTGTGGTGGCTCTGGAGGAGAGGACAATGGCAGGGGCTGCTCTCTTATTGGTTGAAGTTTGGTACTACCTAAAAAGATGTGGATTGGTATATAATCTCATGCGGTTTGGCTTTGCTGTGTAATGCTTTTAATTTACGTTGCCAACTTTAATTACTATGGAACTCCCACCTCCATGACTGGGAAGATTCAATCATGTGAATCTATGAAAGATATCAGTACTGTAGAACCACAGGGTACAGGTAAGTAACTTGTTTTTTCCTAAGCAGTTACAGGCCCGCTGAGTAGGTGTCCTTGGACTCAAGATTAAGAATCTCTGTTCTAGACATTATGTAGTTCCTCGGTGTTGGTCCTTTGTAGTTCCTTAATGTTGGTCCCACCTAAATGGAAAAAAGCCCTGGTTGTTCCTTCGCTGAAAAAAACCCTCCAGCAAATTAAACATTTCTTTACAACTTTAGACCTATTTTGTTGCTTTTTTCTCTAAAATTATTGAAAAGAAGACAACCGTCAAATCTATTTTCTTAAAAATAACCCAGTCCTTGACCAGGCTACGCTGGCTTTGTATCTCTTAATGGGATGGAATCGGCTCTTCTTGCTGTAGCTGTATTTGATTATCTGCACCCGATTCCTGACCTTGAATGCAGTGCAGCTTGATATTAATGAGCTACATTTGATACTGTTTTTCAACCAGTGCTCTTTGGCTGACTCGAGTAACTCCAAGGTTCTGTCCTGGTATAGGTTACTTCATTTCTAGCTGAGAGGCCCCACATTTTCCACCTTCCTCCATTCCAATCGTTCTCTAATACTCTCATGCCATCTTACTCTGTTAGCTTAATTTATACGGTTACGTAGGTTCTCATTGATGCCTGTAGAGACGACGCACAAATCATAGTCTTTTTCAGTCAATAACTGGGCTCTGCCCAAGAGAAATTTCTGTCACTGACATTAGAACTTTCCACCTTGATGAAGGCGAACTCTGTAGTGACCTGAAAGAGGTTATTTTCTCTAGGGGGGCGCGTACTTTAAGCTCTTCTCTTTGGTGGCTCAGAAATTACCATGTGTCAGTATGTTCGGTCTATTTACATAAATAAAGGAAAATATCACCTTAAATAAATCACTGTAATGTAGGTGAATTATGAAGCAAGTTCGATTGATCTTTAGATTACTTATCTCGGCTTTGATCTGTTGTACAGATTCTGTCATAAATATCTAGCTCATAGACCACTACCTTAATCCACTGTCGTATTTCACATGACTATGAATGCATTTTACCACATTATGCACACCAATAAAAGTCATGGATTTTTTTCAAGGAAGATGTTTAGCCACCTGCCTCACAATTGACTTGCATTTTGCCATGTGGATGCATCTAAATTTCATTTACATCTCTGCATTCATTCACAGCTTGGAACAGAGCTATTTGCTAGGAGAAATATTTCCAATGATTTATACAATGAATTAAATAAAATACTTTGAAGTGGTTGAAGGAAAATTAGACCAAATGAAAAAGTGACTTTTTGTGTTACGAAAACCCATAGTGTGTCAGATGCATTACACAAATTGGTGTACTGGTAAATATTTACTCACAAATGCAGCATGCGGAGTCTATATAGTACATAGTATATACATTGGTAGATATGGAACTTAATGTACCCCAGAGGGTGTTCAAACACTTTACAAACAAGCATTGGCATAGCCAATAGGTCTCGCCTTTGGGACCTTATAAGTATTTAGTTATGCAGCACAATATCCTTGGTGCAACAACATCAACTGTTGCATGGCTAAACACTTATAAGGTCCCAAAGGCGAGACCTATTGGCTATGCCAATGCTTACCCTTGTTACATCTGTTGTCAGATAACTTCATGTCATCAAGTAATGCAATCCTGTGCTGTATTGGTGTTATCATAGTGTAATAATGAATGCAGACTGTAGAATTAGAAAGGTGTGTATGTTCTTGGTATTTAAGTAAATGTATAGAATGTATGGGTCAGATGATGCTGTCTTCCTTATGCTCGTACCGGTTCACCATGCTGTACGAGGTTGTTCAATAAAGTAAAAGTTGCATAACTTACCAGTGTTGATGATCACTACAAAAATTGGCGACGAGGAGTTTTACAAATCACCACGTTCAGGTGTGCTAGTCCAATTGATTCACTTCAAATAAACCAAAACTTCGACTCCCAAAACACATTAGATTAATAAAGTAAAAGGTGTTGCTAGAGCATTGTGTCCCTCATGACAGGGACTTATCTAGAAACGTAAAGGGCCATCCAGTAAATGACGTCCCAGTACAGCTCAAAACCCCAGGAGACGCCCCCAAACAAAGGGACGCTCTAGAATGCTTTTTGTTGTCATTTGCGAGTGATGCTGGGCTAGGTAAGGAGAACTGTTTTTTAGTTTTCACTGGGAGGCCCCTTTAGTCTCAGACTAAGCAGAACTCGTCTACACCGCAATACTTGTATAATAATTTAAAAGCTACTTAAATGTCTTTGGAGAACAGGATACACAAATACAATATTAGAATACAAACAATGAATAATAAAAGCATGAGGTGAAAGTTATCTGAATTGAAAAATATTGGTGGTTAATGTGCTACACATTCCACTGAAATGTATCGCTGGGGCCAACTCAGTTACTGGTATATGTACAACCTGACATTTCAATATAAATCAGTCCTGCGGCGTGCATCAGTTTCCGGTAGTGCTAGTCAGTGTCTTTTAGTCGGAATTTTCTGAATTCTCAGAACCGCCCAGTGCCCTTCTCGTTTTTTAAAATATTTTAACCAAATGCTGCTCAAACAAGCAGAGGTCTCGGCTCCTCTGCTCACTGCAGCCCTGCTGTCTGCCAAATCCCGTGACTGTGAGAACTGCCATTGTCATGTAGCAGGTAGATGGCGCCATCTAACTGTCACAACCTGCCCAAAAAAATATATACTGCACGATAGTTCTCAATTTTCCCCGTGTGTTTGTTTCATTGGGGCTTAAAAACGGAAGCAACATACACACTTTGACCTAGGGATGACGTCTTAGGAACGGAATATAAGGGCATATATTAAGATCACTGTGAATGGAAACATGCACTTTTGGAAATAATACATTGCGGGTGATGGGAGAAATGGAGTTCCTTCACGAGAGGGAGCTGACCAGACGGTCGTGCGTCATGGCCTTTTCCCCCGCACGGCCGGCATGTGTTTCCAATTATTGCGCCCGCGTCTGGGCACGATAATTGGAAACACATGTCTGCCGCGCGCGTAACCGCAGGGAAAAGGCCATGACGCACGAGCGTCTGGTCAGCTTTTCAAACTCCCTAACTATAAGTCTCGCAGAGCAGCGCTTGCGTGCTACTCGAGGCTCGACCTAAAAAATCATTACTGGTAATGAGTTAAAAATGTAGATGATGTTTCGTTATTAGCTTATACCAGTGACTGTATTATTGCAGAATATTTTAAAATCTGTTTTTTGTTTCTTGTTGCATCTGTTTCTTGTTGGAACTAGAAATCCGGACCAAATGTGACAAAAGTAGTCACTGTTGTGACAACCAAAAAGGCACTTGCAGATGCAGAGAAGAAAAAAGGAGAACTCATGGAGAATGACCAGGATGCAATGGAGGTAACTCAAGAATGTTCATCCGCTGATTTACAAACATACATTTTTTACGTTGCAGATCACATAATTTTCACTGAAAGTATTGTCACCGTAAGGTAAGGTTCGCAGCGGTGCAGATCAGACATCGTTCTCCAAGTTCAATAAAATGTTAGATTAAAGGAGGTTTGAAGGAAACCCAGTACCTGACTGATTGGAAAGCAGATAGCACCAATTCATGTCACAAAAGCATCCAGTGCATCTTGATCTTTGGAAGGCAGACTAAACCATTATATTCATTTTTGAACCAAAGAAACCGTTGCATTTTGCTTAAAATAGGAAAGGACGCTGGCCTAGCAATTGGCCATTACCTTTTTGATACGCTGGCTAAATTGCTCATCACAAAATAGCATTTATATTTCTGTTTTTTGTTTGAATTTGTTTTAGTTTTTCATTGTACAATACAATTGGATTACAGGTAATAAGCAGGACAATATACTATATCTGGCAGAACATCACATAATCGACAACGAGTACCAAAAGGAACGAAAGTCATAGGTTACAGAAACAGGGGAGTAGGTCTAAATATGAGGCCCCAATTGTCACATACAACTCAACAATGCTCTGCTGGAAAAGATAGGAGGTCTCCACAGTAGCCTGCATTATGGGTTAGCAAGTCTGTCATCGGGAATATAGGAACAGGTTCATTTTTAGGAAATAAATGCACAACAGCAAAAGAAACTAAAACAACAAACCAATATACCACACGCTTGTGTACCCAGCCCGTATCCCATCTCTGATACAAAAATATCAAATCGCACATGACTCCATCCTTGTTTTGTACACTAGTAAAAACCTGAAGGAAAGTGCCTGCGAGGGGGATCTGACGACCTTTAGTATCCGATGGTGGGCAGTCAATATTAGTAAGAATAGCATTCATATTTCTGATGCCGCATTGTCTAAGCACATTGCGTTCCAATTCAAATTTGATAGTTTTGAGTTCAGTATATAAGAGAGACTCAAGTCTGTGCACATTGTGTTCTTATGTATAGTTTCTCAGCTTCACAGATTCATAGGAACTTCAGCCACGGTTCAGTGTCATTAAGGCCTTCGGAGCCATGCATAAGAATTTGTTCTGTTACCTTGAACTGTTCATGTCAAATACACTTTTGTCGGCCTCTCAAGTTTGTTCTTTCTTTTCCCTAGACCCTAGAAGATTCGAACCTATATTGTAATCACAGATTCAGTTTTCGTAGGCATTTTTGCCTATTATGTAATAGCAATGCAGGCATACAATAGTGCACAGTAATAGTTAAAACAATTGCCTTTTTACCTTTGTGAAATAATGGGTATATTCAGACATAAGCTTCAACTGTACTTGTGACTATGTTGGAATAGGGCTTGAAACTTGGGGTACAGCACTCAAATGATTATTCCAAGGGACACTGACCAGGCACTATTCAGAGGCTGGAAGTAGATAAAAAGTTTTGCAGTGTGAATCTTTTCTGGATTCACATGCTGTGCATTATTCTGCCATCTAGTGGTTGGGTCCGGAATTGTAGTATTTCTTCTCTTTATTTTTCTGTTGGTGCGCGTCGACGTACCACCATTTGGTGTCCTGTGACGTCGTGCTTCCTCCGGAAGCTCCGACCTCTGGTCGCCATCTTCAGATTCTTTTTTTCCGCCATTGGGTCTGGATTGATACTGAAGGAGCTCCCTAGATTGGAGAGAAAAATCGACGAAAATAAG
Organism: Calotriton arnoldi; assembly: GCA_963921515.1. Classification (NCBI taxonomy): domain Eukaryota; kingdom Metazoa; phylum Chordata; class Amphibia; order Caudata; family Salamandridae; genus Calotriton; species Calotriton arnoldi. Next base: position 1,242,857 of record CAWUFW010004268.1, read on the forward strand.
GAAAAAACAAAAGAAACACAGGTAGGACGTTTTGTTTTCAACTTTCAACCCAAGACGACCGGAGTTCGATGAAGGGTCGAAAAACGAGATCTTTTACAATCGGAGAATGCGCTCTTGGGGCTCCCTGTGCGCGGTATTGGACAAGACACCGTTCAAGTTTTGCAAGAACTGCCACCACAAGTACGCACAGAAAGATCAGCACCCGGACTACAACCTGTGCCTGCCGCTGGATCATCAGAGCGACGACTGTAACGCCTGCTCCTTCTTCACACCGAAGACTTTGAGGGTGAGAGAAAGGCAGCGACGAGCCAACTACAACATGCAAGGCCAAAGACGACCACCTTTGCTGCAAGACCTGGGCCTCTCCAGTGAGGAGAAAGATAACGTCGCCGAAGGGCCAGAGGGCAACGAGGACAGAGATGTTTTGGTCGTGGAGGTCGAGAAGAAGACTTCAAAGGAGGTAAGAGTCGTCGACCTCGAAAAAACTAGAGGAGTCTCGAAAATCAGACTCTAGACCACCAAAGGGAGCCTCGGCGTCGAAGCATTCGGCGACCGCAGCTGCATCTAAACAAAAACACACCGTAGGATCCTTGGATATGGACTCCGGAACGGCAAAGGTCCTCGAAAAGACAAAGGCGTCGAAAGACAGTCTGGAAAAGGACGCTTCGACGTCGAAAAAAGAGAGGCCCAAACAAGCGTCGACGACCGGTTCGGCGTCAACAGGCGAACAACGGAAAGCAGAAAATCTCGACGCCGAAACACACGCGGCTGAGATAGAGAAAAAGAGGAAAAGGCTTGAAGCCGAGATGGCTAATATTTTGCAACGTGAAAAAGACTTAGACGAAAGCTTGAAGCAATTCAAGATACCGCCGAAAGCAAGAAAATACGGAAGGCGAAAAGGTCGTCGAAGATCTAATACCGCCGACAACCCCTGAACCGATAGAAGAGGACGAATCGTTCTTCTTCGGAGAAGACGTCGTGGAAGACGGACAGACATATGCTGAATCAGCGATTTGGGAGAATCAAGACCTACAATGGCAAGATCTCGACGCCGAATCACCTGAGGAGGCTGTGGAAACATATCCTTCGAGGCCATCACCCCCAGATGACTTTGGCATGTACAATCAGGTGATTAAAAAAGCTGCTGAAACTTATGGGGTTCAACTGGAGGAAGAAAAACCACAGTCATGTTTTTTATTAGAGACACTGATGCCTACACAATCCAGAAATCAATTCCTCCCAATGCTACCAAGTGTACTAGACCAGGGGAAAGAGGCATTCAAAGAGCCTGCTGCATGCAAGGCTATCACACCAAGAGCAGAAAAGAAGTATAAGCACTCCTCTAAGGATCCTATATACATCAGGGGATCTGTGCCAGCTGAGACTATTATTACTTCAACAGCAAGGAAAAGAGCAAATGTACCAACTACAGTGGGACCACCTCCAGACAAAGAAAGCAAGAAGATGGACCTGGTAGGAAGGAAGGTGGAAAGTGCAGCGAATCAATGGCGCATAGCCAATTCAAACGCATTGTTGAACAGACATGCTTATCAACATTGGGAGGAGGTAGGAGAATTGTTAAGAAATCTACCTGAACAATTCCAAAAAAGAGCTGGCCACCTGGTAGAAGAGGGTAAAAACATTGCAAATACATGTTTAAAATCAGCCCTGGATGCTGCTGAAACATCAAGCAGACAAATGATGATTGGTATCACAGAAAGGAGGAACGCATGGCTCAGAATCTCAGGCTTCAAGCCAGAAATGCAAAGTAACATCATTAACTCACCATTCAATGGGGAGCAATTGTTTGGAAGTGTGGTTGATGAAAAGCTCAATCAATTAAAAAAGGATAACAAAACTGCAAGGTCCATGGGGGCTCTACAGTTCAGAGGCATGCGTAGAGGCACACCATCAAGGAGACCAGCGGGGAGAGGTACACACCAACCTACTACCTCACATCAAGGCTACCAGCAAACGTACCAAGCTGGAAACCAGGGTCCACAACAGGCACAGCAGCAGAGCTGGCAATACCAAGGAAGAGCATCCTTTCAAGGTCGTCCCCGTGGCCGAGGTCAGCCACAAAGAGGTGGACAACAAACCTCACTAAGTGACTGCACTCACAAAAAGGTACACTCACGAACAACAGCAGTGAGGGTACACACAAGAAAACAACATGTACAAAGACAAAAACAAACCAGTTTACATTTCCTCCAACATACCACCCCAGTAGGAGGCAGACTAAGTTTTTTCCTGCAAAAATGGAGGGAAATAACCTCAGACAAATGGATTTTAAACATAATGCAGTACGGTTACTGCATAGAGTTAACGAAACAACCTCCAAACAGGAGGCCAAAGCAAAAGAGACATTCAAAAGAAGAATTATTTCACCTAGTCAGAGGTGCAGGAACTTCAGGGAAAACATACAATAGAGCACATACCACACAGAGAAAAGAACAACGGAGTATATTCAGCATACTTCCTAATTCCAAAGATGGACGGAACATCACGGCCAATATTAGACCTAAGGTTTCTAATCAAATTTATAAAGACACAAAGATTCAAAATGACTACACTGCAAGAAGTGCTACCTCAGTTGCAAAAGGGAGATTACATGGCAACAATAGACTTAAAAGATGCGTATTTACACATCCCAATGAACAAGAGACACAAGAGGCTGTTAAGATTTGTTGTGGACAAAAAACACTACCGATTCAAAGTACTCGCTTTCGGACTAAAATCAGCTCCAAGAGTGTTTACAAAGTGCCTAGCAGCAGTAGCAGCACATCTCAGAAGGCCGGGGATTCATGTTTACCCCTACTTGGACGACTGGTTAGTAAGAGCAAACTCTTATAGTCTATGCAAACAGCATATACAACAAGTGATAGAGACACTAGTTCAGCTGGGCTTCTCCATACATTGGGAAAAATCATCAATAGAACCAGAACTCATAAAGGTGTTCTTGGGCGCAGAAATAAATACAGTGTTAGGGAGAGCATTCCCAAGTGAGAAGAGGAGATCAGCCCTATTGAAGGAGACTCATCTATACCAGAGGGGGCATCATCTGACAGTGAGGATAGTGGGGAAATTACTAGGAATGATGGCCTCATGCATTCATTTAATTCCCAACATTTGTCTACACATGAGACCATTTCAAGAATGGCTCCAGACACATTGGTCACAGGCAACAGGGAGTTGGAAGGATTTAGTGGTTGTCACAAACAAAGTTCATCAAGAGATGGCATGGTGGAACAAAACAAACATAGCACAGGGGAGACTTTTCACACCACCAACACCAACAGTGACCATAACAACAGATGCGTAACTAATAGGATGGGGAGCACACATGAACAACCTCAAAGTAAGGGGATTGTGGACACAGCAGGATGCAGTGAAACACATCAATATCTTGGAGCTAAAAACAGTATTCTTAGCCTTAAAAGCTTTTCAGAAAGGGCTCTACGGGAAAAGGGTGTTGATACAAACAGACAACACAACAACAATGTTTTACATAAACAAACAAGGAGGGACTCAGTCTGTAGCACTCTCAACGCTAGCCCAAGAGATCTGGAGATGGTCAATCCCAAGGGGAATAGACATTATAGCAATACACCTACCAGGAAAAGACAATATAGAAGCAGACAGACTGAGCAGACAAACAATATCATCCCACGAGTGGGAACTAAATCAAACAGAAGTGCAAAAGATTTTCACGAAATGGGGGACACCACAAATAGACCTATTTGCAACACCCCACAATGCAAAATGCCAAAACTTCGCATCCAGGCGACCTTGCAGTCAGTCCCTAGGGAATGCGCTATGGATAGACTGGTCAGGGTTATTTGCTTACGCTTTTCCCCCAATACCGTTACTGAACAAAGTGATCAGCAAATGCAGGGTCAGCAAAATGACAATGATACTCATCGCACCACAGTGGGCCAGACAAACTTGGTTCTCAGAAATAATGGAAATGTCTCAAGGAACAATGCTCAAACTTCCAAAAAGAAAAGATTTGCTAACAATACAAAACGGGAAAGTGCTTCATCCAGAACCAGAGAGCATAGGCCTAGCGGCATGGCTCCTGAGGACTTAGAATTTCGCACATCTCAAACTACCAGAAAGCACAATGGCTGTCCTGAGAGAAGCTAGGAAGCCAACAACAAGAAAGTGCTATACAGCGAAATGGAAAAGATGCACACAATGGTGCCTTAAACGTCTTTCAAAAAAGATTACAAAAGACAGAACTGTGCTAAAGTACTTGACACATTTACTACAAAGTAAATTATGTTTTTCTTCACTAAAAGTACACTTAGCAGCAATTGTAGCGTATACAAGAGGTGAAATCGGGAAGAGTTTCTTCACTTCACATGTGGTCAAACGGTTCCTTGAAGGAGCAAAAAGAATTGCACCACCAAAATTGGTACCAGCACCACATGGAATCTGAACATAGTTCTAGCGCAAATGATGAAAGCACCATTCGAACCACTACACAAAGCAACGCCACAAATGCTCACGCTAAAAACTGCCTTTTTAGTGGCAATAACATCCCTACGTAGAGTTAGCGAACTGCAGGCACTAACACTACAGGAACCCTACTTCAAATACAAAGTAACAGGATTGTCATGAGGTCAGATCCTCAATTCATACCAAAGGTGGTATCAAAATTCCACATAAATCAGAGTATTCAGATACCAAGTTTCTTTCAAAATCCAAAGACCAAAGCGGAAAGAGCTTTGCACACACTTGACGCAAGAAGAGCAGTCATTTATTACATTGAAAGAACTAAGGAATACAGAAAAACAAAAGTTATTTGTATCCTTTGCAAAACGTTTTCTGGGAAGACCAGTAACCAAAAACACAATTGCAAGATGGATAGCGCAAGCCATACAATTATGCCACAGGCAAGCAGGACAAACTTTACAAGGTGCGCCACGGGCACACTCCACAAGGAAGAAAGGAGCAACTATTGCATTTCTAGCTAACACTCCAATTCAAGACATCTGCATGGCTGCAACATGGTCTTCAGTACACACATTCACAAAGCATAACTGTGTGGACATTCAAATGAACAAAGAAGCACAAGTAGAACAAAAAGTCTTACAGCATCTATTTACAAACCAAAGTTCATCTTCCACCCAGCCACCACAAGACTAGCAAACCGCTACAAAGTCTATGCACAGCATGTGAATCCAGAAAAGATTCACGCTGCAAAACGAAGTTTCTTACCTGTCGGTGTAGTTTTGCAGCTTGAATAATTTTCTGGATTCACTACCGAACCCACCCTCCTCCGCCAAGGAAGAGAACAATAAGGAGGAGAGGAGAAAAAAAATAAAAGAATCCGAAGATGGCGACCAAAGGTGGGAGCTTCCGCAGGAAGCATGTCGACGTCACAGAAGGACACCAAATGGTTTGTCGATGCCCACCGACAAAAAAAAAAAAAAAGAGAAGAAATACTACAATTCCGGACCCAACCACTAGATGGCGGAATAATGCACAGCATGTGAATCCAGAAAATTCTTTAAGCTGCAAAACTACACCGACGGGTAAGAAAATATTCGTTACTTATAAAGTCAAATGAGCAAATTCACACAGCACCATGCAGGAAATTGAGGACCTGGACAGTAATGTTTTGTATTGCTGAACAATGTTTTTATGCAAAAAGAACAATTGATGGACAGATTACTGAACAATGTCAAACATTCACACCAGTACAGAGATCTGGGCCTAAATCCATCGTTTTATTGGTCCCCGTGCCATTCCAGTTTCGACCCAGCCATATGCAAATCAGTCTTGACCCTGTTCCTCATGGGAACAGTCCAGCCCGAACTGGCAAGCCAGGTCCCCCCTGGACCAGAAACAAGCATCTTGGGACCAGTTTCGGGGCATCACCCCCCAATCGGCGGAGATTTAATTTATTTCTCGCCATTCAAATGCACACATCCAGCATGCAGCATATAAAAGCTTGATTGACTTTTTTTATCCAGCTTGAAGAAGAGTATGATGAGTTATCTTCATCAAGTCAATTATATAGCCGTTGAAAGTTGATACAAGTGCAAGTCCTGTGTAACTCCAAGTTGGAATGCTGAGACATACTGTCCTCCTGCCATAAGAGTAGATCCACATGAGGGAGATACTGCTTTCCTGGTGACATACTCCAGTTCAGAACAGCGTTGTGATTAACGGTGTCCAGTGATGTAGATGGGTACAAGGCAAGGACTGTGGCATAGTGTTAGTCTTTATCTCTCCTGACATGCAAAAGTCAAATGATTGCCAGTTCAGCTGGTCATAATCTTTAATTAGCAGCTGTTGGTTTCAGTTATCTCTGGCGGTTTTCAGTCCCCCATACATTCCAGCAATCAAGCCGCAGCAGAGAGGTTTGATATTTGATTTCAGATGCTGAATCACTTGCCATCTGTAGGTGTATTCTTCAGAACTGCAGTGAGAAAAGCTGGTCTGAGAGTCACTACACTCATCCAGTGGCAAAAGAAATGCTTATATTTTTATAAACTAGACAGATCTTGCTGCAAGAGTTATTCTTTAAATATTCTGAGGGAAAGGGGGGATGTCCCAAAAGGAGCCAGAACAGCAACAACCCACTACTATTGACTAGCTAGAAACTTAAAAACATGATCAAGTCTGCTTTTGATTTGTAACTAATTTTGTTTGGTCTTCTAATAACAGAGTGTAGGCTAATGCTTCACATAACAATTTCCTGGTGATTTAAGGTTAACTCCGTGTTGATATTTATGGCTAGCTTGTCAAAAAGTGTATATGGGGCAACCTCACGTATGCCCAAGTTCTTTACAAATTAATGTAACTTAATGTAAAGATCTTTTTCTAGTATCTGTGTCATTAGGGATTTGTTATGCAGAATAAAGATCTTCTACCTGTTCTACCAAACAAAAGAACTCTCAATGTTGTCTGTGCAGGGCACTTGGCTCTCTATTCACATTTTAATGAACCCACACAGTGATGTGTCTTAGGCGAGCTGTAAGTTAAAGCTGTAGGGATCCTTTTTTTTTTTTATAACAAAGTAGACTTGAAGTCGAGCATACTGGCAATCCTCCTTCCCAGCATTTCTCCAAAAATATAAGTGTTGTTGTGCCATCAACCACTGAATGACATTTTATGCATACACCTCCACGGAAACATTTTTATCAAGACATTGTTTGTTCCTGTCGGACATTGAAGAATTACTGTAAACATATTAATTGAACAGGACAGTGTTTTATGCAGTGTCTGTCCCCTCTGTATTCAAGTGCCAAAATCTTTTTTTCCTTTTTTTGTTTGCAGAGGATCATGAACTCTTCTTTTTTCACATTCGTGGCCAGGTTGAGTTGAGGGTTACTGAGACTCATCTCTGAGTGTAATCTATCTGGTATTGGTATATGCTTATGTGTCACAGTTATAATTTTTATGGGTAACTTTTGTGATTTTCATTTCGTATAGTATTCATCAGAAGAGGAAGAAGTTGATCTTCAGACAGCTTTAACAGGCTATCAAACAAAGCAGCGAAAGTTGTTGGACCCAGTTGATCATGGGAAGATAGAGTATGAGCCATATCGGAAAAACTTTTATGTTGAAGTTCCAGAACTAGCTAAAATGACTCAAGAAGGTAAGAAGATTATTAGTGTGTCGGAAAATACTAGTTTTGCGACTCTATAAAGTTAAAAAAAATAATTTTTTATTGAAATTTAAAAAATAACACGACTGAAACATTCCTCCCCATTCCACATAGAGGACCATTGCATAGTAAACCAAAAATACTATTTTTGTACATTCTTGATAGATGTTTCAGTGGCCTCGGCAACATCTAATACATACTACTTTGGCTTACACATTATTGTTACTAAGCAAGCATGCAATATACAGTCTGCGCAAAAACTAGACAATTTTGCATGTAACCCACGTGGTAGTTACATTCCAGGTGATCTGAATGTCTGTTGTCCTACCAGAGTCACTAGGCGGGGGTGCCTGAAGATTTGAACTGAAAGGTCTCCAAATGCCCTTGGTCCGTGAGTTTACTGGTATCAGTTACCTCTAGGCATCCAGGTGCTCTTTGCAGTATGCTATATCTTGCTGCCAGTCTCTGATGCTAGGGGGAGCGCCACAGCCTCCGTGTACCGCCACTCCACCTTTTAGCCAACAATAGGGTCATGGCAGCATGCTTCCTGTCAGAAGATGGGATGTCCTTGACATATCCCAGTAGGTCCTGGAGAGAGTTAAGTGGAATGGTACATCCAATCATTTCAAACAGTCTCCCTTACCTTGCCTCAGAGGTCCGCAACAGGTGGGCATAACCATGCCAGATGACCATAATCTGCATTTGGGGCTCTGCATCAGGCACAATTTCGATATTGTTTAAGATCTAGTAGGTATAGGGTGGCCAGAGTATAATATACTCTATGGAGAAATGTTATGTTTATCAGTCATGGTCTGTAGTTAGGGGAAAGGGCTCCAGTCTTGGACCAGCGGAATTTCCTTTGTTTGTCTATTAACGGCAAGTCGAGATCCGCAAGCCACTTATCCCCAGCAAAGAGCATACTGTTAGGGGCCTCCTATTGCATTGTGGTGTATAAGCAGTGTAGGAAAGTGACCCTTTTTGACATGGTCACCCCCACTTTTTGCTTGGTGTTTGATGTGATTTCGACTGGAAGTGCACTGGGTTCCTGCTAACCAGATCCCCAGTGGCAGATCTTTCCCAAAACTGTGCAGTTGTGCCCCCCAATTGGCAATATATATTTTGTACCCCCTGCAAAACCCTAGTAAATGTTACCCCTGGTACCTAGGGCAAGGAGGCTAAAGCGGGTCCTTAAGAGCTGCAGCTCGAATTGTGCCACCCAAAGGAACCCTCTCACCAAACACATACAGACTGCCACTTCAGACTGCGTGTCTTGGCACAGACAAAAGTGAAAACACAACATGGCACATATCCCTTTGTGCCATGCCCACAGACACTGCATTCAGTATAGGTAAGTCACCCTTACAGCAGGCCTTACAGCCCTAAGGCAGGGTGCACTATACTACATGTGAGGACCTATCTGCATGAGCAGATATGCCCTTATACTGGTCAGCTCTATTGCTGCCTGTACAAGTGAACAGGGAAGCCATTTTGAGTACATGTGTTGGCCACTGGTGAAAACGAGTTCCCCAGCTACATGATGGCTTCCCTGAAAATAGTGATGTTTGGTATGAAACATCTCGTGTTCATAAACCCACACTAATGCCAGTGTTTGATTTATTAATACAGAAACACAGAGGGTACATTAGAGGTGCCCCCTGAAAACCTACCATCTACTGGTGTGCTGGTGTGCTGACTGGTGCTACTGGTGTGCCTGCCACCAGAGACAAGTTTCTGACCCCCCCCCCCAGCCCCCCCAAGGGTGAGGTCCTTTGCTCTCCGGAGGCCAGAAACAAAGCCTGCTTGGACAGATGGTGTTTACACCCTCTCCCACAGGATGAACTGCAGATTAGCATTCCAAGGCAGGGGAGCTTTAAAGAGCCCGCCGCCTTTGGTATGCGACTCTAGCTTCCCTCACAGGAGAGGAAGCTGACTCCCTTTGTCTAGAGCCCTTTGACACCTGGACAGTTGGGTAAATTAGCTCGTCAGATAGGCGTGTCCACCCTCAGCCTAGTACCACCCCTAAGGTGGGCTACCTGAAGTGGAGGCGACTTTTCAAAGTTAGCCATCTTGGTGATGACAAACTTAGGAACTCTGGGACAAGGATATGCCCACTTCCCACAGTAAGTGGTCATATAGGGGGCAAAGAGACCCCAGTGGTAGGTAGCCCCCTGACTACTACCCTGCACTCCCCTAACGCCCCTACATTCAGTGTTTACAGGAGCCCCTGGCACCTGTAAATCAGATCCTGCTGACCTGAAAGAAGAAGATGGACATGAAGAGTCGCAAAGAGCAAGAACAGAAGACCCGGCAACTGACTTGGCGCCAACCATGCTGGCCTCTCAGCTGACTTCGACAATTGCTCCAAAAGGTGATTTGTCCTGCAGCTACTGTGTCTCCAAAGCCTGGGAGACCTGCCAGCACTTTATCCAAGAACTAAGAACTCCTGTGTTCAGGGTCCGTCGGTCTTCTTCGTCTTCCTCGGATCCCAGTAGTCGAAGTCTTGACTTGATCTATTTTTGGTGTCAGTGGGCAACCTAAATACTCTATTCAGGGGCGCTAAGGGGAGTGTAGGGTAGTAGCCAATGGGCTACTTACCCTAGGGGTCATTATACCCCCCTATATGACCACTTCCTGTGAAGAGTGGGCATAACCCTGTCCCAGAGTTCCTATTTTCACCAAAAGCAAGATGGTCAAACCCTTCTTTGACTGTCCACTTCAGGCTGCCAGCCTTATGGGTGTGCCCAGCCTGTAAGTGTGACACTCCTCCTGCCTCGCTAATTTACCAGTCTGCGCTCATGCCAAATGGCAGGGGGTGCATGTAGGAAAGTGGGTGTTCGAGGCATATGAGCTGTAGATTGTATACTTTAGCATAGATCGCCATCTGGTGTTGGGCTCTGATGTTTACACTTTGGTTTTGTCGAAGAAGTCTTTGTAGTCACGGGATAGGTGACTCCTCCTTATGATGATAGTGCACATGGGCATCGACTCCATCTTCAGATTGTTTTTTTCCGCCATCGGGTTCGGATGTAAACGGTTGCGGTCGGTGTCGTATTCGATTCCCCTTCGACGCGCAATCCTTCAACGCTCGACGGTATTGTGTTCGATCGCGCTCCTCGACGCGCATTCAACAAATCCTTCAACACCTTCGATTCCGGTCGTCGACGCGGGCCGTTGGGCCTATCCGCGCCATCAGGCCCTGCAGCTAATGGATAGAACTCCATTCAAAAAATGCTCCCTGTGTGGTGCCAAATTCCCACACACTGATCTCCACGAGGTCTGTAACCTTTGCCTCTCTCCAGAACACGAGGACAAAGATTGCCCGGCCTGCGCTTCATTCCGATCGAAGAAAACCATACGTGATCGCCGGGCTTGACGCCACGTAATGTCTCGATCCACTACCTCGGTGCCGGACGACATCTTCGATGCAGACCTCGATGCTCCCGACCAACAAGAACCGGACAATGAAGACATCAGCGTCTCCGAGGCCGACGAATCAGAGGCCGAAGATCAGACAGTTACTCCAGGTCAACGAACCGTGAGTACCGACATCGACACCCCTACCACTTCTCAAAAACATAAGGCTCCGGTAACACCTTCGCCTTCCGGCTTAGGTCGACACCGTAATAAAACTTCAGACGCCCCGCCTTCGGGCTCGGCTCCGAAGTCCAAAGATAAGCCTTCAGGCAACCCGGGACCGAGCCAGCCACGCATCGGTAACTAACTACCATCACTGGTACCGAAACCCAAACATTCGGCACCGAAACACCATCAAGATAAACCCTCGGCGCCGAAACCAGGCCACAAATCTTCGGAACCGAAAAAGAGCAAATCTTCGGAACCGAAAAAAGACCATAAATCCCCGGAGCCGAAAAAGTCCTCGGACTCCACAGCTCCTCCAAAGCAAAAGGACACTAAGACTCCTCCTAAAGCTTCGGAATCGAAACCAAAACAACCAAAATCATCGGTGCCGAACAAGGATACTGGATTAAAAGACTCCGACAGGTAAGAAACTATTCGTTTTCAGCCAGATCCAGTGGATCCTAAACAAAAAACCCTTCACATTGACTCTCAAACTGGTCATATCAAGACAATTCTATCTAAAAAGAGACCTTTGGACTCCCCAGAACAACCCAAAGTACCCTTAAAGAAGAGAGACATGGGGACTTCTCCAGCCAGACCCTTCTCTCCTCCAAATATCCCCACAACACCACTTTCTCCAGCACACTCTCCAATACTTCCATATTCACCTACACCACAAGATGATGATGATGATGATCACCTTGGGGGTGGGGATGAAAACCCACAACAGGATAATGATGATGACACTACTCTCCCACCACCTGATCCTTGGGAGGATTATGAGAATCCACCAGATGTCCCCGATCTCCCCGATCCAGACTCCTACCCATCTAGGCCATCCCCCCTAGACGACAACATAGGTTTTGCACAGCTCATAAATAGAGCTGCACAATATCATGGGGTAGAATTACACTCAGACCCACAGGAGGAAGATTTTTTGTTAGAGACTTTCACACAGTCACAAAAATCAACCAGCATTCTACCTATGTTAAAAGGTATCGTCAAACATGCACCTGACGTTTTTAAAGCCCCCTTCGGGGCTAGAGTTCTCAATCCCAGAATTGAGAAAAAATATAAACCAGCTCCCAACGATCCAGCTTATATTAAAGCACAGCTCCCTCTAGATTCCTTGGTTGTGTCAAATGCACGTAAACGAGCAAATTCCCAAACTTCAGGGGATGCCCCACCTCCAGATAAGGAGTCAAAATTACTAGACGCATCTGGCAAACGCATTCCCTCACAAGCAGCCAATCACTGGCGCATTGCCAATACCCAAGCTTTACTGGCCAGGTATGATAGGGCTCATTACGATGAGCTTGAAAAGCTCATACAACATCTTCCCGATCAGTATAAGACTAAGGCTAATGACCTCATACAAGAGGGAAAATTAATTGCAAACACTTCTATAAAGTGTGCTCTTGATGCAGCCGACACAGCGTCTCGTGCAGTTAACACAAGCGTTTTACTACGCAGACACGCATGGCTACGCATATCTGGGTTTAAACAGGATGTGCAATCCACAATTCTTAATCAACCCTTTGATCAAGAACATTTATTTGGACCCACTGTAGACACATCTTTGGGAAAAAATGAAGGACTCAAACTGCTAAGTCCATGGGAGCCCTACAGGCAACAACCAGTAGAGGTTCTTTTCATCGCTCCTTTTATAGGGGCGCCTCTAAAACTATTGGGACGGACAACACCTCATCCTCCTACAAAAACACTACTCAAACCTCCCCTAACAGAGGTTATTTCAGAGGAGGTTATAGAGGCAACAACAACCAGGGTAGAGGCCGCGGTAATAATACCTGCACCTCTCCTACTACAGAGCAGTGACTTCCCTCCACTTCCCCCTGACCATTCCACTCCAGTAGGGGGAAGATTATCACAGTTCCTACCTGTCTGGAATTCCATCACCACAGACAAGTGGGTAAGACAAATTATCCAGTATGGTTACTGCCTGGAACTCACTTCAACTCCCCCATTCATACCCCCAAACAATGTCCAATGTCCACAGAACATCTGACACTGTTAAAACAAGAGGTTCTCTCTTTATTACAAAAACACGCAATAGAACCGGTTCCCTTACCTCATCAAGGAACAGGGGTTTACTCCCTTTACTTTCTAATCCCAAAGAAGGACGGTACTCTCAGGCCAATACTAGACCTCCGACCGTTAAATCTCTACATACAGTCGGACCACTTCCACATGGTCACTCGCCAACAGGTCCTCCCACTGCTCCAACAGGGCGATTTCCTTGCCACTCTAGATCTCAAGGACGCTTACTTTCATATTCCCATTTACCCTGCTCACAGAAAGTATCTACGGTTTGTAGTGGACGGTCAGCACTATCAATTCAAAGTCCTCCCATTCGGAGTAACCCAGAGTCTTCACAAAATGTCTTGCGGTAGTCGCAGCTCATTTGCGGAGACAACACATTCACGTGTTTCCTTATCTCGACGACTGGCTCATAAAAGCCAAGTCACACGCACACTGTGTGCACAATACACACAAAACAATCCAGCTGCTCCACAACTTGGGATTCAAAATAAACCTACCCAAGTCACACCTTCAACCGTCCCACCTACTTCAGTATCTAGGTGCCACAATAGATACCTCAAAAGCCCTTGCATACCCCAATCCAGTCAGAATAGCCAGCATGCAAGCTCTCATATCAAGATTTCAGCCGCAACACTCCCTTCCAGCTCGAGTGTTTATGCAGCTAATAGGGATGATGGCCTCTTGCATCCTCATCGTTCCCTATGCAAGACTTCAGATGCATCCCTTACAAGAATGTTTAGCACATCAGTGGAACCAGGCTCAAGGTCAGTTAACAGATCTGGTGTTGGTAGACAGCCGCACGCATCACTCTCTGCAGTGGTGGAACACACAAAACCTTTCCAAAGGGCGGCCGTTCCTCGATCCGGTTCCACAGATAGTGCTAACCACAGACGCATCGCTCACCGGCTGGGGAGCTGATCTCCAAAACCAAACCGTTCAAGGTATATGGACCCACCAACAAAAACAACTCCGCATAAATCACCTGGAGTTACTGGCGATCTTTCTAGCACTAAAGTCTTTTCAACTCTTGCTAGTAGGCAAAGCTGTCTTGATCCGTACAGACAACATGACAGCAATGTATTGCATACAAAAACAGGGGGGGACACACTCTTCAGCTTTCACAACTAGCGCAAAGCATATGGAGATGGGCCATTCCTCAAAAATTTACCTCCTCGCAGAACATCTACCAGGAATACACAATCAGATCGCGGATCTGCTCAGTCGTCAAACACAGCAGATCCACGAATGGGAACTTCATCCTCAAGTTCTTCTTCCATTCTTTCGCATATGGGGTCACCCAGACATAGATCTGTTCGCCACGCACCAAAACGCAAAATGCCCAAGCTTCGCCTCCAGATATCCACACCCATTGTCTAAAGGCAATGTGCTATGGATGAACTGGTCAAGCAGATTTGCATACGCTTTTCCGCCTCTCCCGCTCATTCCGTTACTGGATCGGAAGCTCAAACAATACTCCCTAACAATGATCCTAGTTGCTCCAACATGGGCACGCCAACCATGGTTCACAACCCTGTTGGAACTTTCAGTTGTGCCTTATCAAAAGCTCCACCTCTCCCCCAAGTTCCTCACTCAGAACCATGGAGAGATAAGGCATCCATATCCCAATCAACTCAATCTTGCGATCTGGCTCCTGAAGTCCTAGAGTTTGGCTACCTTAATCTCCCGCCAGACTGCATGTACATCATTAAAGAGGCTAGACTTCCTACTACTAGAGCATGCTATGCAGCAAAGTGGAAGCGATTTGTCATTTATTGTACAAATAAAATTGATCCGCTAGATGCTTCCATCCAAAATATTATCGGTTATCTTTTGCATCTACAACAATGTAACCTAGCATTTACATCTATACGGCTACATCTTGCTGCAATTGCTGTTTACCTCCAAAACAGACAACATTTGTCGTTGTTTCGAGTACCCGCTATTAAAGCGTTTATGGAAGGACTTAAAAGAATAATTCCACCTAGAGTTCCACCTTCTCCTGTATGGAATCTCAATATAGTCCTCACCAGACTCATGGGTCCCCCATTTGAACCTCTGCACAAATGCGAATTACAGTTCCTTACTTGGAAAGTAGCCTTCCTGGTAGCTATCACATCACTTAAGAGAGTTAGTGAACTCCAGGCATTAACCATACAAGAACCATTTCTACAAATACACCATAGTAAAGTGGTTCTTAGGCCTAATCCAAAATTTCTGCCTAAAGTGGTATCTACTTTTCACCTTAATCAGTCGGTTGAACTTCCAGTATTTTTCCCTCAACCAGACTCAGTAGCAGAACACGCTCTCCACACGCTAGACGTTAAAAGAGCGATACTCTACTACATCGAAAGAACTAAAAGTTTTAGGAAAACAAAACTACTTTTTGTAGCCTTCTCCCCACCTCACAAAGGAAATCCCATTTCAAAAACAGGAATTGCAAGGTGGATTGTTAAATGCATCCAAATATGCTATCTCAAAGCTAAACTCACATTAACTATTCCCCCTAGAGCTCATTCCACACGCAAACTAGGGGCTTCTACGGCATTTTAGGGAAACATTCCCCTAGATCACATCTGCAAAGCAGCAACTTGGTCTATACTGCATACTTTCACTAAACACTATTGTTTAGATGTGCAAGCAAAGCAACAGGCTACTGTGGGCCAGGCTGTATTAAGAACACTTTTTCAAACTACTGCAACGGATACAGGTTAGGTTGCCACCGCCAGGGAGGAAAAAACTGCTTTATAGTCTATGCTAAAGTATACAATCTACAGCTCATATGCCTCGAACGGAAAATGCTACTTACCAGTATGCATCTGTTCTTGGCATGTAGAGCTGTAGAGTTGTATACGCCCACCCACCTGGGTACCTTTTATCTGTTGCAGTATTATCTTATTTAGATACATCACATGGACATCCCTTTCTAACTCTTACTAACTCCATCATCACCCTTCATGGCGAAAAACAATCTGAAGATGGAGTCGATGTCCATGCGCACTATCATCATAAGGAGGAGTCTCCTATCCCGTGACTACAAAGACTTCTTCGACAAAAACAAAGTGCAAACATCCGAGCCCAACACCAGATGGCGATCTATGCTAAAGTATACAACTCTACAGCTCTACATGCCAAGAACAGATGCATACTGGTAAGTAGCATTTTCCTTCTGTTGCAGTAACCCCCCCCACTTTTGCCAGATTTCTGATGCACTTTGGCAGGGATCCAGGGCACATTAAGTCAATCAGGTTCCCAGGGCCTATGTTCTTTCCCAAAACTGTACCTTTGTACCCCCCATTGGCACTCTCTGGCCACATGTATGACCCTTGTAGAAGGTACCATGGGTACCAATGGCACTGTGACCAGGGAAGGCTTCTAAGGGCTGCAGCATATGTTGTGCCACCCTTAGAGGTCCTGTACCTTAACACACACACACTGCCATTGCAGGCTGCGTGTTTTGGTGCAGAAAAAAGGGAAGAGTCGACATGGCACATATACCTATGTGTCATGCCTACAACCCAATGCCTATGGTATGAGTAAGACATACCTCTAGCTGGGTGCACTATACCACTGGTGAGGGAACAGTTGCATGAGCACTGTACCCCTAACATTGTAAGTGCAGTAAGGCCATAAAGGGTATATGGTCTTGGAGTTTATCATTACGAACTCCACAGCACCATAATGGCTTTACTGAATTCTGGGAAGTTTGGTAGCAAACTTCACAGCATAATAAACCCACACTGATGCCAGTGTGGGATTTTGATACCATGCACTCAGAGGGCATCTTAGAGATGCCCCCTGAAAAACGACCAGCCTCTGGTGGGTTCCCTGATTGGTAAACACCAGCCTGCCACCACAAGACATGTTTCTGGACCCCTGGGGTGGGAGCCTTCACTCCCTGGGCCCAGAAACAAAGCCTTTCCTGTGGCAGGGGAGATTCAAAGGCTTTGCCACTTTTGTATCTCGACTACCAGCCTCTCCTGCTATCAGGAGCAGGCCCCCTTCTCTTCCAGGGGATACTCATCAATAGTCATAAGCACTGAATTATCCCCGCCCATCTGCGGGATCCCGGAGCATATAGAAATATACATATATATATGAGTATGTTGGGGGATCACAAGTGCATAGCACTTCCGCGACATACATATATACATGTATATAAATACATAAATATGCAGCCTAACAAATTCCAATAAGGCAAAATGCCAAAATTACAAAGGTTTTCCCTGTACAGACAATTTCATATATACACTCTGTAATAGAGAACATACACTGTAATAGTGTTATGCAAGAAAAACCTTTATTTTCAGAGAAGAAAACATGTAATAGCAGGCAGTTGGCCCATAGGCTGCATAGCTGAATAAATATCACCGTACAGTAAAACACTGGCACCTTGCCTTTAAGGCTTCCAAGAACTTGGACACTTTGCCTTTAAGGCCTCCAGGAGACCCTCTGCTCCCATCATGCACCACAGGTGACAGTTAGGTCAGTTCTTTTTTCCGGCTCCTTCTATGAGGATCCTGGAGCTTGAGCTCGACTGTTTTTCTGACTTTTCTGTCAGGAATTGTTTTCTTCTTTGGTTTTTTGCGATTTTCCTGTGCTGGCAGTGTTTTATTATCATTCTCTGACAAAATTTCAAACTTTTTCTGTCAGAATGCCAGCTCTTTTTCGCAAATGTCCATCCTGTGGAAAGAAGATGGCCATCTCTGATCCACACTCCGTGTGTATCGCCTGTCTTCCTTCCAGTCACAAGCCTGACACTTGTTACCATTGTAGTAAGTTTTCTACGAGGACTCTTCGCGACCGGGAGAGGATTCGCCTTCAGGCTGTGATCGAGAGAGGAAAAAGCCGGCTGGGAAGTGGCCTTGCGTGTCAAGAGCCCTCCTCTCTTCAAGAACATCGACGCCAGCATCATTCTGCCTCTTCAACATCGAGGAAACGGCAGATTCCGGACTGTTCGCCGTCGACGTCGCTGCCGCCGTCGAAGAAGCGACCGACACAATCTCCGACGTCGAGACGGCGTGAGTCTCCGTCGTCGAGAAAGGTATTGACGTCGAAGCATGCTACCACGGGCTCGAGATATAGTCATGGCAAAGACCGATCGACGTCAAAACATCCATCGACGTCGAGACATCCGTCGACGTCAAGGCACTCTCCGTCACCTCCCCGTAGGTCGGCGTCGAGAAGTTTGCCGACGGCAAGGGTGCCGCGAGACCAGTCGGCGTCGAAGACGTCGAGGCTATTGACGTCGAGGAGGCGAGAGCGTTCGACGTCGAAGTCCCTGAGTAGACGGTCGACGTCGAGGACACCTTTGAGGGAGGTGAGGTCGCCGTCGAGGGTAGCGAAGTCCTTAACTCCTCCTAGCCATCATCCCACGTCAAGGGAGAAGTCGACGTCGAGGGAAAACAAAGGTCGACGTCGAGGCGCTCGACGTCGAGAGCTAAAGAGCCTGCTGTTGCCTCGGATGAGGTTAGAGCTGCATCTCTATCGTCAAAATCTGGATCTTCTCCAGGACTGCATATTGTCCAGATCTCCCCGGAAGGCTCTCCGGTGGTTGGTGAAGATGCACGGCGCAGGAAGCCTAGGGCCCTCAGTAGCCCGGGGTCTGATTTTTCCCGTACCTATTCTCCTTCACGCTTGTCCAGGGATTCTCCATCCCCTAAAACGCCTAGAAGATCAAGATCACCGACTGTGGTTTCTTCCAGAAGGAGGACTCCAAGCAGATCACGATCTTCACATGCTCTCCATGCTAGATCAAGGGACAGATCTCGCTCTTATCATTCTTCTCCGAAGAGAAGGCGGCATAGGTCTCCCACCCGGTCTTCTTCCACCAGGTCCTCTATCAGAGACTATTCTCCAACTTTGACAGCTACACCTCCGTCAAGAGTTTCTCCAATCGATGACCTCAGCACTTTTAGTGAAGTTCTCTGTAGAGGAGCGAATAAGCTGAACATTTCTATGTATGTTCCGACTGTTACCTCCTCAGTGATTTTTGAGACTCATCATCGCTCCTCGACTCGGCCTTTGCTTCCTCTTGTCCCAGGCCTTCTCGAACCTGCTATGCAAACTTTTTTGACACCGGCAACGGTGGGAGCTGTTCCTTCCCGAATAGCCAAAAGTACAAGGCTCCGGACCAAGATCCGTTGTTCCTTCGATCGGATCCTCCTCCGGATTCCATCATTGTGGCGGCGGCTAGAAAGACGCACTCAGCTATGTCTTCCTCCTCAGCGCCTCCGGATAAGGATAGTAAACTGATGGATTCTTTAGGTAGAAGGATGTGCAACACTTCAGCTTCTATCATGAAGGTCTCCAGTTCCTCCGCTCTGCTGGGGAGATATGATAGATCCTTGTGGGATTCACTGGGACGTTTTGCAGACAAACTCCCAAAAGAGGACCAGCAAGACTTTAGAGAAATTCTACAAGAGGGAGGTCTAGTGGCTAATCAGGTGATTAGTGCTTCTGCTGACTCATCTGATCTGGCTGCCCACGGATACTCCCATGGTATCTGTTCGAGGCGTTCTGCTTGGTTACGCTTGACTGGCCTCAAACCCGACGTCCAGCGGAAGATAACAAACCTGCCTTTCAACGGTTCTTCTCTCTTCGGGCCGCATGCGGACGAAGAAATGGCGAAGATGAAAGCAGAGCTGGACACGGTGAAAGCTGTGGGTCTCGAAAAACGGAAGGAATTCCGTAGGCGCTCCCGTCCCTATGATAAACGCCCGTTCCAACAGAGGGTTCAAACCCCTCAATGGTCGGCTCAGGGTCAGCAGCAGCAGAGGTCTCACTTCCACCAACGGAGACCAGGAAGAGGAAGAGGGACCAATAGACAGCAGGCCTCCACCTCAAAGCAACCATCAAAACAATGAGGGAGTGCTTCCTCTAAACACGTGTGCCACTCCGGTAGGAGGAAGTATCGCATTACATCTGGAGGAGTGGAGAAACATAACCATCGACAAATGGGTGTTGAACATTGTTCAAGATGGATACTTGCTACGGTTCAAGATCCCACCTCCTTCGGTTCCTCCAGAAGGACGAGTCCGCTTGTGTCATCACATTTTACACGAGGAGGTAAACGGTCTTCTACAGAAAAAAGCCATAGAATACGTCTCTGTTCATCAGAGGCGCCAGGGAATATACTCTCGATATTTCCTGGTCAGAAAAAAAGGTCCGACAGTAGAATTCAGACCAATTCTGGACTTGCGCATCTTGAACAAATACATCCGCAAAGAGAAATTTCGAATGCTTGCCCTTCACCAGATCTTTCCCCATCTACATCAAGGAGACTGGATGTGCTCCATAGATCTGCAGGACGCTTATTTCCACATTCCAGTGTCCAGAAAACACCGAAAATTTCTCCGTTTTCAGGTTGCTCTACGTCACTTTCAGTTCCGAGTCCTACCTTTCGGACTGAAGTCAGCCCCACGGACTTTTTCAAAGTGCATGGCAGTGGTGGCAGCTTTTCTCCGCAGACACAAAATATTTGTTTACCCGTATCTGGACGACTGGCTTCTGAAGAGTGCAACTACTTCCCTGCTTCAGTCTCATCTCTCCTACAGTCTCCAGTTAATGAACAAGTTGGGTCTACGAGTCAATTTCAAAAAATCGATTCTCAATCCGACCCAGAACATTCACTACCTAGGGTCGTCGCTGGACACCGCGGAAGCAAGCGTGTGTCCTTCGGCGGAGAGGTTTTCATCAATCAGGATCAAATGCAGAGAACTCCTGCGGATTCGCCACCCAACAGTCCGACAAGTGTCCTCTCTCCTGGGTTCGATGGCTTCCTGCATCTTCATAGTTCCCAATGCCAGATTGCACATGCGTCCCCTGCAGCAAGCTCTGGAGGACCAGTGGGTGCAAGCATCGGGCAGCTGGGAGGATCGGATCACTCTGCCCCAGTCTGCCAGGGACTCCATCGTGTGGTGGACAAGGCGATCACATCTAATGAAAGGTGTTCCCTTCCATCAAGAGACTCCGACTCAAACTATAGTGACAGACGCCTCCCTGCAAGGTTGGGGCTCTCATATGAATCACCTTCAAGTGCAAGGGCTATGGTCGGACAAAGAAAAGGGATACCATATCAATTTTCTGGAGTTGAGGGCTGTCCAACTAACCCTAAAATCCTTCTTTCCTTCTCTTCAGTCCAACTCCCTCTTGATTCAGACAGACAACACCACGACGATGTTTTATCTGAACAAGCAGGGAGGCACCAGGTCCAGAATTCTGTCTCAGGAGGCACAAGCCATTTGGAAGTGGCTTCTGGCACGGCATCTCACCATCACGGCTGTCCATGTGCCGGGCGTCCTAAATGTACAGGCGGACTTCCTAAGCAGAGAGTTCGTAGAAGCGCACGACTGGGTGCTAAACACCGAAGTGGCTCAGGATATCTTTCAAAGATGGGGTGTGCCGGACATAGACTTGTTCGCAGATGCAACAAACGCCAAATGCCCCGTCTACGCGTCCAGGTATCACCAACCAGGTTCAAGCGGGAATGCTCTGTTGATAAAATGGTCTCAGAGCTTACTCTACGCTTTTCCTACACTGCCTCTCATTCCAGCAGTGATCACGAAGTTCTACAAGTCCAACTCCAGGATGATTCTGATCGCTCCGGAGTGGCCACGCCAGTGGTGGTATCCGGATCTTCTACAACTTTCCGAAGTTCCGCAACAGAGATTGCCTTGTCGTCCGGACCTACTATCCAAGAACCAGGGGAGAGTGTTTCACCCCAACCTTCCTTCCCTCAGGCTGACAGCATGGCTCCTGAAGTCTTGCAGTATGGTCACTTAGACTTGCCAGCGGACTGTATGAACATACTTAAGGAAGCGAAAAGACCTTCTACCAGGGTTTCCTACGCTTTCAAGTGGAAACGTTTTTACTTATGGTGTTTGAATAATGGTCATGACCCAGTTAGAGGGCAGGAACAGGTCATTTTGCCGTATCTCTTACACCTGGCTAAGTCGGGCCTGCAGTTTACATCTATCAAGGTACACTTAGCAGCAATAACGGCATATAGAAAATCACCTTCACAGGTTTCTTTTTTCAAAATGCCAGTGGTGAAAGATTTTCTTGAAGGGTTAAAAAGGTATACCCACCAGTACGAGCCCCTTCTCCTCCTTGGGAGCTCAATGTGGTCCTTACCAAACTGATGGGCGCACCTTTTGAACCAATACACAAGTCCTCCTTGCAGCACTTGTCTTGGAAAGTGGCTTTTTTGGTTGCTATCACGTCGGCTCGTAGAGTCAGCGAGATACAAGCATTATGTTGTAAGGAACCCTACACTGTTTTTCACTCAAATAGGGTAGTTCTCAGAATTCATCCAAGTTTTCTGCCAAAAGTGGTTTCAGATTTCCACATTAATCAGGTTATCACTTTGCCTACCTTCTTCTCTAATCCTTCTACACCTCCTGAAAGGGCCTTACACTCGTTAGACCTTAAGAGGGTGTTGAAGTTTTATCTGGATAAGACCAAGGTAATAAGAAAGACGGACCGCTTGTTTGTCAACTACAGCCCCATTAATACAGGATTGGCATCCTCTAAAAGATCTATTTCAAGATGGATAGTCTCCTGCATATCTCTAGCCTATCAATTAGCTAATAAGTCTCTTCAGGGAAGGCCTAAAGCGCATTCAACCAGAGGAAAGGCCTCTACTACGGCCCTCCTCAGGAACGTCCCTATAGCAGAAATCTGCAAAGCAGCTACATGGCGGTCTGTTCATACTTTCTCTCGCCATTACTGTTTAGATTCAGATGTTCAGGAGGATGCCCAAGTGGGACAAGCCTCACTGAGGAATTTATTTGCTTAATGTCATGTTAAGATGATCTGTTTTTTAATACTATTTGCTCGTCCGCGAGGTAGTGGGTATGGGCTTGCTACTCTATTCAGTGCTTATGACTATTGATGAGTATCCCCTGGAAGAGAAGGATTAGTTACTTACCTGTAATCCTAGTTCTCTTCCAGGGATATACTCATCAAAGTCATAAGCAACCCTCCCGCCTCCCCGGACGAGCATTTTTTAGTAATTGTTACAAGTTAGTACACCGTGCAAAAAGAACTGACCTAACTGTCACCTGTGGTGCATGATGGGAGCAGAGGGTCTCCTGGAGGCCTTAAAGGCAAAGTGTCCAAGTTCTTGGAAGCCTTAAAGGCAAGGTGCCAGTGTTTTACTGTACGGTGATATTTATTCAGCTATGCAGCCTATGGGCCAACTGCCTGCTATTACATGTTTTCTTCTCTGAAAATAAAGGTTTTTCTTGCATAACACTATTACAGTGTATGTTCTCTATTACAGAGTGTATATAGGAGATTGTCTGTACAGGGAAAACCTTTGTAATTTTGGCATTTTGCCTTATTGGAATTTGTTAGGCTGCATATTTATGTATTTATATACATGTATATATGTATGTCGCGGAAGTTCTATGCACTTGTGATCCCCCAACATACTCATATATATATATATGTATATTTCTATATGCTCCGGGATCCCGCAGATGGGCGGGGATAATTCAGTGCTTATGACTTTGATGAGTATACCCCTGGAAGAGAACTAGGATTACAGGCAAGTAACTAATCCTTCATGTCTAACCCCCCCTTTTCAATGGGAGAGCAGGCGGGAAAAATTAGCACAGTCCAGAAGGTGTGCCCACCTCTGCCGTCCCACCCTTCAAGTAGGGGAGGCGAGTGGAAGACCACTCTTCAGTGCCCTCCATCTTGCAGATGGCAGGCACTGTCCAATCAGTGTTGGGTATTGTGCCTACTCCCCCACGTGGGGTGAGCACACCAAGGGTGTGGTCAACCTAAGGTCAGTAGCCCATTGGCTACTGACCTTGAAACCCCTAAAACGCCCCCTAAATACAGTATTTAGGGGGCAGCCCTGAACCAAGAAGGGAGATTCCCACAACCTACAAAGAAGGACGACGAAAGAAGACGCCCAACAGAGGAGACTGGAGAGAAGAACTGACTTGGCTGCAGCCCTACCGACCCGTCTGCAGTTTCCAGAGATGCTGTGCCAAAAGTCGCCTTGACCTGCAGCCAGCGACCTCCAGAACCCCTGGGAGGACGGACTGCCTATAACAAAAAACGGATCTCCTGTGAACAGCAGCTCTGTTCAAGACCTGAGGTGCACCTACGTCCCCGAGCCCTCCAACTTACTTGCCCTGCTGTTGGTTCCTCCCAGAAGACTTCCTGGACCGAGCCTGCAGCCAAAATCCAAAACGGGCAACTCCCTTTGAAAACATGAGGGCACCTGATGCCAAATCAGCTCTCTGCACCTGGCCGCCCCTGTGCCGCTGTGGGTGCACCTTGTGTGCTAACTCGGATCCCCCTTTGCCCTGAGCTAAACCCTAGGAGCATCCAAATGGCGTGCCCGTGAGCAGCCACCAACAGCAGGTCCCCTATCCCCCATTGGATAACATTGGGCCTCAGCACTCTGCACCCGGCCGCCCTAGTCCAGCTGAGGGTGCTTTGAGAATGCATCCTTGACCCTGGGGGAACCCTGGTTCTAACCCCAGAATACCAACTCCCACAACCAAATACTTACCTGTAAACCGATAACTTCATTTCCTCCCATAGGATTGCATTGACTGCTTTTCTGTGAAAAAAGTTGTGTGGAGTTGGAAATTGTATGAGAACTTAAGAAACGGTGTGTTTACAAAAACGGACTTACTTACCTTTTAATTAGGAAATGTTCCAGTGTGATATCTAGGCATTTCACACTGAGTAGAAAAAGTAATGTGAAAAG
Source organism: Calotriton arnoldi (assembly GCA_963921515.1). NCBI lineage: Eukaryota > Metazoa > Chordata > Amphibia > Caudata > Salamandridae > Calotriton > Calotriton arnoldi. The sequence continues at coordinate 1,267,849 of CAWUFW010004268.1, forward strand.
TAATCTAAAAAGAAATCACAAGTTAATTGCAAAGTAAATGAATAGTAATTTCAACTGTTTCTGAACATTTGACCTACCTGTATCTACATTCAACTGCATTCAACTATATTATCAGAAAAGTACTATTTTTACTTACCTGCACCAAGTCCTGCTTGATTCTAAAAATAAAATAAAACTAAGAAATATTTTTACAAAACAATTCGTCAGAGTTCAGTCTGTGTGTGAAATAATTTCTTGCCTGAGTGTGTAAAATAAATGCTTAACTCTACCCTGTTAAAGCCTTACTGCTCGCCCACACTACCACAAATAGAGAGTAAGGTATTATCTACTTTTACCTCTGTAAGCCTTTGGTAATCCACTGGACTCTGTGCACACTATACCTTACTTTGGTATGGTATATACAGAGCCAGTTTCGTACAATGCATCTCCCAGTCTGGGGGAAGCCAGGGTCGCATATCAAAGGCGACAGGGGCTTTTCAGCCCCTGTCCTTGATATGCTAATTCACTAGCCATCCTGCTGGAGGCGGTGTGACACCTTCCTCCGGACCAGGCATTGTTCCTGTACTCCGAGAGCGGGCTCTAACCTCCAGGGGTCAGAAATTCGTCCGTAGTGGCAGGCTAGTCTATACCAGTCAGCCAGCAACACTAGAGGGCTCGTAGGTTTTTGGGGGCACCTCTAAGGTGCCCTCTAGGTGCATGTCATAATTAATCCAATACCGGCATCAGTGTGGATTTATTAAGACAAGGTGTTTGATATCAAATGCCATTGGTTTCAGTGAAGCCATTATGTAGCTGGGTGACTCGTAGTGGCCAGTGCCCAGTACATACCTTAAGATGGCTTCCCTGTTCACTTGCAATATCTAGTAATAGAACTAGATATCACAGGGGCATACATGTTCATGCAGATATGTCCTCACATGTGCGATAAATGCACCCTGCCATAGGGCTCTTAAGGCCTGCTGTAGGGGTGACTTACATATAGTACATGCAGTGTACTTTGTCCTTGCCCATAGGGAATGAGCAAGGTCGTGTTTTCAGAAGGGCTTGCACCCTTTCACGCTTCCTGCAATGGCAGTTTGCATGTAATTTTTGTAGGGTCCCTTTGGGTGGCATAAGACATGCTACAGCCCATAGGGACTCTCCTTAGTACCCATGCCCTGGGTACCACAGGTACCATTTACCAGTGACTTAAAAGGGTGCTAAAGTCCTTGCAATTGGGTTACAATTAGACACTTTATTTTTAAGGGAAAGATCACTGGTGCTGGAGCCTGGTTAGCTTGCTTCAGTGCACTGTCGGAGTCGAAAATCAGCATCTAGCAGTTCAAATGGGGGCAAAACGTGGGGGGGGACATATGCAAAGAAGTCCTGCTTCCTACAAATCTCACCACACCACTGGTACCTCATCCATTGCGAGTGTGGTATTGCATCAATAAATGACCAAACAAATGAATTTGCCGGCCCACAATTCATGTCCAGTGTGATGTATAATTCTCACAACCTCACGACATCAAAAACATCAGGCATAAGTGCAGATGGCGTAAGATGCAAGGTACAAAAACCAAATTACAAATACATATGTACATCTATATACAGCAAAGTATCCACAATCTCAATTCCTTAAATTAAACATTTTTTTTATTGGCATTTGTGTACACACACAAAAAATACAGGTCTGGGCAGGCACGCCACATCAAGAGTATGCATTTATCAGCAGTTGCAAGGTAGTCAAGTGGCTTTGCCTGTGCCCAACAGGAATTACTGAGTAGTGGGGGCAGCTGCATGTTACATCAGAAACAGTCTTAGTTACTCCTACTCCACCTCGGTTGGGCCTCAACATGAGAGCCCGACCCGACTTAAGCGGAAACACACATGCAAACAAAGAAGGAAAGGAAAAAAAAAAAAACACAAAACATTGACTCAACGCTTGGCAGGTATAAACATCTATCCTTTTTCGGGCATGCACTAGATTCGTCGGGGAGGGTGGACAAAAGAGTAAAGGGAGGATGTCTTAGGGAAGCTGGCGGTGGGGGGGGGCGGCCGGTCAGTGCCATCCAACGATTACCCATATGGTGTGATTGTCCTAACTGCGTGGGTTAAGCTGGTGTGACACTATTCTAAGAAATGTCCATCCGCAATCAAGAACAAGAATATTTTTCATGTCAAAAGTCTTTTGTGCAGTGGATGACCACGTATTAAGTCGCTGTTTTGACCCAGCTGGATTAATCCATGGGTCTCATCAGGACAGCTCCGACTAACTGAACACCTTAAACCGGAATAGAGCCGCACGATTGTGTAAAACATCACGCAGGCAAGCGTCTCTGGCGTGCGCTGGACACTGGAAGGTCCGTCCCTTTTTGTTCTAATTTTTGCTGAGCTGACTGTTTTTGAACAGGAACCCACGGTGATCATTTACTCCATCTTTTGGATGGCATATTGAAGGCCAGCTTTATCAAGGGTCTTCTTGACTGTGAGAATCAAGTGCCCGGCGGGCTGCCTGATGTTTTAAAGACTGGGGATATTGAGATGCTGTTCCCCTCGTGCCTGAGATCTTGTTTCTCTCTAGCCAGGCATGGGATCAAATCCCATTCCTTGAAGTTCATAAGCCTGGCTATAATTGGGCAGGCAACTCTGCCACTAGGGGGCTGGGCCCAATGGTCTCTGTGATGTATCCACTGAAAACATGGAAGTACAGTCAGCCTCCGGGTACATGTTTTTTTTTTTTTGTAGCATATGTAAGGAAGTGGGTTTCTGTTGCAGTAACCCCCACACTTTTTGCCAGACCACTGATGCACTTTGACTTGATGTGCCCTGGGTCCCTGCCAATCAGGTTCCCAGGGCCTGTGTTCTTTCCCCAAAACTGTACCCAATTGGCATCTCTGGCCACAGGTCAGCCCCTGGTAAATGGTACCACAGGTACCCAGGGCACTGTGACCAGGGAAGACCTCTAAGGGCTGCAGCACTTATTGTGCCACCCTTAGATGCCCTGTACCTTTACACACACACACTGCCTTTGCAGGCTGCGTGTTTTGGTGCAGAACAAAGTGAAGAGTCGACATGGCGCACACCTCTGTGGGCCATGCCTACAACCCACTGCCCTGGCATAGGTCAGTCACCCCTCTAGCTGGGTGCACTATACCAGTGGTGAGGGTACAGGTGCATGAGCCCTGAACCCCTACAGTGTCTAAGTCCATTCTTAGACATTGTAAGTGCAGTGCTGCCATTAAGAGTATATGGTGCTGGGAGTTTGTCATTACGAACTCCACAGCACCATAATGGCTGCACTGAAAACTGAGAAGTTTGGTATCAAACTTCTTAGCACATTAAACCCACACTGATGCCAGTGTGGGATTTAATGAAAAATGCACACAGAGGGCATCTTTGAGATGCCCCCTGAAAAACGACCAGCCTCTGGTGGGTTCCCTGACTGGTACACACCAGCCTGCCACCACGAGACATGTTTCTGGACCCTTAGGGTGGGAGCCTACGCTCCCTGAGCCCAGAAACAAAGCCTTTCCAGGGCGGAGGTGTACACACCTCCCCCAGGCCAGGAAGAGCCATCTGTGGCAGGGGAGCTTCAAAGGCCTGGCACCCTTTGTAATGCGACCCCCACAGCCTCTCCTGCTATCAGGAGCAGGCCCCCTTCCTGTCTCCCCTCCCTTTCGGCGGGAAGACAGGCGGGAAAAACTAGCCAGCCCAGGAGGTGTGCCCACCTCTGCCAACTCCACCCCTCAAGTGGGGGAGGCGAGGTGAAGCCCACTCTCCAGTGCTCGCCATCTTGCAATGGCAGGCACTCCCCAATCAGGACTAGGGATTGTGCTCACTCCCCCACGTGGGGTGAGCACACCAAGGGTGTAGTCACCCTAAGGTCAGTAGCCCATTGGCTACTGACCTCAAGACCCCTAAAACGCCCCTAAATACAGTATTTAGGGGGCAGCCCTGAACCAGGAAGGCAGATTCCCGCAACCTAAGAAGAAAAAGGACGAAAGAAGACGCCCAGCAGAGGAGACTGCAGAGAACAATTGACTTGGCCCCAACCCTACCAGCCCGTCGGCAGTTTTGCAGCGTGAATCTTTCTGGATTCACTATGCTGTGCATTATTCCGCCATCTTGTGGTTGGGTCCGGAATTGTATTTCTTCTCTTTTTTTTTTTTTTTTGTGGTCCAGGTGGGCGGCGACGTCCCACCATTTGGTGTCCCTCGTGACGTCGACGCGCTTCCTGCGGAAGCTCCCACCCTTGGTCGCCATCTTCAGATTCTTTTTTCCGCCGTTGGGTCTGGATCGTCGCCGAAGAGTTCCAGAAGTTTGGAAAAGGAATCAAGGCAAATAGAAGAAAACCGACGAAAATCAGTTTGAAGTACACCGGGCTACGGGTCAAGTAGCCGGGACGACGAGGGAGAAGGTTTACGACCGAGATCTCGACGTCCTACAGAGAATGCGCTCGCAGGGGGCTCCCTGAGCGCGGGTATGGACAAGACACAGTTCAAGTTTTGCACCAACTGCCACCACAAGTACGCCCAGAAGGACCAACATCCAGTCTGCAACCTCTGCTTGCCGCTCGACCACAGCAGCGAGGACTGCAACGCGTGCTCGGCGTTTACACCCAAGACCCTCAAGGTGAGGGAGAGGCAGAGAAGGGCGAACCACAACATGCAGGGGCAAGGACCACCCCCATCGCTCTGAGACCTGAGCCTCTCAAGTGGAGAGGAGGACAACATCGCCGAAGGACCGGAGGACTGCACCGTCGAGGTCCAAAAGAAAACGTCGAAGGAGGTAAGGGAGTCGTCGATCCCTAAACACTCGAGCGACACTCGAAAGGGTGAAGCCAAAGCCCCAAGCGACACTCGTAGAAGTGAAGCTAGGTCCTCGAAGGGGGCATTGCCGCCGAAACATTCGTCGAAGGCAACAGCGACCAAGGACAGTCAGCCGAGCGGATCCTTCGAAAAGGACTCCCAATCGGCGAAAACCCTCGAAAAACCAAAGGCGTCGAAGGTTGCCTCCGAAAAGCACACCTCGGCGCCGAGAAGGGAAGGGCAATTGTCCACGTCGACGGCCCCGAAGAGAGCCGCTCCAGCCCTCGACGCCGAACAGGCACAAGAGATGGAGAGGAAAAAGAGGAGGCTCGAGGCCGAAATGGCGAGCATCCTACAGCGGAAGAAGGATTTCGACCGCAAAATGAGCGAATACTCCATCCCGTCGAGACCCGCGCTCGAAGTCGAAATAGACTACGAAGACGCCGAACCGCCAAACGCCCGAACCGGTCGAGGAACAGGGGGATGAAGACTATTATTTCGAGGGAGAAGGCGACGAAGACCTGCAATCCTACCGGGACTCGACGTCCTCGGAGGCACAAGACCTGGAATGGCAAGACCTCGACGCAGAATTGCCGGAAGAAGGGGTAGACAGTTACCCTTCGAGGCCCTCGCCGCCAGACGACATCGGGGTCTACAACACAGTAGTCCTGAAGGCGGCACAAACCTATGGGGTGAAAATGGAGGAAGAGAAGCCCAAGGCATGTTTCCTCCTGGAAACTCTACTGCCTCAACAAACCAGGAGCCTATTCCTTCCCATGCTCCCTAGTGTGCTGGACCAAGGGAGAGATGCCTTCAGGGAACCAGCAGTATGTAGGGCTGTCACTCCAAGAACAGAGAAGAAGTACAAACACTCTTCACAAGACCCTGCATACATACAAGGATCAGTGCCAGCTGACTCCATAATTATGGCAACAGCCAGGAAAAGGGCCAATGTGCCCACTAATACCGGACCACCTCCAGACAAAGAGAGTAAGAGGATGGATCTGACAGGGAGAAAGGTGGAGAGAAATGCGGCAATACAGTGGTGTATCGCAAACTCAAACGCCCTGATCAACAGGCACACATACCATCACTGGGACGAAGTGGCGCAACTCCTCAAGCATCTACCAGATGAGTACCAACAAAGGGCAGCTCACCTGGTGGAAGAAGGCAAAAGCATGGCAAACACATGCTTGAAGTCAGCCTTGGATGCTGCTGAAACATCCAGCAGACTAATGATGATAGGAGTGACCGAGAGGAGACACGCATGGCTCAGGATTTCAGGATTCAAGCCAGAGGTGCAGAGTAACATCTTGAATACGCCCTTCAACGGCGAAAAACTGTTTGGCACGCCAGTTGATGAAAAGCTGACGCAGCTCAAAAAGGACAACGAAACAGCAAGGTCCATGGGGAGCGCTGCAGTTCAGAGGGATGAGAAGAGGGGCACCCACCAGAAGGCCGGGCGGTAGAGGAGGCAACGTGCCTGCCACATTGCACCAAACGTTCCAGCAAGGCTACCAGAGGAACAACCAAGGCCAGCGGCAGCAAGGACAGCAGCAGCAGAACTGGCAGTATCAGCCCCGGGGTTAGTCCTTTCGAGGGCGCGGAAACGGACGAGGACAATCTCGTAGAGGAGGCCAACAGCCCACCTCCAAGTGACTTCACCATAAAGCCCACAACCACCCTAGCAACACCTCGGGGTGGGGGCAACAACAAACAGAAGAACAAAAACATAACAATCCACAGGAAACAGTCCCTAGAACACATAACACCAGTAGGAGGCAGGATAAAGAACTTCCTCAATCAGTGGAGGAAGGTCACTACAGACCAGTGGATACTAAACATCATACAATATGGATATTGCATAGAACTGGAAAGGCAACCCCCAACAAAAGGACCAAGAAACAAGACCCACTCAGCAAAAGAACTCTCGCTCTTGCAGCTGGAGGCCAAGGAATTGCTCAGCAAAAGGCAATAGAGACAGTACCGCACAACCAAAGGAACAAAGGGGTTTACTCAACCTACTTCCTCGTGCCAAAGGTGGACGAAACACTACGACCTATCCTAGATCTGAGATTCTTAAACAAATACATAAGAACTCAAAGATTCAAAATGACCTCCCTACAGGAGGTAATACCACAAATACAAAAAGGGGATTACATGGCAACAATAGATCTGAAGGACGAGTACTTGTACATCCCCATCAACCACAGGCACAAACAGCTACTACGGTTTGTAATCAACCAGACTCACTACCAGTTCACAGTACTAGCATTCGGACTCCAATCCGCACCAAGGGTGTTTACAAAGTGCCTAGCAGCAGTAGCAGCGCACCTACGAAGGCAAGGAATACACGTATATCCCTACCTCGACAACTGGTTCGTAAAGGCAAGCTCTTACAACAAATGCAAAGAGCACATCCAGCATGTCGTGCAGACACTAAGTCAACTTGGGTTCTCGATTCATTGGGAGAAATAGTCAACCAACCCAGAGCAGATCAAGATATTCTTTGGGGCCGAGATCAACACCATACAGGCCAAAGTGTTCCCCAGCAGGAGGAGAACATTGGCGATACAAAAGGAAACACGTCCTTACCGCAAGGGGCAAGTTCTGACAGTGAGGACGGTGAGCAAGCTAATGGGAATGATGGCGTCATGCATCCACCTAGTCCCAAATATCAGGCTACACATGAGACCTTTCCAGGAATGGATTCAGCAGCAATGGTCACAGGCAACAGGGAGTTGGGAAGATCTTGTGGTTGTCACACACGCAGTGCAGCAGGAAGTGGCGTGGTGGAACAAGGAAAACATATCACAGGGGAAGCCATTCACACAACTAACTCCGACAGTGACCATCACAACGGACGCCTCCCAACTGGGGTGGGGCACGCACATGAACAAGCTCAGGGTGAGGGGTCTATGGTCGCAGAAAGATGCGGTCAAACACATCAACTACCTGGAGCTGAAAACTGTGTTCCTAGCCTTAAAAGCCTTTCAGAAACAGCTGTACGGAAACAGGGTGTTGATCCAAACAGACAACACAACCACCATGTTCTACATCAACAAACAAGGAGGAACACAATCAGTGGCACTATCAGGGCTAGCACAGGAGATATGGAAATGGGCCATCCCGCTACAAATAGACCTACTGGCAATACATCTCCCGGGGAAGGCCAATGTGGAAGCAGACCGACTCAGCAGGCAGGCGTCAGCATCCCACGAGTGGGAGCTCAATCAACAGGAAACAGAGAAGCTATTCCAGAAATGGGGTACACCGCAAATAGACCTATTTGCAACACACCAGAATGCAAAATGCCAACACTACGCATCCAGACAACCAGACCATTGGTCACAAGGGAATGCGCTATGGATAGATTGGTCAAAGACATTTGCATACGCTTTTCCCCCCGATACCACTGATACACAGGGTACTCAGCAAATGCAGAATCAGCAACATGACGCTAATACTGATAGCACCCCAGTGGGCCAGGCAGTCCTGGTTCTCACAGATAGTAGAAATGGCACAAGATCCAGCACACAGGTTCCCAAGAAGAAAAGACCTGTTAGCAATGCAGAACGGAAAGGTGCTACACCCAGAACCGGAGAGCCTCAGCCTAGCAGCATGGCTCCTGAAGACTTAGAATTTGCACACCTCAAATTACCACCAAGTACCATGGCAGTACTCAGGGAGGCAGGGAGACCTTCCACAAGGAAGTGCTACGTAGCAAAGTGGAAGAGGTTCTCCGAATGGTGCATCAAGGAGAATCTACAAAGGAAGATCACAAGGGAATCAACGGTACTAAAATACTTATCTGAAAGAGACACGTTAGTGACAGATTCCTTACCTTAGAATATCCCCAGGCGTCAGGCTGGATCCGGAAAGTTTTTTGCGTAGCAGTACCCTTGCGCGTCGGTAGGCGGCGTCGTGCGGCTCCGCGTCCGTCGTCGGCGTCGTGATCGCCGGGATGACGTCGCGGGCAGTACTTAGGCGCCGCCCCTGCGCGCTGACGTCAGTTCTTCTTTTTCCGCGCCAGTAAGCGCAGATCCGGGAAGAGCAGTGCCCTAGTCACTTTTTGACTATCTTTTTTGTGAAATTTTTCACTGTTTTCTTCAACGAGTCTTCACGACTCCTAAGGTGTCGTAGGGATGCCCGGCTTTAAGCCCTGCGAGGAATGTGGTCGTATGATGTCCATCACGGACCCCCACCTCGAGTGTCTCTTCTGTCTCGGCCGAGACCACGACACGAAGTCGTGCCCTGACTGCCGGAAACTTCATCCGAAGGCTTTGCGAGAGCGGTCTCGAAAGCTCTTTGAAGTCCGGCAGTCGGCTCCGCACCAAGCCCCGGTCCCGGGAGAGGTCGAGGGGCCGGACGCGGAGTCCCCGCCGTTCGTCGGAATCCAAGTCTTCGCGCTCCTCCGGTAAGTCGAAGCACAAGAAGTCTAAGCGGCGTCATCGCTCTAAGACTTCGCCTCGCCGGTCGCGCGACTCGGCTGAGGTCCCTGTCGGCACCGTCCCCGCGGCCCCGGACGTGCCTGTCGAGCCCCCGCATTACCCGTCCTACCCGGGTTCGGGGGCGACTCCGGCCGAAATACAGAAATTCCTGTCGGCCATGGCCCGCCTCTTCGGGCCTCAAGGTCCCTCCGGTGCGCCGTTCGGGCCCCGCGGGCCCTGATGGGGTTGCTCCGGCGTCGCCGTCGACTCCGGTCCCGGCGTCGCCTGTCCCACCAGCCTTCGTCCCGGCCTCGGCTCCGGCCCCGGCCTCGACCCCGGTTCCGGTGGTGCCGCAACCCCCATCGACGCCGGTTGACCTAACCACGCCTCCGCCGACGCCGATGTCCCCGGTGCCGTTTCCGACGCCGTCCGGGGCTCCGGGCGGCGTCGTTCCCCGGTTCTCCCCGGGTCCGGACATGGAGCCGGACCGGCGTCGCCCGACGCCGGTTCCGGCGCCGATGAGACCTTGGGTCCCTTATGTCCCTTCTCCTCCATCTTTTCAACCTGAGGAGGACCAGGAGAGCTGGGAGGGGTCTGACGACCCTCTCACACAACAGTGCGAGTTTGACCCGGACTGGGTTGAGGAACTTGGGGATGCCAGTGGGCTGGATACCTCCCCCGACTCTGGCATGCTGTCTCCTCCCGTGGCAACGGAGGAGGGGGCTAATTTTGCAACGGTGTTGCGTAGAGCTGCTGGAGCCTTAAATCTCCAGTTGCCTACAGTGGCCGCCAGGACTAACCTCCTGACTGAGGTGCTTCAGCCGGCGGCCTCCTCTTCGGAGCCTGTGCTGCCGTTCAACGATGCACTCACTGACGTTCTTTTGGGTGCCTGGTCCAAACCCACCACAGGGGCTCCTGTGGATAGGAACGTGGCCCGACGCCATCGCCCGGCTCCGGGCGACCCCTTGTTTCTCTCCCAACACCCCACCCCTGAGAGCTTGGTTGTCCAAGCCTCTGCCTCCCAAACAGCCTTCCCTACCGCCCTCCGGATAGGGAATCCAAGCGCCTGGATCACTTTGGGAAGAAGGCTTTCTCTTCCTCCAGTGCTGGCTTGCGGTCTGTTAATACCGCTTGCCTCTTGGGCCGATACACCCACTCCCTGTGGGATTCGGTGGCTGATGTTTTGCCGCAGTGTTCTGAGGAGGTCCAGACACTGCTTACCCGCGCTATTGCGGAAGGGCGTGATGCGGCTAAATATACCATCCGCTGTGGCCTTGATACCGCCGACTCGCTGGGCAGATCGCTTGCAACGACGGTGGCGCTGCGTCGCCACGCCTGGCTGAGAACCACTGGTTTTTCAGGGGATGTCCAGAATACTCTCATGGACATGCCCTTTGATGGAGTCGGTCTTTTTGGTTCGAAGGCAGACCATGCGCTGGAGCGTTTCAAGGACTCACGGGCTACTGCTAAGTCCCTGGGCCTTGCTGTTGTGCACCCTCCGCAAACGTCTGCTTTTCGCCCCTTTCGTGGCCACGGAAGGGGCGCCCAGTCACGTCCACAGCCCGGCCAACGGCCCGCGCAGCAAGCGCCTTCGCGTGGCCGAGGACGTGGATACCGCCGTGGCGGTTCGGGCAACCAGCGTGCGGGTCAGGCCACCACCTCCAACCCGTCCGCGGCCTCCAAGCCCTCCTAGTCCCTCCTTTCAGGTGCACAGCACGCCAGTCGGGGGCAGGGTCCGCCATCACCTTCACCACTGGCGTCCCATCACCTCGGACAAGTGGGTCTTGGACATTGTCCGAAGGGGCTACTCCCTCCCCTTCGAGACCACCCCCCAGCCATGCCACCTCAATTCCACCGCATGTCAGGGGATCACTTGGTGCTTCTACAGAAGGAAGTCACGGCCCTCTTGGCCAAGAGGGCCATCGAGCATGTTCCGACCCCAGAAGTAGGGCGTGGTTGCTACTCCCACTACTTTCTGGTGCCCAAAAAGGACAAGGAGGACATGCGTCCTATCTTGGGCCTCCGGAACGTCAATCGCTTCCTCCGGAAGGAGAAGTTCAAGATGCTCACCCTAGCTCAGGTCTTGACTGCCCTCGACCCCGGAGACTGGTTGGTAGCGTTGGACTTGCAGGACGCCTATTTCCACATCCCCGTCCTGCCGGCCCACCGGCGTTACCTTCGGTTCACGGTAGGCCTCGAGCATTTTCAGTTCACCGTGCTCCCCTTTGGCCTTACCAGTGCCCCTCGGGTGTTCACGAAAGTGATGGCGGTGGTCGCAGCTCATCTGCGCCGGGCAGGGGTTTCAGTCTTCCCCTACCTCGACGACTGGCTGCTGAAGGCGGGCTCGTCCCAGGCAGTCGTCTCCCACCTCCAGACTACGGCCGAACTCCTGCACTCGCTGGGGTTCTCCATCAATGTGCCAAAGTCGCATCTGATTCCTTCTCCACAGCTCCTTTTCATCGGAGCAGTTCTGGACACGACGCAGTTTCGGGCCTATCCTCCCGAACGGCGAGTCCGGGATATTCAGGCTATGATTCCGATCTTTCAGCCTTTATCCTGGGTTTCGGTACGGATGACCCTGAGGCTGCTGGGCCTCATGGCCTCCTGCATCCTGCTGGTCACTCATGCCAGATGGCATATGCGAGCTCTGCAGTGGGACCTGAAGTTCCAGTGGGCGCAGCACCAGGCCGACCTGTCCGATCACGTCCAGATCTCGGAGGGGACTGCAAAACAGTTGCAGTGGTGGCTCTCGAACCGGCAATGGGTCATGGGCAGATCCCTCTCCCTTCCCCAGCCAGAGCACACAGTTGTGACGGACGCGTCCCTTCTGGGATGGGGCGGTCACATGGGAGAGGCGGAGATCAGAGGCCTCTGGTCTCCGGCGGAGTCCCGGCTCCATATCAACCTTCTGGAGCTCCGGGCGATCCGACTTGCACTCAAGGCATTCCTTCCCTCTGTCAAAGGGAAGGTAGTGCAGGTGTTCACAGACAACACCACCGCCATGTGGTACTGCAACAAACAAGGCGGGGTGGGGTCGTGGACCCTTTGTCAGGAGGCTCTGCGCCTCTGGACATGGCTGGAACATCAGGGCATGTTCCTGGTGGTTCAACACCTGGCAGGTTCCCTGAACGCCAGGGCGGACGAACTCTAGCCGCAGGTGCATGATGGATCACGAATGGCGTCTTCACTCGGAAGTGGCGCAAGGACTCTTTCTACAGTGGGGAGAGCCTTGGTTAGATCTATTCGCCACCGAAGAGAACGCGCAATGTCATCAGTTCTGCGCGTTGGAATTTCCAAGGCGGCACTCGCTCGGCGACGCTTTTCGTCACGAGTGGAGTTGCGGTCTATTGTACGCCTTTCCGCCTATACCACTTCTACCCAGAGTGTTGAAGAAGATTCGGCACGACCGGGCCCAAGTCATTCTTGTGGCTCCGGACTGGGCTCGAAGAGTTTGGTATCCCGAGCTACTCAATATGAGCGTAGATCCCCCGATCCGTCTGCCTCTTCGGGAGGATCTTCTGTCGCAGCAGCAGGGGACGGTCCTCCACCCGAACCTGTCCAGTCTACACCTGCTTGCGTGGACATTGAGCGGCAGCAGTTGATTCCTTTCGACTTGCCTCCCGAAGTTTGTGATGTGATTCTGGCAGCCAGGCGTCCCTCCACTAAGGTGGTATACGCCTGCAGGTGGAACAAATTTGTGGCATGGTGCACAGCAAAGGCTGTGAATCCCCTTTCTGCCCCTCTTTCTGAGGTCCTTCTGTTCCTTCTCTCTCTGGCCCAACAGGGTTCTGCCCTGGGTACCATCAAGGGTTATCTTTGTGCTATCTCGGCCTTCCTCAGGCTCCCTGATCAGCCCTCCCTTTTCAAGTCCCCTGTTGTTAACAGGTTCTTAAAAGGCATTACTCACCTCTTCCCTCCTGTTCCGTTTGTGATGCCTCAGTGGGACTTGAACTTGGTTCTTACCTTTTTAATGTGCGCTCCCTTTGAGCCTCTACATAACTGTCCTCTTCGTCTTCTGACTCTGAAGACAGCCTTTCTGGTGGCCATCACCTCCGCTCGGCGGGTGAGTGAGCTCCAGGCTCTATCTTGCAAACCTCCCTTTCTGTCTGTTCATCCAGACAAGGTTGTTCTTCGGACGCGTCCGTCCTTCTTGCCAAAGGTGGTTACTGCTTTCCACATTGGGCAGACCATCACTTTGCCCACCTTCTTTCCGCCTCCGCATCCTTCCAGAGAGGAAGAGAGGCTCCACCGTCTGGACCCAAAACGTGCGCTCTCTTTCTATATTGACCGCACAAAACACTTCCGGGTGGATGACCAGCTCTTTGTTGGCTACGTGGGCGCCAAAAAGGTCGGGCGGTGCACAAGAGGACCATCTCCCGCTGGGTTACCTTGTGCATCAAGACCTGCTATTCTTTGGCTAAAAGGAACCTCCTGTTGGGCTGCGTGCCCATTCCACCAGGGCAACGGCTGCTACCACGGCCTTGGGCCGCGGTGTTCCGCTGCCGGTTATCTGTCAGGCAGCTACGTGGGCCTCGCTGCACACGTTTACAAAGCATTACTGCCTTGACAGTCAGGTCCGGAGGGACGGCTTCTTTGGCCGTTCTGTCCTCCAGGACTTCCTTGTCTGATCTTTGTTCGCAGACCCACCACCGGGGTTGGTATTGCTGGGGTATCTATTCTAAGGTAAGGAATCTGTCACTAACGTGTCTCTTTCAGATGCACAAGTTACTAACTTGTGTAACGATATATCTGTAAGAGACAGTAGTTAGTGACAGATTCCTTACCGCCCCACCCATCCTCCCCGTTCTGCGAACTGATTTCTAGGGTTAAGGACATCCCTTTCAGGGCCCTAGTATTTTTCAGACACCTATGTCAGCTTCTTGCATGGCTCTGCGTTCCTGGCGCGGAAAGTCGTGTACAGAACTGACGTCAGCGCGCAGGGGCGGCGCCTAAGTACTGCCCGCGACGTCATCCCGGCGATCACGACGCCGACGACGGACGCGGAGCCGCACGACGCCGCCTACCGACGCGCAAGGGTACTGCTACGCAAAAACTTTTCCGGATCCAGCCTGACGCCTGGGGATATTCTAAGGTAAGGAATCTGTCACTAACTACTGTCTCTTACAGATATATCGTTACACAAGTTAGTAACTTGTGCAACGCACCTGCTACAAAGCGGATTAAGCTACACATCCCTGAGGGTGCACTTGGCTGCGGTAGTGGCCTACACAAGAGAGACAGGGAGAAGCTTCTTCACCTCCCAAGTCGTGAAGAGATTTCTGGATGCGGCGAAAAGAATCGCACCCCCAAAAAGGATGCCAGCGCCTGCATGGAACCTCAACGTAGTGCTCACTCAGTTGATGAAGGCACCATTTGAACCTATTCACAAAAGTACACTGCACATGCTCACGCTAAAGACGGCCTTCTTAGTGGCTATCACGTCACTACGAAGAGTAAGTGAGTTGCAAGCACTGACGCTCCAAGAGCCGTACCTGCAAATACACAAGGACAGGATTGTAATGAGGACGGACCCACACTTCATGCCAAAGGTGGTGTCCCGGTTCCACATTAACCAAACAATCCAAATACCAAGTTTTTTCCAAAACCCTTCCACACAAACCGAAAGGGCGCTGCACACACTAGACGCCAGAAGGGCGGTAATGCACTATATGGAAAGGACAAAGGAGTGCAGGAAAACAAAGCAGTTCTTTGTCTCCTTTGCCAGCAGTTTTCTGGGACGACCAGTCACCAAAAATACCATTGCACGATGGATCGCGCAGACAATTCAACTCTCCCACAAACAGGCAGGACAACAATTACAAGGAGCAGCTCAAGCTCACTCAACAAGGAAGAAGGGAGCAACAATTGCGTTTCTAGCGAACACACCTATCCAAGACATTTGCCAAGCTGCAACATGGTCTTCAGTGCACACGTTCACTAAGCACTACTGTGTGGATATTCAAATGAACAAAGAAGCGCAAGTAGGACAAAAGGTCTTACAACATATTTTCAGTAACCAATGCTCATCTTCCACCCAGCCACCGCAATAAGAGGAAAACCGCTACTAAGTCTATGCACAGCATAGTGAATCCAGAAAGATTCACGCTGCAAAACGTATAGTTTCTTACCTGTCGGTGTAGTTTTGCAGCTTGAAGACTTTCTGGATTCACTAGCGATCCCACCCTCCTCCGCCAGAAAGATGAGGCATAAGGACAAAGGAGGCTAAAAATTGCATACATAGCTAAAGGGATCAAAACAAGCGGACAACAAGACAAAGGAGAAAAAAGAATCCGAAGATGGCGACCAAGGGTGGGAGCTTCCGCAGGAAGCGCGTCGACGTCACGAGAGACACCAAATGGTGGGACGTCGCCGCCCACCTGGGCCACGAAAAAAAAAAAAAAAAGAGAAGAAATACTACAATTCCGGACCCAACCACAAGATGGCGGAATAATGCACAGCATAGTGAATCTAGAAAGTCTTCAAGCTGCAAAACTACACCGACAGGTAAGAAACTATACGTTTTCTCAACTATTTGCAGGAAAGGTCCCAGTGCTGAATCTAGGTATCCAGCACTGAGTAGGAAAAGTAACATAAAAGTAACTTACCTGTAAATTGAATTTCCTTCCATAGGATAACATTGGTGGTTCTATGTGAAAAAGTTTCTAAGTGTCAACTTTTGAAATACAAGAATATTCTTTAAAAATCGTACATCAAACTAAAACGCATTTTCTCAACTGTTTTCAGGAAATGTCCCAGTGCTGAATCTAGGATCCAGCACTGTTAGAAAAAGTAATCCGAAAAGTAACTTACCTGCAATTTACAGGAAAAGCCTATGTATTTCAATGTATGTGTGGACTTTTGAAATCTGAAAATATTCTCTAAAAATCATACAAACTACAAAAACGTAATTACTTACCTGTTTTAAGTAAATGTCCCAGTGCTGAATCTAGGAGTCCAGCACTGGATTGCAAAAGTAACGCAAAAGTAATTTTACCTGCATTTACCTTAAAAAGCCATTTATTTCAATGTACTGCATTTACTAAGTATTGCAACCTACTGCATCCCCTGTAAATC
Source organism: Calotriton arnoldi (assembly GCA_963921515.1). NCBI lineage: Eukaryota > Metazoa > Chordata > Amphibia > Caudata > Salamandridae > Calotriton > Calotriton arnoldi. The sequence goes on from CAWUFW010004268.1 coordinate 1,284,143, forward strand.
AAATCAAGTACATTCTTCATTGCTTTTTAAAACTGTGTACAACAAGTAACTTATTACTGAAAAGAATTGAATGCTTACCTGTATCAGGCTTGCTTGGTTATAAAATAACAGTATATTTTTTATACAAAAACAATTGGCCTAGAGTTCAGTTCTCGAGTTTGTGAATTCATTTGCTGACTGAGTGTGTACATCAAGTGCTTAACACTGTCCTCTGATACTGCCTTACTGCTCGACTAAGCTACCACTTTAGAGAGTAAGGTTCTATCTAACTTTAACCTCTGCCAAATCTCTGGAGACCCTTGGACTCTATACACACTGTACCTCACTTTGGTGCAGTATATATAGAGCCAGTTTCTTACAGCATACTTTCCCTGTAGCTTGCCACGCAGTCATTATGCATTCTGAGAGTCCCCAGACTCCAGGGCAAATTGCTCCTTCGTGATTGGCCCTCCAGACCTTCGGTCTTTTCCTGAATTGCTGCCACTGTCTGCTCCATCTAGGAAAGTTTCTAATCTCTGCTGGTAGCTTTGTATTCCAGCCTGGCGTTTCGGTCCTCCAGGTGGTCTATGTGGTGATATTTTTTACGTGCTCCTTCATTCTGTCTAGCCTGTCAGTCGGCGTGACAATTTTGGAGTTTATTGTTGTGAGACTATTTCATATCGATGAGTAGTGTGTGGACGTCCTGATTATCCTACATGCTCTGGCAATATGGCCAAGACCTCTTCGGATATACCCTCCAGACCAGAAAGCCTAGCGGACCTATTGTTGTCAAAAGCCAATGTAGGTTGTTTGGTGTCTTGTTTACCCGTGTTAATGCAGTCTGTTATGTTGTAGAGGGTGAGGTCTCAGGATGCGTGAGCAAACAGTGTGTCAACAATGTAGGTGTATTCTTCTGCCCACCATGTAAGTGTATACTTCTCTCAGACCTGTACCTGCTGCAGGAAAGCGCATTTTGTAAACAGATTGTGCAGCTCAGCATTGGTCGCTTCAAGTGATGTTATGCTTTATTCATTGCCCTCTTTCTCGTGTCACTGTGGGATGATCAGCTGGTTAAGGAGAATGCAGAGAGGGGGATGAGGACGACGGGTATCACAAAGGCAGAACGAGTCTCACCACTCCCTGCTAACAGGCCACCCTCACAGCTGGGGGTGTGGACGGCTGTGGCGATACGAGTAGACCCGCCCCAGCGCAGTAGAGCTCATGTTCCTCCTGTTTTTCGTCAGTTCTGTCACCACAATTTCCCATCACCCACCAGCACAAGAAGTGACATCGCTGGATCTCCCATCATCCACCTGCACAGTAAGTGACATCACTGAATTTCCCATCATCCATCTGGACAGGAACATTACTGGTTTTACCACCAATAACGTCTTTAAAAGAAGAAGCCAAGCAAGAGGATTTAATTTCCCATAACCCATCAGCCCAGTAAATGACATCATGGCGCACTGGACTCCCCCACTCCCGGGACCTACTCCTGACCGCTGCAACACGGATACGCCGCTGACGTGAATGGTACACCAAAGGCAAGCCCATCTGCACCCGTCAGTGCATGGACCTAGCGCCCCTCACCAGGAAGCCCAGTCCAATCACCACTCAGCGATACTCCTCAGGTCGACCCTGGTCGCTGTTTCCCCCCCAAGCTGCTGCCACGCCACACCTCGCAGCACAGTAAGAGCTTTCGCTAGCACCCACTGCCGGTTCTCCAGCAGCCACGCACTCACACCTACCACACAAATACTAACAACGCTCTCAACACCCCCTCCCAACACACAAACCGCACAAGCGCCAACAACGCCTACACTCCCACCGTACACCATACTCACTCACTTGCATGTTTCTCAAAACAAAGTCACTCCGCAAACACACAACCCAAATATGGGACCTTCTGAGCAGCTACACACCCGACATCGTCTTCATCACAGAGACCTGGCACAACCCCTCATAGGCTCCCGACATCGCTATGGCAATCCCAGCGGACTACTAGATTGCTTGACAGGACTGCCTTCACAAGCCAGGAGGAGGACTTGCTACAGTCTACAAGGAATCCATCAAATGCACAACATCCATAGAGAACGCCACCCCATTCATGGAACACCTTCATTGAAAGCTGTAAATCTGCGAAAACCTCCCCCTGAACGGAGCCCTCGCCTACCGACCACCTGGACCATGAGCCACCTTTACCAACCTCATCACCAGCATCGCTCACCATAGACTCCAGAGCCTACATTCTCCTCTGTGACCTCAACGTTCAACTGGAAGACCGAATCTTCCCCAGCTCCACAGCACTCCTCGAAAGCTTGAGCAACCTCAAACTCACCCAGCTTATCACAGAACCAACATACACCGCAGGACACACACAGTACCCAGCCTTCACCACAAGCGATAGCATCAAATACAACTTCACCACACAGCTCACATGGACCGACCACTCCGTCATCCACTTCCAAATCAGCACACCCAGTCAACACCCCTACCAGGTTCAGTATTCCAAGCAGCAGCTGGAGCAAAATCACAGAAGCAGTCTGGCTCAGTGCCCTCAGCATTGATCTACCTAGCCCCACAGACAACCTCTACAAGGACATCAACAACTGAATCAAGAACTGCGTGGACTCCCTTGCACCCATCAAACCCAACAATCATAGTAGATCAAACAAGCAGGCCAGCTGGTCCACAGAAGACCTCTGAGACACCAAACGACACTGTAAACAGCTAGAAAGGAAATAGAGAGCCAGCCACAACACCACCGACAAAACTACCTACAAGACTGCACTCAAACTGTCAAGGTTCTATTCCAAACTCCCAGGATCGGTGTGTTGCTCAAATGGGTCCACCTCTCAATCGCTCCACTCTCTGATGCTATAACAGCGCAGAGGGTAGGAATGATTAAGCGAGGGAAGGAAAGGATGGGGACAGCGGGGAGGGAGACCTACAACACAAGAAACACAAGATAAGCCTATTTCACTTTCTGTAATACATATCTAAACTCATAACTTATACGGAGCAATAACTACCTGTAAAGGAAAAAAGAACGAGCATTCTTGCACCCATGTCTTAGATGAAGGTATCATATCTTAGGAAGGCTCTTTATATGCAAAAACGAGAAAAACACACATCATGAGTTTCACCACACTATGGGTATACACATCTTCCCACTCAACGCTCACTCATACTGTACCCACCACAATGATTGTTGGTACTTGCATCACAGAGGGAGTTGAACAAAACTCACACCAAAGCCCCTGCTAGGAAGAAAGATCATAAGAGCACATAAAGTATTTAGTAATACTCATCATCAGAAAACGAAATAAATGGTACTGGCATTAACTTCTCATGCCTAACACTCTTCTGCTGTTTCAGCACAGCCCATGTAATGTATAACAACTTTTCATGCCCAGCACTTTTCTGCTGTTTCAGCACAGCCAATGTAATGCATAACACTTCCGGTAATAAGGTATTTTCGCAGGCGTAAATACCATGAATCCAGACTCAGTACTTGATGGAGGTATAGCTTCCTTCATCTACTATAATGTTAAGAAACTACGATAGAACACATAGATCCAATTCACCTCTTCGTGAGTATACAAGTATGCCCCCAGAGCGGTGACAACGTCACCCTTACCGCCCTGTATGAAAGCGTTTCCAAAGTTTAAGGATTCTCTTAGCGCGGGTCTTCCCTGTTCCGGCGTCCCGGCCGAACAGAATTCGCAGCACTGATCACCGCCGCCCTGCTAGAAGAACTCGTAGTAGGCGCGTCATCAGCGCGCGCGCGCGCCTACCCGGAAGCAGGATTCCTGGGTAATGTAGTTCTTCGGTGGCGCGAGCGTACTCTGATTCTACGCTCGCCTCGCGCCCTGAAGCAATCGCCCGTGGACTCCAGGTGAGTGTGACAGTACATTCCCCCTCCCTAAAGGGGCCGACTAAGACGCGGTTTACCTGGAAACCGCGCATGGAAAGCGCGTATCAACCTGGGAGCATGAACACTCCTTGCGGGTTCCCAGGAATTCTCCTCCATGCTATATCCTTTCCAGGAAATCAGATACCATAATGAGGATCCCCTCATTTTTGAGTCCAATATTTTAGATACCTCATATTCAGGTTCACCATCCACCCAAACTGGGGAGGGCGATTTCTTCACCGGCGTGAAGGAGGGTTTCAGCAGGGATACATGAAACACTGGGTGTATTCTCAGGGTCTTTGGCAAGGATAACCGGACTGAAACTGGGTTAATGCATTTTATCACCTTGTAGGGCCCTAAATAACGAGGGTTGAATATACTGTATCGGCGAAACCTGAGGTTCCTCGTGGATAACCAGACCACATCACCTGGCATGTATGGGGGACATTCCCTACGGCGTACATCTGCATGTTTTTTGTAGCTTATTTTAGCTTTCTGAAGATTCAACTGCGTCTTTTTGATAGCGCTTTGTATTCTTTTCACTCTGTCCTGTACCTCAGGTAATTTATGATCCATCCCAGGGTGGACAAAAGGTAGGAATCTAGGATGAAATCCATAATTGCTGTAGTACGGGGTGTGCTTGGTGGACTGATGGGTCGCACTGTTGTAAGCTGTTTCTGCCACCCACAACAGATCCACCCATTCATCAGTGTTTTCTTTTACATAGCAACGTAGATATTGCTTTAAGTTTTGGTTCAAACGCTCAGTCTGCCCATCCGTTTGTGGATGGTAACTTGTGGATTTTGCTGATTTTATTTGCAAGGCCTCACACCACACCTTCCAGAAATGAGCCGTGATTTGGGATCCACGATCGGATACAATAGTGGATGGCACGCCATGTAATCGCACTATCTGACTCAGAAGAATCTTGGCTAATTGCCCAGAAGTAGGTAGAGTCTTGCAGGCTATGAAATGTCCCATTTTCGTGAGACTGTCTACGACTACCAAGATAACAGTGTGCCCTTGGTCTTTAGGCAACCCTACTATGAAATCCACGGATATAGTATTCCATGGAATTGAGGGTGTGGGTAACGGTTGCAACAACCCTTGAGCCTTTCTGTGATCTGATTTTGCCTTGGCACATATTTCGCATTTTTGTACAAAAAGTGCCACGTCTGTCTTTATTGAAGGCCACCAAAAATATCTCAGAATTCTGTCTAACGTCTTGTCGATGCCATTGTGACCTGCACTGGGAACCGTATGACACCAATGAAGCACTCTTTCCTGTAATGCTTTTGAGGGAATCAACATCTGTTGATTTCTGATCGGCACCCCTTGTCTCATTTTCCATTGAGGATGTTCCTTGAGCCATTTCCTCCACAAGGGCGATGTGCTTGCACGAGCCACAGAACGTAAAAATTGTTCAGAGTGCACAACGCCTATGACTTGATCAGGGGCCAATATTGAAAGGGTTTGTTTCATCGGGCTACATGTAGTTTCCCGTCGGGTAAGAGCATCCGCTTTCCCATTCGCCGCACCAGGTCTATAGGTGACAATATAATTGAACTCTGAAAAAAACAACATCCAGCGCATTTGCCTAGGGGATAACATACGGGCAGACCTCATAATGTGTATACTGTGACCAGATGCTTAGCCCCCATCAAATGATGTCTCCATGTAGTGAAAGCATCCTTGATGGCCAGCAACTCTTTTTCCGCAATGGTGTACCTAGTTTCAGCCTCATTAAGCTTGCGAGACATGTAGGCTACTGGATGTAGCTGTCCTGTCGTTACATTCCTTTGCGACAGAATTGCACCCACCGCCATGTCAGACGCATCAGCTTCCACTACAAACGGCTTCTCAGGATCTGGGTGGGCCAAAACTGGGGCAGAGGTAAAGGCTCCTTTCAATTGATTAAAGGAGGCTTCAGTTTCTTGAGTCCATTCAAACGGAACGTTTTTTCTTAACAGTTTTGTTATCGGTGTCACTACCTTTGAAAACTGGGGTATGAACCTTCGATAAAAATTAGCGAATCCTAAAAAACATTGGACTTCCTTCATATTGACTGGTTGTGGCCAATCTTTTACCGCTTTTATTTTACGATCAGACATTTCCAATCCCTGAGGTGAAAGAATCACTCCTAAAAACTCCACCCTCTGCACATGGAATTCGCATTTACTTAATTTGCAAAATAATCCATTGTCACGCAAGGCTTGCAGAACCAAACACACATGCTGATAATGCTGGCCCACGGAATCAGAATAAATCAAAATATCGTCAATATAGACTACTGTAAAAACATCCAGATACTCCCGCAACACTTCGTTCAAAAAAAATTGAAAAGCAGCAGGAGCATTACACAGCCCAAATGGCATCAGTGTACTCAAACAACCCAAAACGAGTGCGAAACGCTGTTTTCCATTCATCTCCCTTCCTTACTCTGACCAAGTGATAAGCACCTTTTAAGTCCAACCGTGTATATATTTGGGCAGTTTTAACCTTGTCTAAGAGAACTGGAATGAGAGGTAAGGGATACCTGTTCTTAATGGTGATGTGATTCAAGGCCCTAAAATCGATGCACGCACGTTTTTCCCCGTTTGCTTTCGGTATGAAAAACAAAGGGGAGGCTGCAGGAGACTTAGATGGTCTTATGAAGCCATTTGCCAAATACTGATCCAAATATGATTTGAGATGCTCGTTTTCCTTGTCCGTAAGAGCATAGATCCTGCTACATGGTACTACAGCACCAGGCACTAGGTCAATTTGACAGTCGTAGGACCTATGAGGGGGTAACACATTGTCTTGTTGTTCATTGAACACTTCCCTGTATTGTTCGTATTCCGAGGGTAAGGTAATATCCTGCTCTGCAGTGGTAGCTATGTGAAGAAGAGTGGCTAAGGCTTTTACTGAAAGATCACTGTGTTCCTGACTGCCATGATCCTTGCATTCCGGACTGTTAAATAGAACAGTCTTGGCAACCCAATCTATGGAAGGATTGTGCTTAATTAACCAAGGTAACCCCAGTATAATACCATACTGAGGTGCTCGTATTATATTGAAGGTTAGGGACTCTACATGTTGATGCGCACAGCGTACTAACAATGCACTTGTGGAGAAACTGATAGGTCCTGTGATCAACTCCCTCCCATCTATGGCCAAGACAGTCTCAGGCACATCTTTTTTAACTAAGGACAACTGTAAATCAGCAGCCAACTTCTCATCCATAAACAACCCAGTGGCCCCTGAGTCTATCATCGCTTCCATGTCTCTCCAGCCATCTGGCAACTGAATACCGATAGGGATCCTAAAATGTCCTTATGTGATCACCTGTATCTCCTGAGTTGAGGGGATTACTAAGCCGCTCAAAAAGCCCCCTCCTGTTGCCTTTGAGCCTTCTAGTTTTCCGACTTAGGGAACACAGATGCACTCGTACTACCAAACCCTGGTTTGTTCTTGGGTTTAGCCAGGCAATCCCTTACAAAATGGCCTTTCTTGCCACAATACAGACATAATCCATTCTTACGCCTCTGCTCTCGTTCCTCCTGTGATAAAGGAGCTCTAACAGTACCTATCTCCATAGGTTCTGGCCCTCCGGCCGTACTAGGTTTAAAAAACCTGGGTCTTTCATACCTGGAAAAATTTCTATCAGGTCTTCTTCTATCGGTCCGGCGATCGTTCATCCTACTGTCTAACCTCAAAGCCAAATTAATGAGATCAGTGCACGTGGCCGGTTGAGGGTCTACCTGGGCTATTACGTCTTTGAGCTCATCTCGTAATCCCTGATGAAACAAAGCTGCTCTCTTATCCTCAGGCCATCCAGTTTCCGATATCAATCGCTGAAAGGTATTCAAGTACACAAGCAGATCTTTATTGCCTTGCCTTAGTTCCAATAACTCCCTATCGGCTGTGAGACTATGGGATCGTCTATCAAAGATATTCTCAAACTCTTTTCTAAATCCGTCCCAATCGTACAACAGGGGATCATCCGTACGAACAAACGGGACAGCCCACAAGGCAGCATCACCAGCTAAATATGAAATAAGGAAGGCTACCTTAGCTTGGTTAGTTGGAAATGCCCGAGGTTTACAGGTAAAATGCAACAACACCTGTGTCATAAAAACCTGAACTTTGCTCTCATCCCTGTAAACCTTTCAGGGGCTGCCAAAGGTATAGGTGTGGGAAATTCCACCGACAATGGTGGTGCTGCTCCTGCAAAGGAACCTGACGGCCACGTAGCACCACTACCTCTTCCTGCGCTCACGTCAAACGGGTTCCTTTGTAATTTGTCAACTCGATCTTGTAAGGCCGCAGTTTCTGCCCTAGAGGCAGCTAACTCCTGTTGAACCATAACCAAGGCCGCCATTACATCGTCTAAGGTGGCCATCATCAACCAAACACCGATCAGGAGAGAATAAATTCTTGGGCTGCGAATTCTGTCAAGGTTCTATTCCAAACTCCCAGGATCGGTGTGTTGCTCAAATGGGTCCACCTCTCAATCGCTCCACTCTCTGATGCTATAACAGCGCAGAGGGTAGGAATGATTAAGCGAGGGAAGGAAAGGATGGGGACAGCGGGGAGGGAGACCTACAACACAAGAAACACAAGATAAGCCTATTTCACTTTCTGTAATACATATCTAAACTCATAACTTATACGGAGCAATAACTACCTGTAAAGGAAAAAAGAACGAGCATTCTTGCACCCATGTCTTAGATGAAGGTATCATATCTTAGGAAGGCTCTTTATATGCAAAAACGAGAAAAACACACATATCATGAGTTTCACCACACTATGGGTATACACATCTTCCCACTCAACGCTCACTCATACTGTACCCACCACAATGATTGTTGGTACTTGCATCACAGAGGGGTTGAACAAAACTCACACCAAAGCCCCTGCTAGGAAGAAAGATCATAAGAGCACATAAAGTATTTAGTAATACTCATCATCAGAAAACGAAATAAATGGTACTGGCATTAACTTCTCATGCCTAACACTCTTCTGCTGTTTCAGCACAGCCCATGTAATGTATAACAACTTTTCATGCCCAGCACTTTTCTGCTGTTTCAGCACAGCCAATGTAATGCATAACACTTCCGGTAATAAGGTATTTTCGCAGGCGTAAATACCATGAATCCAGACTCAGTACTTGATGGAGGTATAGCTTCCTTCATCTACTATAATGTTAAGAAACTACGATAGAACACATAGATCCAATTCACCTCTTCGTGAGTATACAAGTATGCCCCCAGAGCGGTGACAACGTCGCCCTTACCGCCCTGTATGAAAGCGTTTCCAAAGTTTAAGGATTCTCTTAGCGCGGGTCTTCCCTGATCCGGCGTCCCGGCCGATCAGAATTCGCAGCACTGATCACCGCCGCCGCCCTGCTAGAAGAACTCGTAGTAGGCGCGTCATCAGCACGGGCGCGCGCGCCTACCCGGAAGCAGGATTCCTGGGTAATGTAGTTCTTCGGTGGCGCGAGCGTACTCTGATTCTACGCTCGCCTCGCGCCCTGAAGCAATCGCCCGTGGACTCCAGGTGAGTGTGACACAAACACTATAACCAGCAAATTAGAGACACCAAGGGAAAAGCACTAGTGGACTGCATCGAAGGAAGCTCCAACAGCTACAAGGAGATCTTGTTCGGCAAGGATTTCATCTCGCCCTCAACCACTGTCAACAACACTGCTGCCTCCCAAAAACTCTGCGACATCCTATCCAACTTCTTCCACAGCAAAATCCCAAATATCTACAGCAACTTTGCACACCAGCCCAACCCCAGAGAACTCATTACTTACCTAGCCACCAACAACCAAGACGGCCACCTGACTGGACAACCCTCACCAAAAACGACAAAGTGGCAGTCATGCGGATCACATACTCGGGGGACCCAACAAACTCAGGCCCCCACCACATCTACAACCTGGGAACATCACCTATCAGCACCACCCTGACCCACATCATTATCACCTCCATCACGTCTTCCACTTTCCTAGATGAATGGAAACCTGCAGAAATTAACACACTCCTCAAGAAGCTCACATCCGACTCGAATCAACTGAGCAACTTCTGACTCATCTCCCTGCTCCCCTATCCAGTGATAAAAAGGACATCAACAAGCAACTCACAACCCACCTTGAGCTTCACCATCTTCTAGACTACACAGTCCGGATTCAGAAAGAACCACAGCACCGAAACAGAACTCATTGCGACCACAACGACATTCGGAGCATCCTGCTACGACCTGTGCGTGGTCTTCGACACGGTCTAAGATTGGCATACAAAGATCTGCTCTCAAATGGATCTGTTCCTTCCTCGCGGGAAGAACCCAAAGGGTCAGGCTGCCACCCTTCACATCATAGACCAAGAAACTGATATGCAGTGTCCCACGGGGATCGTCCCTCAGCCCCACCCTTCTCAACATATACATGACACCGCTCACCAACATCATTCGATCACAAGACATCACTGTAATCTCCTACACTGATGCTGGCCTACTCATCCTCTCTCTGACGGACAAGACATACACCACCAGAACCAACTTCACAAACTGCATGACCATGGTAGCAAACTGAATGTTAACCAACTGCCTGAAGCTCAACTCTGACAGGACGGAGTTACTGGTCTTTGGCAACAAGACCTCCCCATGGGGTTCCACCTTGTGGCTGTCGGAGATAGGACCAACACCCACAGACCGCGCAAGAAATCTAGGGATCCTCCTAGACGACATGCTCAACATGATGGCTGAAGTCAACACAGTGTGCACCTCCTGCTTTCACATCTTATGCATGCTGCGAAAGATCTTCAAATGGTTGTCTCGGAACACCAGGCAGACCATCACACAAGCACTCCTCACAGCAGGCTGGACTATGGCAACACTCTATATGCCGAAATCTGCTAACAACCTAATACTATTTGGAACACAACAGCAAGACTCCTACTTGACCTCCTTCACTGCACCCACATCACATTGCACCTCAGGAAGCTTCACTGGCTCCCCATTCATAAGCACAGCCAATTAAAACTTCTCACTAACTCATATAAAGCCATACACAACACCAGGACCAGACTACCCAAACAGCTGCATAAACTTTCACCAACCCACCAGACACCAACGCTCTGCCTCTCTCTCACGCACTCCATGCATCTGCAAAAGCAAAATTGGAGGTCGCTTTTTCTCCTACATTGCATCCAAGCCATGGAACAAACGCCCTCAACCCATCAGTGTCTCCTCACTTTTTGGGTTCCGTAAGAAACTGAAGACCTGGCTCTTCATTTAAGCATGCTGGGACTACACACCTTGCTGAAGCGCCTGGATTCCCTCTCGGGTGGTTAGTGCGCTATACAAATCAACATAACATAACACCAGGTCGCAGTCATGTTTCACATCCTTTATCAAGCCTAACTCGATTCCTCGCGGACACAGTCGCCTTCTCTCTTTAAAGAATGATGGAAGCAAGACAATCGCACTGTATAATAGGTTCGATTGCACCCTAATTATGGCAGTGCTGAGTAGGGCACATTCAAACTCCCCACTCCTAGTGCAGGCCCGCTCTCATTCAGCACTGGGGGTCACACATCAGCTAGCAGACAGAGATTCTATCCAGCCCAACTATTTGGGGTCCAGTTGTGGCCCTGTGGGCGTTTCATCCAAGAACCACCCCTCAGCTGGCACAAACTGAAGCCCCCAGGTCTTGCTCTTCGCAGCAGTGTGGTCTTGCGCCCAGGCCTGCTTCCCACGGATATCAACTGTTCAGTAAGGATTTCCGTCACCACAAAAGAGGGTATGGGCTTCGGCCCACGATTTCGCCAATGGGTCCATTGCTGCTCCCGGAGCCAGGGGCCCATTTGCCATTACCCGGGGACCAGACAGGATTGTCCCCTATCACCTCTGCTCTTTGCGCTCTACATGGAGCCCTTCGCGGAGCGAATCCTGGCCAATCCCCAAATTGCGGGCATCCAAATGGGTAGGAGGGAACATAAAATCATGTTTTGCAGCGTGAATCCTTTTCTAGATTCACATGCTGGGCATCATTCCGCCATCTAGTGGTTTGGTCGGGAATTGTCTTTTTTTTTTTCTTTTGTTTTGGTCGCAGTCGACCACCATTTGGTGCTAGGGTCGTCCCCTGAGTGACGTCAGATGGTATCCTGGAGGTCGACGTGCGTGGTGACCATCTTCAGATTCTTTTTTCCGCCGTTGGGTCTGGAAGCAAGACGGGAGGCTCCGAAGAAAGTTTCGAATTTTCCCCAAAAACTTCAAAAAAGAAGAAGATTGCAGAGAAATATTATCAATCATCGGCGTTGTAACCGGAGGCAGGAGCAGAGCTTCGGTTTAACACTAGAGGACCACTCCGGTCCACAAATGGCGAGGTAGGGGTCATGGAGAATACCCCCTTCAAGTTCTGCCCCAAGTGCCACCACAAGTACGCTCAACGTGACCCACACGACGTCTGCAACCTTTGCCTGCCCGAAGTTCACCAGGACAAGGACTGCGAGGCCTGTGCAGTGTTCCTGCCGAAGACGCTAAGGACACGCCGAAATCAAAGGCTGGCCCACTACGCCACAATGTTGCAGGCAACGAAGAAAACCTCCCTGAGAGACCTGGGTTTCTCTAGTGACGAGGAAGAACATGGAGCACCAGCGGAGTTGACGCACGAGGGATCAGACGTTGAGGTCCTAGAGGGGGACTCAGAAAAAATCCACACCGAGAAGAAGGCGAAGGATTTGAAAAAGATGACAGAGAAGGTAAGACACCATAAAGATCCGGCGGAACCGAAGGGCCACGAGCATAAGGCGCACAAGGCAGCCCCGACGCCGAGCAAGAAGGCGATCGAGGGTCAGCCGCGATTAAAAGAACCCCACGGAACCCAACCGAAGGTTACCGAGGAGGGAAAATCACCGAAAACGCCGAAACAAATGGTCGACATCAAACCCGCAAAGAAGGGCACGACACCGCTGAAGACTAACGTCGACGTTGGGAAGCAAAGAAAATCTCAGGCCTCCGACGCCGAGAGGGTCCTCGAGGTCGAAAAGAAAAGGAGAAGACTCGAGGAGGAAATGGCAGTGCTCCTACAAAAGAAAAAGGACTTCGATGCCTCATTGAAGGATTTTCGAATCCCAAAGACACCGGCTGCTGAAACGGAGAACGTCGACGCCGAAGGAGAGGAAGAAGGTATGTTCAACTCCCCTCCAACACCAGAACCTTGAGGCGAAGAACCCGAGGAATACGTAGACCTACCGGAAGAGGAGGAAAACTCCGAACATTTCGAGGATGAGTGGAACGACCTCGAATCCGAGAGCCCAGAAGAAGAGATTTGCAGTTACCCCACGAAAGCTTCACCTCCAGATGACATTGCTTTCTATAATGACATTGTAAAAAGGGCAGCAAATCAATTTGGTGTACCCTTAGAAGAAGAAAAAGGGGACACATGCTTTTTGCTGGAAACCCTGGCACCAGCTACAAAAGGAACACAGTACCTTCCAATGCTGCCCAGTATTCTGGATCAAGGCAAAGAAGCCTTCAAGGAGCCAGCCTCCAGCAAAGGGGTAACCCCCAGAGTGGCGAAAAAGTATAAACCCTCCTCAAAGGACCCCCAATATATTCAGGGAAGTACAATACCCGACTCAATTATTGTCACCACAACCAGGAGGAGAGCAAAATGCAGACTCCAACACCGGGTCTCCACCAGAAAAGGAAAGTAAGAGGATGGATATGGTGGGGAGAAGGGTAGAAAAGGAGGCAGCAACACAGTGGCGTATTGCTAACTCAAATGCCCTACTGAATAGATATGGCCACCAACAGTAGGAGGACATAGAGGAGTTGTTGAACAAACTACCTGAGGAGGACAAAAAGAGGGCAAAATCTATTGTCCAGGAGGGGAAAAACGTGGCAAACAGTCTAAAGTCGGCTGCAGCAGACACTGCTAGTAGGCAGATGTGCATAGGAACCATCCTAAGAAGACATGCCTGGCTCAGAATCTCAGGCTTTAAACAGGAAGTTCAAACCTCCATCATCAACAGACCATTCAATGGAGAAGCTCTGTTTGGCAAAGAGGTAGAGGAATCTCTTCAACAAATTAAGAAGGACAACGAAACAGCATGGGCAATGGGGTCCCTGCAACAAAGAGGTTCATTTAAAAGAGGGGGATTCAATAATAGGAAGCCCAGAGGTAGGGGCTCCTTTGGTCAAGGACAACAGATGGCACAACAAACTCAAGGGCAGAACCCAGGTCAACAAATGGGTCAGCAGTCAAGCTACCAAGGTTGGCAACAACAACAGAAGCAGCCCTTTTGAGAAAGAGGCAATGGCCGAGGAAGAGGCCAATCCTCTAGAGGAAGAAATGGCTCTAACTGACTCAATCACAAACCAGCATTGGCAAAGCCAATAGGTCTCGGCAATGCCCGAGCTAACAGAAATGTCAATGTGAATGTCTTTTAGATCATTTCCCATAGTAGTCTATAGCATTTGTGAGGCGTGCTTCGATGTGGCAGGCAGCTGACAAAAGTGTGCACCTCTATTACAGAATATAGCGGTCATTATTAAGCCCAAATGTAGAATACAATTCACTTATTTTATTTCCTGCCTGGACATCTCTGTCCAATAACTTAAATGACTTCTTCAGAGACTTGTCCCAGGTACCGTGCTGAGCAAATAGAAATGTGAATATCACAGAGAGGACCCCACACTTAGAATATGTCTGTTACCTTATTCCAGGTAAACGCTGAGAAAAACAATACAACCCGTTCTACTGCGCATGCTCACAATACAAGATACAACACTAAATGGTTTCGGAGTCAGCACCACAGGGGTAGGTTTATATTACAGTCTCACTGCGCATGTTGTAAACCTCCGATTTTCTACTCGCAGCACGCCTTATAGATAGATCTATAGTTCCCCACAGAGCAGATGTGCCAAGTATTCTCTTTTCAGTATGTTTTCACAGTCGCTCCAAAGTGTCATAGACACTGAGCGTAGTATGCAATGCGAATAAAAACAATAATATAGCAACCATGAAGGAATTTAATTCTTTAAAGGGATTAGCCTGCAGTAAGCGCACAAAGAACAAGCAACACCAGTACATTAACATAAAAAGTGCATGCAGGTAGGCTCAACAAGAGAAGAAAATTCACTTTGTGCGTACGAGTTTGAATTAGCCAATCCCTTCTTATTAAGCGGCACTATAATATAATAATCTGCATGTGTTTCCACAAACAAGTGAATCTCATCCAAAAGCATCCGTTTCTGAAGTGTCACTGTAGTAAACAGATCTTCACATATCACAAAGTGGGATGGCGGAATCTAAATACGAATCCCCTGCGTGGATAGCAGATCATGCGGTGACTATTAGACTGGATCTCCAAGAACAATGTTTTCACAAGACACCAAGCGAGCTACACAAAGCGAATAAAAACAATAATAACGTGACCGCCGTCAAAGAATTTTATTTTTCAAAGGGTTTGACCAGCAGTAAGTGCACAAAGAACAAGCAACACTAGGACATTACATAAAAAATCCTCTCATGACACCGAGCGAGGGTCACAACACACATAAAAAATAATAATAATGTGACAGCAGTCAAGGGATTTAATTCTTTAAAGGGATTAGTCAGCACTAAGTGCAAAAGAACAAGCAACATCGGAACATTAACATAAGACGCGCGGCCAAGAAACGCGCTCTCTGGTGAGGGAGGGGTGAGGGAGGGGGAGGAAAGGCAGATGGCGCCTTGCCAGCGATGCGAGGAATGGAAACTTGCTCTCTGGTGGGGGAGGAGGGGTGAGGGAGAGGGAGGAAAGGCAGATGGCGCCTCGCCAGCGATGCGAGGAATGGATGGCACCTGTGCGCGTGCACGCCATCGTGAACGCAAGCTGTTCGCCAGCCGAAAGCCAGTGGGTTTGCACTTCCAAAACCCGCTTACTAAAACTCTCGGCCAGACCAGCGCAAGCGCTGGTGCAGGCCGAGACCTAAAAAGGACCCACACAAGACACCAGTAGGGCGAAGGATATCTTTTTGCCACAGACAATGGGAAAAGATCACAACGGACAATTGGATTTTAATTTTGGTAAAATACGGGTATTGTATAGAGCTAACAAAAATACCACCTGCAAACCCACCAAGAGAAAGAAAATTAATGAGATCAGAACAAACACTGCTAAACGCAGAGATCAAGGAACTATGCCTAAAACAGGCAATAGAAAAAGTACCGAAACAAGAATGGTTCACAGGAAACTACTCCCCTTATTTCCTAATACCCAAACAGGATCAAACTCTAAGACCAATCATGGACTTAAGATTCATCAACAAGTTCATACTAACACAACGCTTCAAAATGTGTACCCTCCAGGAAATAATCCCACAAATTCAAAAGGGGGATTACTTGGCAACAATAGACCTCAAAGACGCATACTTACATATCCCCATGAACAAAAAACACAGGAAGTACCCAAGATTCCTGCACAACGTAAAACACTACCAATTCAAAGTACTTCCGTTCGGAATAAAATCAGCTCCACGGGTGTTCACAAAATGTTTAGCCACAGTGGCGGCATACCTAAGAAGAGAAAAAATCCACATCTACCCCTATCTAGACTACTGGCTCATAAGGGGGCATTCAAAACAAACATGTCACCATCATGTTAAAAAAACAATCAAGACGCCACAGACACTGGGTTTCTCAATAAACCATAAAAAATCTTCAACAACACCAGAAAAAGAAAAAACCTTCCTGGGAGCAAGATTAAATACAGCGAAAGCAAAGGCATACCCCACAAAGACCAGGATACAAGCAATCCATCAAGAAACGACCCTCTACCAGAGGAGTCAGTCTCTGACAGTGAGGAAGGTCATGAAACTAATGGGCATGATGGCATCCTGCATCCCACTTATCCCTCACGCTCGCCTACACATGCGCTCATTTCAAGAATGGCTTACCAACAGCTGGTCTCAAGCCACAGGAAGTTGGGAGGATGTAGTGGTTGTTACACAAAGGGTGCAAGCAGAGATACAATGGTGGGCATCCAACAACATAGCACAGGGAAGACCTTTCAGGGACCCAACTCCCATCTGTGACAGTCACCACGGATGCATCCCTCAAGGGTTGGGGAGCGCATTGCAACCAGCTGAAAGTTCATGGTCAATGGAACAAACAGGATTCCACAAAGCACATCAACTTTTTGGAAATAAAGCGGTCTTTCTAGCACTCAAGGCATTCCAGAAACACATTCAGGGGAAAAACATATTAATTCAAACAGACAATACAACGACAATGTTCTATCTGAACAAACAGGGTGGGACAAGGTCCTTTCCCCTGAGCAAACTTGCACAGGAAATCTGGCAATGGGCAATAATTTAAAAAAAAGAATCTACAGACAGCACATGTACCAGGAGTAGACAACATTACAGCGGACCAACTCAGCAGACAGGACAATTGCTCCCACGAATGGGAGTTGAAACAGGAAACAGTACAGTATCTTTTCAACATCTGGTGAACACCAGTGATAGACCTGTTTGCAACAATGCAGAACAAGAAATGCCAGTCCTTTGCCTCGAGGTTTCCACACCACCGATCAAAGGTAAAGGCACTTTCACTCAATTGGTCAGACATTTGCGTACACCTTTCCACCAATACCCCTGATGCAAAGAGTGTTACAAAAAGCAAAAAACCCAGGAACAAATATGATTCTCATTGCCCCTCAATGGCCAAGGTAAACATGGTACTCAACCCTCCTAGAACTATCCTGGAGAGAAATGATCAAGATCAAAGCAGAAAAGGACCTGCTAAAAAATTCATCAGGGCCAGATCTTTCACCCAGAGCCAGGGACGCTACACCTAGCAGCTTGGCGCTTGAATACATAGAATTTGGGCACCTCAATCTGCCTATGCGAACCATGGAAATTCTAAAAGAGGCAAGGAAAGAGTCAACAAGAAAATGCTATACAGCAAAATGGAAGCGATATACCACATGGTGCACCGCTAACTAGAAAAACAGTTCAATCAACACAGAAGAAACAGTTATTACATACCTACCTTACCTCTTGGACAGCAACATCAACTACTCAAGCATTAAAGTGCACCTTGCTGCCATAGTATTATTAGCTCCAGGAGGGGGGCTTCGCGGTCCCCCTCCTTTCTAGTTTGAGGGCCTGCCCTGTGGAGGTGGCGGTCCCCGGGACTGAGAACGGACCAGGAGGGGAGCCGGGCTGCCCCACTCCCATTTAAAAAAATGTAGTTTAGCCCTGGGGAGGTGGTGGTTCTTGGGGCCAGGGGTGGTCCAGGAGGCCCCCCCAAAATTAAACGGCCCCGGGGAGGTGGTGGTCCCTGGGGCACGGGCTCCGCAAGGCCCCCTATTTCATTGGTATTAGCCCCGGGATATATATATATTTATATGGGTTATACTTACCTGTTAAATTTTTACCATGCATATGCCTTTACCATACACGCCTCTCCAACGAAAATTTTCGTTGGAGGGGAATGCGTGGTGGGGGCATATTCGTGGTAATGAATTGCATGGTAAAGGTAGGCCTGGTAAAGACAAATTTGTTGTATTAACGGCATTGTAAAGGCATGCGTGGTTCTGTCATACAACCATAGGAGCGACCTATTGGCTTTACTTTTGCTTGTTTTTTTCTTGAAACTACACTAGAGACACAGCCCTATGGAATCTTTGGTGGGAGTGATTCATTTGGTGTTTCAGTGCTTTCAGCGCGTGGCAGTGGTGGTAACGGACGATTTTTCGTAAAGGATTTTAAGATGTGCAGTGATCAGTTGTGTGTGTGTGTGTGTGTGGGGTGGGGGGGGGGGCTACAGTCTACACACCAGAACCTGATAGCATTTGGACACATGTAGTTATTGTTTAAAGAAAAATTGGTGCGTCACTTAAAAAGACATCACATCATATACAAAACAGTAATGTGAAAAAGCTTAGGTGGAATTAAAACAAAACTAATGTATTTCAACACACAAAGGAAAAATCAGACAGGGAGAGTTGAGGACATCTGAGAACAATTTTGAAGACAAATGAAAGTAATTCATATTGGGCATTGTATCAGACAAGATCAATAAATATGCTTTGTTAGGACTGTACAAAATAGGGCGAAGGCTCGAGGCTGTGATTTTATAGTACTTTTAAAATATTTGAGCTTCTCTAGTTCAGTTCTGTCCTACATCTTAGAAATAATAATAATTCGCTTTTCCTCTAGGGCCATCTGAAGGGAAAAAAGGTGCCCATTTCTAATGAATGCATGGAGCCCCATGGATATATCTGGGCCTTCTTCCGGTTGCAGACGAGCAATCAGCAAATACCAATAAAAATATATAACATTAAAACAAATACCCCGCCCATTGCCTATTGATTCAGTTCCCAGATGATGGCTGTGAAAATCATTGTGCTTTTATTGCTATATTCGCTGATGTAGCCTAACATGAGTGATACAGGATCTGTGCTTCATAAAATGAATTAAAAATAAAGTTGTTAAAAAAAAGAAATTCTCCAAAAGAGAGAATAATAGAATAAACAAACGATTAATTACTAGCAGTGTGAACACCTTGGACGTGGAATAAAGTGTACTATGAATGCTCCCAGCCTGCCTTTGGCTGAAGCAAGTAATTGACAAGCTCGTTCCATCATGGAATGGGTCCCTCGTGGAGATGGGGTCCGCCAGTGAGCTGTGGCCCCCCAAGTGAGCTGGGGTCCCCAAGTGAGCTGGGGTCCCCAAGTGAGCTTGGGCCCCCAAGTGAGCTTGGGCCCCTTTCGATAGAAAGGGATGAAATGCTCTGATGCTGCCACTTCTTCCCGCAACCAACAATGATACCTTCTCCAGATTTGGCCCATGCATCAATTTATAGCCTCCCTAGAATGTTTAAAGTCACTGGGGCAGTTTTATCTTTGAGCCATGAAAGGATCTTATTATTTAGCGGCTGCCATGGTTCATGGCACATTTTTAGGACGTTCTCGATGACACTTTGCCATTTGTGGTAGGTGAGGGCCTTGGTCTTCCTGGCTTTCCCTGTTTTTATTTCCATTTCTGATTTGACAGTGAAGCACTTTCGGCTTCATGTTTTAATCGCCTCTTGATTAGGTTCCAAAATGGCTGCTTCAGCCATCAATGGACTGTTGACGTCAGTTGTTCCTCTTGGTAGTGTAGACTATGCAGAGGACTCTTTTTTTTTGTATTTTTGTTGGTGTGTGGCCTTTGCAGTGCAGGAGTACACAAAGAGCGCACAATGCAATGCTCCTTTGACTGAGTAGTCCCAGACATACAGGGTGATGCACCAGGACTGGAGTAGCACAAACAGCACACTTTGTGGTGTACCAGTACTGCTGGTGATGTACCAGGGTTGGAGCACTCGCAGAACACACAATAATGTGTGATTGTAAATGCATTTGTATAGCGCTTCATACTAGATGCAGGCTCTGGAGGAGCTTATCAGAAGCTTAGATGGTGCTGGAGAGCTTGGTTAGAAATGTACTGTATTTTCAATGATGCCTAAGTGGGAAGAGGGTTGGTGTTGTGTGTGAATGGCCAGAGTGGTGCTTTTTTCCTGTCTTGTGTCACAACACTCAACAGTGTGATGGAGGGAAAATTAGTGAAAGATAGCGTGTGCACTATTTAGTTTTGTCAGAGCACACTGTACAGTGAATCAATGCTGGCATAGTAAACTAGCACACTTTGTGAAATAACAGTGCTCGTGTATTCACGGAACACACATTAAATTGTACCAGTATTAGAGTACCCACAAAATGCACAGTATGGGGCATCAGTGCTGGATTACTCCCAGAGCACAAAATGTGGCATATCAGGACTCGAGAACTAAGAGAACACACAGTGCGGTGCACCAGGACTGGAGTATTCCTGGAGCACACAGTGCTGTGCACCTGAGCTGGGCTGAGGCACTTCCACTGTACTGAGTGCAAAGCATTTGGGATGTAGTACACCAGTACTGATACCCATCAGAACAAATGGTGTGGTGTAGCAGAGCTGAAGTGCTTCCAGAACGCTCCGTGCACAAGGACATGAGTACTCCAGGGGTACTCAGTGCAGTGCAGCAGAGCCGGGATTCCCAGAGATCACCAAGTGCAGTGCTCCAGTGCACGAGTACTCCCAAAGCAGACAATTTAGCACAAGAGAGTTGGATTACCCCACAAGCAGACAATGTGGTGTAGAAGGGCTGAATTAATCCTAGAGAATGTGGAGGGGTGCACAAGAGCTGGAGTACTCCTGGAGTGCACAGTGTGATGCACCAAGACTGGAGTAGGACCATAGCATACAATGAGGCATAGTGACACTGCCGAACTAAGCATATTGTGCAGTACACCAGGGCTTCAGTACTTCCAAAACACACAGGCCAGATTCACAAACTGCAATTTGTATTATTTAGAGCAGTACTAATTACTTACTACAAGATGCAATTCGTAAACCTATGATGGAAATCTCCATCTCCTATATTTTCTATGGGGAGGTCTCCCCACATGTAAGTTTACTACCTTATAGTAAATGTGGGCGAGACCAGGAGGAGTAGATGGAACATGGATAATATATATTATTAAGTGGGATGGGTTTAGGAATGGGTAAGTAGCAGTTTAGGGAAGTCTAAAGAGGGGTTTAGGAAGGGGCAGACACCCACCCACACAAGACTAAGCCCATTGCTATTTACAAACAGCACTTCTAATGTTACAGCAACCACCTGTGATTGCATCATCTTATTTTTTTCTTTTTAAACTTCTTTACCTGTCTTTGCCTGTGGTTATTACAGTTTAAAATTGTAGTTTTAACCTGCCAGTGATTGCATAATTTATCCCATGTTTTTGTGTTTAAACTTGTGGTTTTTCCTGCCCGTGACTGCTTCCATTTAACCTGTTGAATTGTGGGATTTGCAGTCCAAACTCTGTAGTTTTTCCCTCTCATTCCCCGTGACTATCAGTTTTTCCCTCCAAATGTCTCCTTTGCTCTGTGCTAAGACCTGTATGTTAAGCAGTGCACCCCCAGCGACCATTTTGTGTTAACAAGTCAGTGAAACCAGCCCCCCCCCTTCCCCCCTGAGACAGCAGTAATCTGCTGTAAGCTGTTTAAACTGTGTTTAATAGGGACTGTGCACTTCGTTGTTTACCAGGAGAGGGAGTAAAGCTTTATACAAATAGTGGTGTTAGAGGACACGTTTGTTAGGGCCTTACCTGCAAAAGTCCAAAGTGTGGATTGAGCCTGTCTGTCTCCTAGGAGATTTCTGAATAGAGGAGCAGCTTCCAACTCACTGGCCAGCAAACCTTGTCTGAGGTAGCTGGGACTTTATATAGTCTGATATTGTTTGGTACATGTGTACACTGATTGGTTGTATCTGATGTTTCTATTGGATTAGGGTTAGTGTCCTCATTGGTTGGGTATTTGAGGGTTCAGATTGGTTTCTGGGTCTGTGATTCAATCAATGTAGGGTTGGGACTAGGGCTAGGGTTAGGATTTCTATTGGAAGTAGGGACTAGGGCTTCCTGCATTATTGGTTGTTGGGACTAGGGTGGGACTAGGGCTAGGCCTTTAATTGGAAGTAGCGATTTGGGCTTCTGGTGTTATTGGTTGCTGGACTAGGTATGGGACTAAGAGTAGGGTTAGGCTTTCTATTGGAAGTAGGGACTAGGGCTTCCTGTGCCATTGGTTGCTTGGACTAGGGTTGGGACTACTGGTAGGGCTAGGGCCTCTATTGGACGTAGAGATCAGGGTTTTTAAAACTGATTGGGTGCTTGGACTAGGGCTAAGATTGGCTGTAATGTCCTGGTCTCCTATTGGTTCTAGATTTTAGGGCTAGTGTTGTGATTGGATAGTGTTAGGGCTAGGGTTCCCATTGGCTGAAGGGGTCACCTGACTACTAGGGCTATAAATGGCCAAGGCTTAGGGCGTCTCAGCCCGGGCGTCGAGGTTAAGGGTGGAGAGGACAAGGGTGAGTGCCTGTTTGAGCCTGTTAAGGGTGGAGAGGACAAGGGCGAGTGCCTGTTTGAGCCTGTTAAGGGTGGAGAGGACAAGGGTGAGTGCCTGTTTGAGCCTGTTCGAGACCGGTCGGGACCTGGGCCAGAAATGCTGCCCATATACCCATTCATTAATACCCACCCTATGTATGTGTCCCTCTATATATAAGCATTTATTTTCACTATAGATATGTACCTATCTTTGTGTATTGCTTTGTATAAACATGTAGAATAATTATGTTGTTATAAAAATAATATCATCTTTGGTCTACATGTACTTGCTTCCATTGTGCATCTATGTACCTCCATGTACTTGGATCTGTGTGTCTGTTACTTTTCTCCTGAAAAAGCATATCCAATGCACTACCCTATTTCTCATCCTGTACCTCTATCAATATCTTTAATCTGCGTATACTTACCTCCTTTATGCATCTATATACTTTCAATGTACTTATGGATCTATATATTTATCACTTTCTTCTAATTCAGCATTTCAAATGCACTACCCTATTTCTTAGCCTATACTTCTCTCAATATATCTTCTAGCCCAACTTTCTGACTCATCTCAAACTTCTTTCTACTACTCTTTCCAATGCACTACCCTATCTCTCACCCTATACATCTATCATTATATCCTCTACACCCACTCTCTCATTTATCCCAAACCCCATACCACTACTATGTTCCCCAAAATAACCCTTTCTTGACTCTCTCCTACTCTACCCCTCCTTGCATCATCTGACACCTCTTTTACTATACCGATCCCCCAAAACAAACCTTTCTAAACTCTTCCCTCTGACTCTTCCCCTCCAAAAACCCTTTTTACTAATCCAAAAGCCTCCTCCTACTGCTATGACCTAAAAAAAGAAATCCTTCACTCTTCTATCCCTCCACTATCCCTTTCAATCAAAATAACAGACTAACACGTTCACTTCTCTAATTCCATATCCCACTATACTAATTCACCACTAATCCTTTATGGGGTCCAGAGTAGCATGCTACTTGCCAACAAAGCATTTCAACACCTCATCAGGGTTACAAACGCTATATAAATGCAAACCTTTTTCCCTTTTTTTACCCCTCCCCAACCCTTCTCAATCCAAATAACTGACTAACATATCCACCACTCAAATTACTTCATATTTCACTATACTAATTTTCAACACTAATCCTTTATGGGTTCCCGAGTAGCCTGCTACTCGACAGAAAAGCGCTTCAACACCCCATCAGGGATAACAGGCGCTATATGAATGCAAACCTTTCGCCCCCTTCTATCCCTCCGCTATCCTTCTCACTCCAAATAACTGACTAATATCCACCACTCAAATTACTTTCATATTTCACCATACTAATTCACCACTAATCCTTTATGGGTTTCCGGAGTAGCGTGCTACTTACCAAAAAAAAAAAGCGCTTCAAACCCCATCAGGGGTAAGAAGCGCTATATAAATACAAACCTTTTTTCCTCTTCTATCCTTCTGCTATCCTTCCGAATCCAAATAACTGACTAACATATCCACCACTTAAAATTTACTTGCATGTTTCACTATACTAATTCAACACTAATCCTCTATGGGTCCCGGAGTAGCATGCTACTCGCCGAAAAGCGCTTCGACGCCTCGTCAGGGGTAGTAAGCGCTATACAAATTCTATTACAATACAATAGTGACATACACAAAAGAAAATCATGCAAAAGCTTCTTTACAAGACCAGTAATCAAAAGATTTTTAGAAGGAGCAAAAAGAATTTCCCCACCAAGAGAGCAGCTCCAGTACCCACATGGAGCTTAAATACAGTACTTTCTCAACTAATGGCAAAGCCCTTCGAGCCCATGCATACAGCGGACCTAAAACACATTACCCTAAAGACAGCCTTTCTCATTGCAATAACATCACGACGAAGAGTAAGTGAACTGCAAGCATTAACAATTCAAGAACCGTACTTATAAATCCACAAGGATAAAGTAATCTTAAAAACGAACCCACAGTTTTTGCCAAAAGTGGTATCTAAGTATCACTTGAACCAAAACATTCTCCTGCCGGTTTTCTTTAAAATCCCAAAGACTAAGGGAGAGAGAAGCCTCCATACCCTAGATGTAAGGAGGGCCTTATTGTATTATTTACAAAAAACAGAACAAATCAGGAAGACAAAGCAATTGTTTGTCGCCTACGCACATACCAACACAGGATCACCTGTCACTAAGGCAACTATTGCACGATGGATAGTACAAGCCATCCAATTGTGTTATGCCAAGGCCAAAAAAGAACTAACAATTCAACCAACAGCTCACTCCACTAGAAAGAAAGGAGCAATGCTAGCCTTTATGGCCAGTGTACCCATTGATTCCATTTGCGCAGCAGCAACATGGACATCCCCTCACACCTTTACAAAGTATTACTGTGTGGATATACAAATGAATAAGGAAGCTCAAATTGGACAAAGGGTGCTTCAACACCTGTTTGCAAGTTCTTCCGTTCACCACAGCCTCCCAGACACGGGAGAAACCGCTACATAATCTGATGCACAGCATGTGAATCCAGATAAGGATTCACGCTGCAAAACGAAATGGTTACTTACCAGTAGGAGTAGTTTTGCAGCTTGAAGAATTTTCTGGATTCACATGCGACCAACCCGGCCTCCCCTAGAAGGAAAACAAACCGGTGGGGGAAGCAAAGAACTACATCAGTTATTCAATAACCATCTCAAGGATTACAAAGAGAATAAGAACAGAAAAAAGAATCCGAAGATGGCCACCACGCACGTCGACCCCCAGGATACCGTCTGACGTCACTCAGGGGATGTACCTGGCACCAAATGGTGGTCAACTGCGACCAAAAAAAGAAAAAAAAAGACAATTCCGGACCCAACCACTAGATGGCGGAATGATGCCCAGCATGTGAATCCAGAAAATTCTTCAAGCTGCAAAACTACTCCTACTGGTAAGTAACCATTTTGTTATACGCGGATGATGTCCTTTTGACTCTCACCGACCCAGATAATACCTTAGAGGCCGTGATGGCGGAATTGTCCTCCTTTAGTGGAGCATCTGGGTTCAAGACTAATTTGCAAAAAATCTTCCATTCTTAATTTGACTATTCCTGACCTGGTGAGGGCCTGTCTTATCTCACAGTTTTGCTTTCAGTGGGTGGACCATGGACTATCATACTTGAGTCTACAGATCAATTCCACGCTTGCGGCCATAGCCACCCACAATTATGGAGGCCTCTTAACGACCACACGGTCCGACCTTACAAAATGGAAGAGCCATTGTCTTTCCTGGTTAGGACGAATAGCAGCAGTCAAGATGACTTTTTGCCCAAAATTCTTTATGAAATTTAAACGCTTCATCTACAGCCCCCCTCGGATGTTAGACGAGAGGCTTTGGTTCATACTGTATCCACTCTTATCCTAGAGTCAACGAATCTGAACATTATAGGTGATCTTAACTTACATCTGGAACGCCAGGACTCCCAGGAGATTTCCAACTTCCTGGGCGACTTGGATGCCGGTGATCTAACTCAGTTAGTGGAGGGACCATCACACCTGGCAGGTCACTTACTTGATCCAATATTCTCGAATCTTCAAACCTTGACAGTCAACACACCCCTCCCTCTGACATGGACGGACCACTCTCTTATCTCTATGCGTCTCAGTATAGTTGGCGCTCCCTTGAGGTCCCCCTGTCAGTTATCCATGAAACGTCCTTGGCACAAACTGGACGAGTCTACCTTTGTATCTTCCTTAAACTTGTCTCGCCCAGATTGGCCTACTGACCTGGAGGCAGCCGATACACCCTTCAGGGGCTGGATCAACAACACGCTTGACCATTGCATCCCGAAGAAACTGACCGGTGCTAAGCGCACGCAAACGCACGCTTGGTATAACGAGACCCTGTTGGCAGACAAGAAAAAATGTAAAATCTTGGAACGAGCTTGGAGGCGTACTTATGATGCCATTGCAAAAATACCTATAGGAAGGCAATAAATGCCTACCACAAATTAGTGCAAATGACCAAAGCCTCGTTCTACGCTAACTCGATTTTGTCGAGCTCTAATCCATCTAAAACTATTTTTTCTCTTATGAAAGATATGTTAAAATCCCCGACAGGAAGCAATGATACTATATCCTCTAATACCCAATGTGATTCACTGGCGAGGTATTTCATCAACAAGGTTGAATGCATCTACAGCGCACTCGACATGAGGCGGAGTGCCTCCGAATCCTTGATGATCTCCACCCCAACAGTTCTTCCTTACTCCCTACAAAATCTTCCACCCATGTCTCTTAAAGACTTGGATGTCCTGGCTGCAAAGGTCAAATCAGGCTCCCCTGACGACCCAATAAAACCAGACATCTTCAGGAGATTCTACGACTGTCTTATGATTGAGGGCAGGGAACTGATCAATAAATCGCTTCGGTCTGCAGTGATCCCTAAGACATGGAAGCATGCTAAGGTCGTTCCACTGTTGAAAAAGCCCACACTCGACACGTCCCTGCCGGAGAACTTTCGGCCAACCTCTCTGCTCCCATATTTGGCAAAGATTATGGAGTCCCATGTTAACATCATTCTGACCAAATATCTGGAAGCCAATGAGATTCTAGACAGTTCACAAAACGGGTTCCGGTCCAGACACAGTACGGAATCAGCCCTTCTGGCGGTCACAGAACAGTTGTGGGCCACGCTAGATGAGGGTAACACTTGGGCACTATTTTTACTTGACCTTAGTGTAAGAAACTGGCTCTATATATACTGCACCAAAGTGAGTGTGAGTGTGTATAGAGTCCAAGAGTCCCCAAAGGTAGGCAGAGGTTAAAGTTAGATAGAACCTTACTCTCTAATAGTGGTAGCTTGGTCGAGCAGTAAGGCAGTATCAGAGGACAGTGTTAAGCATTTGATGTACACACTCAGCAAATGAATTCATAAACTCGAGAACTGAACTCTAGGCCAATTGTTTTTGTATAAAAAATATACTGTTATTTTAGAACCAAGCAAGCCTGATACAGGTAAGCATTCAATTCTTTTCAGTAATAGGTTACTTGTTGTACACAGTTTTAAAAAGCAATGAAGATTGTACTTGATTTGATTTACAGGGGATGCAGTAGGTTGCAATACTTAGTTAATGCAGTACATTGAAATGAATGGCTTTTTAAGGTAAATGCAGGTAAAATTACTTTTGCGTTACTTTTGTAATCCAGTGCTGGACTCCTAGATTCAGCACTGGGACATTTACTTAAAACAGGTAAGTAATTACGTTTTTGTAGTTTGTACGATTTTTAGAGAATATTTTCAGATTTCAAAAGTCTACACTTAGAAACTTTTTGGACCAGTACATTGAAATACATAGGCGTTTCCTGTAAATTGCAGGTAAGTTACTTTTCGGATTACTTTTTCTAACACAGTGCTGGATCCTAGATTCAGCACTGGGACATTTCCTGAAAACAGTTGAGAAAATGCGTTTTAGTTAGATGTACGATTTTTAAAGAATATTCTTGTATTTCAAAAGTTGACACTTAGAAACTTTTTCACATAGAACCACCAATGTTATCCTATGGAAGGAAATTCAATTCACAGGTAAGTTACTTTTACGTTACTTTTCCTACTCCGTGCTGGATACCTAGATTCAGCACTGGGACCTTTCCTGCAAATAGTTGAGAAAATTCGTTTAGGTTATTTGTGCGATTTTTAAGGAATATTCTTAGTTTTCAAAAGTTGACACTTAGAAACTTTTTGGGAGAAAAAAGTGTCAATGTTAACCTATGAGGAAAAACAGGTTATCGGTTTCGAGGTAAGTATTCGGTCTTTGGAGTTAGGGTTCTGGGGTCAGACACGGGGGTCTCCCAGGGTCAGTGATGCACTGTTGTTGCACCCTCAGCGGCACTAGGGCGGCTGGGTGCAGAGTGTTGAGGCCCAATGTTATCCTATGGAGGATAGGGGGTCTCCGGTTGGTGGCTGCTGGCAAGCAGGCCACGGGTTTGTGGGAGCAAAGCTCCTCTGGTTTAGGTGAGGGCAAATGGGGAACCAAGTAGGCACAAAAAGTGCACCCTCAGCGGCACTGGGGCGGCCGGATGCAGAGTGCTGTTTTGGCGTCGGGTGCCCTGTTTTCAATGGGGATTTTTGGTTTTGGTTTTCAGCTGCAGGCTCGGTCCAGGAAGACTTCCGGGAGGAACCAACAGCTGGGCAGGTAAGTTGGAGGGCTCGTGGACGTAGGTGCACCTCGGGTTCTTTTCTCCAGGGCGCAGGGCGGCTGGATGCAGGGGTGTCTTTTGAGGTCGGATTTCACCTTACCGGGCCACTCGCGGTTGGGGGGGGGAGGGCTGGGGGGGGGGGTTCTCCGTGCAGAGGCTGCAGGCGACGTCTGGGAGTCCTGGAGGGGTCAACCCACGGTGGACTCGGACTCTGGAGCGCTGGGGGACCTCGCTGGGACTGGTGGGCTACTCGGGCCGTAGGCGACTGGTGCAGTGGTAGTTCCAGGCATCGGGTTTCTTTGTCCTCAGCAGGCTCAGTCTGTTTTCGGAGTTTCTTTCGAATAGGGCTGCTGTTCACAGGAGATCCGGTCTTTGTTGAAGCAGTCAGTCCTCCCAGGGGTTCTGGAGGTCGCTAGCTGCAGGACACGACTATTTTTGGCGCAGGATCTCTGGAAACTGCAGACGGGCCGGTAGGGCTGGGGCCAAGTCAGTTGTTCTCTGCAGTATCCTCTGCTGGGCGTCTTCTTTCGTCCTTTTTCTTTTTAGGTTGCGGGAATCTGCCTTCCTGGTTCTGGGCTGCCCCCTAAATACTGTATTTAGGGGGCGTTTTAGGGGTCTTGAGGTCAGTAGCCAATGGGCTACTGACCTTAGGGTGACTACACCCTTGGTGTGCTCACCCCACGTGGGGAGTGAGCACAATCCCTAGTCCTGATTGGGGAGTGCCTGCCATCTGCAAGATGGCGAGCACTGGAGAGTGGGCTTCACCTCGCCTCCCCACCTGAGGGGTGGAGTTGGCAGAGGTGGGCACACCTCCTGGGCTGGCTAGTTTTTCCCGCCTGTCTTCCCGCCGAAAGGGAGGGAGACAGGAAGGGGGCCTGCTCCTGATAGCAGGAGAGGCTGGGGGGTCGCATTACAAAGGCTGCCAAGCCTTTGAAGCTCCCTTGCCACAGATGGCTCTTCCTGGCCTGGGGGAGGTGTGTACACCTACGCCCAGGAAAGGCTTTGTTTCTGGGCTCAGGGAGCGTAGGCTCCCACCCTAGGGGTCCAGAAACATGTCTCGTGGTGGCAGGCTGGTGTGTACCAGTCAGGGAACCCACCAGAGGCTGGTCGTTTTTCAGGGGGCATCTCAAAGATGCCTTCTGTGTGCATTTTCATTAAATCCCACACTGGCATCAGTGTGGGTTTAATGTGCTGAGAAGTTTGATACCAAACTTCTCAGTTTTCAGTGCAGCCATTATGGTGCTGTGGAGTTCGTAATGACAAACTCCCAGCACCATATACTCTTAATGGCAGCACTGCACTTACAATGTCTAAGAATGGACTTAGACACTGTAGGGGTACAGGGCTCATGCACCTGTACCCTCACCACTGGTATAGTGCACCCAGCTAGAGGGGTGACTGACCTATGCCAGGGCAGTGGGTTGTAGGCATGGCACACAGAGGTGTGCGCCATGTCGACTCTTCACTTTGTTCTGCACCAAAACACGCAGCCTGCAAAGGGGGGGGGTGTGGGTGTGTGTGTGGGTGTGTGTGTGTGTGTGTGTGTGTGTGTGTGTGTGTGTGTGTGTGTGTGTGTGTGTGTGTGTGTGTGTGTGTGTGTGTGTGTGTGTGTGTGTGTGTGTGTGTGTGTAGGGGTGTGTGTGTGTGTGTGTGTAGGGGTGTGTGTGTAGGTGTGTGTGTGTAGGTGTGTAGGTGTGTAGGTACAGGGCCTCTAAGGGTGGCACAATAAGTGCTGCAGCCCTTAGAGGTCTTCCCTGGTCACAGTGCCCTGGGTACCTGTGGTATCATTTACCAGGGGCTGACCTGTGGCCAGAGATGCCAATTTGGTACAGTTTTGGGGAAAGAACACAGGCCCTGGGAACCTGATTGGCAGGGACCCAGGGCACATCAAGTCAAAGTGCATCAGTGGTCTGGCAAAAAGTGGGGGGGTTACTGCAACAGAAACCCACTTCCTTACACTTAGTGCAGCCTTCGACACGGTCTCCCATAGGATCCTTCTCCAACGGCTAGAGGAGATCGGGGTTACAGGAGGGGCTTTAGCCTGGTTTGCCTCTTTTCTATCCGAGCACTCATTTCAGGTCCACGCCCCACCTTATCTGTCTAGTGTCCACCCCCTTAGCTGTGGTGTGCCTCAAGGCTCTGCCTTGAGTCCCAAGTTGTTCAATGTGTATGTCCGCCCACTAGCGCTCCTGGCCAAAGCATGGAACATTAACTTGGTATCCTATGCTGATGATACCCAGTTGGTATTTACTTTCTACTAGCAATCCTGCACAGGACCAACTGAAATTCCGTGATGATGTCCTGTCCATCTCAGACTGGATGGCGGACAACTATCTTCAACTTAATTCAGCCAAGACAGAGGTGCTCCTTGTAGGTCGAGATACCCATAAATGGGACTACCAATGGTGGCCCGCGGCTCTGGGTACACCGCCCCAACCGAAAACCACAGTCAAGGACTTGGGGGTCCTGATCGATAATGCCCTTTCATTTGAGCCTCACGCTAAAAAAGTGGCTGGTACATGTTTTGGCCTTCTACGTGGCCTAAAACCTATTCTGGGGTTCTTTGATGCCCCTACCCGCCAATTGATTGTTCAATCTGTAGTCCAATCACGTCTGGATTATTGTAATGGGCTCCTGCTTGGCGTGAATAAAACAGTTATTAAAAGACTACAGCGGGCACAGAATGCGGCAGCACGCATTCTTTTTGCCCTACCTAAATACTGCCACACCTCCAATCTTCTCCGTCGTCTTCACTGGCTGCCAATCAAACAGAGGGTCCAGTTTAAAACCCTCTGCACCACACAAGATTCTACATGGCCAGGGTCCCCACATTTTACAGGGGCTGTGCACTTCATATGCTCCATCGCGAGCACTGCGCTCCGCTGACCTGCATCTGGTTTGCACTCCCCGGGTGCGCAGGCGTAGAGCAGGGGGACGCTCTTTCAAGGCTCAGGCCCCTGCTCTATGGAACTCTATTCCATTGGCTGCCTGCAGTACACAGGATCATTGGGCATTCAGGAAACTGATTAAAACCTGGCTTTTCTCTTCCATCTAGCCTCTCTCTGGCTACCTGTTTGCTAGCGCTGGGACACCCTGTTGCTGGGGCTGCCATGCGCTCTATAAATGTGTATAACATAACATAACAAGCTACAATCCCTTATCTGGGACTTTATTAGGGAGGGCAAGCATGCCAGGATGGCCAGGGCCCATGCCTATCTCCCACTGTCGGCTGGAGGACTGGGAGTCTCAAACTTGCACTGCTATTATCGAGCCGCACAGCTGTGCTATATGGTGGAATGGTCCCGACCTTACACAGAAAAACATTGGTGTTTCATCGATCAGGCTGTTGCGGGTATTCACATTTGGAAGGTGCCCTGGCTTCCGAAGCCCCATAGGCCAGCAGGTGTTTATATCTCGCCAGTGGTGCGAGTCACAGTTGGGGTTTGGGACAGAGTACAGTTGAAACACGGTCTATCTACGACCCTGTCCCCACAAACGCCGTTGATGGGTAACTCGGACTTCCCACCAGCTGCCAAAGGGTCAGCGTTTGCGGCTTGGCAAGAGGCTAACTGCAAGTCAATAGGGGACTTGTTTGAGGTAGTGGCCTTATGGACTTTCCAACGCTTCAGTTGGCTTGTAATATCCCCGACACGGCACAATGGTAATACCTAATGTTCGCCCATTGGGTGACGCAGCCCTGGCTTCGTCCACATGCCAGCCGGTTGCTTACGCCTTTTGAGAAGTGGCTCCTTACATGCTCATCCAATAAGAAACTTCTGTCTGACATATATGCCTTTCTTCTTATCCCTCAGACCCCCTTAAAAATCCACCGCACGGACCAGATGGGATGGGGAATGCAGGCGTCCTTTTACGGACAGGGAGTGGAATGACCTCTTATAGCGCTCTCAGACCTCAACACCACTAGTAAGATGATGTTCTCTTCCAGGGGATACAGGGGATAGCAGGCAGTTTGGCCCATAGGCTGCATATAGATAACTGTCCTAGTACAGAAAAATAACTGGCACCTTGCCTTTAAGGCTTCCAAGATTCCAAACACTTTGCCTTTAAGACCTCCAGGGGGCTCTCTGCTCCCAGCATGCCCCACAGGTGACAGTTAGGTCAGTTCTTTTTTCCGGCTCCTTCTATGAGGATCCTGGAGCTTGAGCTCGACAGTTTTTCTGACTTTCCTGTCAGAAATTGTTTTTCTTCTTGGGTTTTTTGCGGTTTTCCTGTGCTGGCAGTGGTTTATCATTTTCTGACAAAATCTCATCCTTTTTTCTGTCAGAATGCCGGCTCTTTTCAGCAAATGTCCATCCTGTGGAAAGAAGATGGCCATTTCAGATCCACACTCCGTGTGTATCGCCTGTCTTCCTTCCAGTCACAAGCCTGACACTTGCTATCATTGTCAGAGGTTTTCTGCGAGGACTCTTCGCAACAGGGAGAGGATTCGCCTTCAAGCTGTGCTCGAGAGAGGAAAAGCCCGGCTGGAAAGTGGCCTTGCGTGTCAAGAGCCCTCCTCTCGTCAGGAACATCGACGTCCGCATCATTCTGCCTCTACAACATCGAGGAAACGGCAGATTCCGGACTGTTCGCCGTCGTTATCGCCGTCGAAGAAGCGACCTACACAATTTCCGACGTCGAGACGGCGTGAATCTCGGTCGTCGAGAAAGACATTGACGTCGAAGCATACTACCTCGGGCTCGAGGTATGTTCATGATAAAGGTCGATCGACGTCAAAACACCCATCGACGTCGAGACATCCATTGACGTCGAGGCACTGCCGACGGCAAAGGGGCCTCGAGACCAGTCGACGTCAAAGACTTCGAGGTCATTGAAGCCGACGTCGAGGAGGCTAGAGCGTTCGACGTCGAAGTCACCGCGACACCATAGACGGTCGGCGTCGAGGACGTCTTTGAGGGAGGTGAGGTCGCCGTTGAGGACAGCGAAGTCCCTAACTCCTTCGATTTATCATCCCACGTCAAGGGAGAAGCACAGGTCGACGTCGAGGCGCTCAACGTCGAGAGATAAAGAGCCTGCTGTTGCCTCGGAGGAGGTTAGAGCTGCATCTAGATCGTCCTCAAGATCTGGATCTTCTCCAGGACTACATATTGTCCAGGTCTCCCCGGAGGGCTCTCCGGTGGTTGGTGAGGATGCACGACGCAGGAAGTCTAGGGCCCTCAGTAGCCCGGGGTCTGACTTTTCCAGTACATATTCTCCTTCACGTTTGTCCAGGGATTCTCCATCCCCTAATGAGGTTCTAAGAAGAACACCTCGAAGATCAAGATCACCGACTGTGGTTTATTCCAGAGCGGCTTTGAGGAGGAGTCCGCGCAGATCGCGATCTCCGCATGCCCGCCATGCTCGATCAAGGGACAGATCTCGTTCTTATCATTCTTCTCCGAAGAGAAGGCGGCAGAGGTCTCCCACCTGGTCTTCTCCCACCAGGTCCTCTATCAGAGATTATTCTCCTACATTAACGGCTACACCCCCATCCAGGGTTTCTCCAATTGATGATCTCAGCACATTCAATGAGGTTCTCTGTAGAGGAGCGAATAAGCTGAACATCCCTATGTCGGTCCCGACTGTTTCCTCCTCAGTGATTTTCGAGACTCTCCATCATCGCTCTTCAGTTCGGCCTTTGCTTCCTCTTGTCCCAGGCCTTCTCGAACCAGCTACGCAGACCTTTTTGACCCGGCAACGGTGGGAGCTGTGCCTTCCCGCATAGCGAAGAAATACAAAGCTCCAGACCAAGATCCGTTGTTCCTTCGGTCTGATCCTCCGGATTCCATCATTGTGGCGGCGGCTAGGAAGACGCACTCATCTATGTCTTCCTCCTCAGCGCCTCCGGATAAGGATAGCAAACTGATGGACTCTTTAGGTAGAACGATGTGCAACACTTCAGCCTCTATCATGAAGGTCGCCAGTGCCTCCGCTCTGCTGGGGAGGTATGAAAGATCCTTGTGGGATTCACTGGGCCGTTTTGCGGATAAACTCCCAAAAGAGGATCAGCAGGACTTTCGAGAATACTGCAAGAGGGAGGTCTAGTGGCGAATCAGGTGATTAGTGCTTCCGCTGATTCGTCTGATCTGGCTGCCCACGGATACTCCCATGGTATCTGTTCGAGGCGTTCTGCTTGGTTACGCTTGACTGGCCTTAAACCCGACGTCCAACGGAAGATAACCAATCTGCCTTTCAATGGGTCTTCTCTCTTCGGGCCGCATGCGGACGACGAAATGGCGAAGATGAAGGCAGAATTGGACACGGTGAAAGCTGTGGGTCTCGAGAAACGGAAAGAATTTCGCAGGCGCTTCCGCCCCTACGATAAACGCCCGTTCCAACAGAGGGTTCAAACCCCTCAGTGGTCGGCTCAGGGTCATCAGCAGCAGCAGAGGTCTCACTTCCATCAACGGAGACCAGGTAGAGGAAGAGGGATCAATAGACAGCAGGCCTCTACCTCAAAGCAGCCATCAAAGCAATGAGAGAGTGCTTCCTCTGAACACGTTGGCCACTCCGGTAGGAGGAAGTATCGCATGTCATCTGGAGCAGTGGAGACACATAACCAACGACAAATGGGTGTTGAATATTGTTCAAAATGGATACTTGCTACGGTTCAAGACCCCACCTCCATCGGTTCCTCCGGGCGGAGGAGTCTGCTTGTGTCATCACATTTTACACGAGGAAGTAAACAGTCTTCTACAGAAAAAAGCCATAGAATACGTTCCTGTTCATCAGAGGCGCCAGGGGATATACTCTCGGTATTTCCTGGTCGAAAAAAGAGGTCCGACAGTGGAATACAGACCAATTCTGGACTCCTGCATCTTGAACAAATACATCCGGA
Organism: Calotriton arnoldi; assembly: GCA_963921515.1. Classification (NCBI taxonomy): domain Eukaryota; kingdom Metazoa; phylum Chordata; class Amphibia; order Caudata; family Salamandridae; genus Calotriton; species Calotriton arnoldi. The sequence continues at coordinate 1,320,012 of CAWUFW010004268.1, forward strand.
AAGAGGAATTTCGGATGCTTGCCCTGCACCAGATCTTCCCCCATCTACATCAAGGAGACGATGTGCTCCATAGATCTGCAGGACGCTTATTTCCACATTCCAGTGTCCAGGAAACATCGACAATTTCTCAGTTTTCAAGTTGCTCTACGCCATTTTCAGTTCCGAGTCCTACCATTCGGGCTCAAGTCAGCCCCACGGACATTTTGAAAGTGCATGGCAGTGGTGGCAGCTTTTCTCCGCAGGTGCAAAATATTCATTTACCCGTATCTGGACGACTGGCTCCTGAAGAGTTCCACTCCATCCTTGCTTCAGTCGCATCTTTCCTACAGTCTCCAGTTACTGAACAAGTTAGGTCTACGAGTCAATTTCAAAAAATCGATTCTCAATCCGACCCAGAACATTCACTACCTAGGGTCGTCGCTGGACACTGTGGAGGCAAGCGTGTGTCCTTCGGCGGAGAGGTTTTCATCGATCAGGATGAAATGCCGAGAACTCCTGCAGACTCACCACCCGACGGTCAGACAAGTGTCCTCTCTCCTAGGGTCCATGGCTTCCTGCATCTTCATCATTCCCAATGCCAGATTGCACATGCGTCCCCTGCAGCAAGCTCTGGAAGATCAGTGGGTGCAAGCGTCAGGCAGTTGGGAGGATCGGATCACTCTGCCCCAGTCTGCCAGGGACTCCATCATGTGGTGGACAAAGCGGTCACATCTAATGAAAGGTGTTCCCTTCCATCAAGAGACTCAGACTACAGTTACAGACGCCTCCCTGCAAGGTTGGGGGGCTCATATGAATCACCTTCAAGTGCAAGGGCTATGGTCGGACACAGAGAGGGGATATCATATCAACTTGCTGGAGTTGAGGGCCGTCCAGCTAGCCCTCAAGTCCTTTTTTCCGTCCCTTCAGTCCAGCTCCCTCTTGATTCAGACAGACAACACCACGACGATGTTTTATCTGAAAAAGCAGGGAGGCACCAGGTCCAGAATTCTGTCCCAGGAGGCACAAGCCATTTGGAAGTGGCTTCTGGCACGATGCCTCACCATCACGGCGGTCCATGTGCCGGGCGTTCTAAACGTCCAGGCGGACTTCCTAAGCAGAGAGTTCGTAGAAGCGCACGACTGGGTGCTAAACACCAAAGTGGCTCAGGATATCTTTCGAAGATGGGGTGTGCCGGACATAGACTTGTTCGCAGACGCAACAAACGCCAAATGCCCCGTCTACGCGTCCAGGTTTCACCAACCAGGTTCAAGCGGGAATGCTCTGTTGATAAGATGGTCTCAGAGCTTACTCTACGCTTTTCCTCCCCTGCCTCTCATTCCAGCAGTGATCACCAAGTTCTACAAGACCAACTCCAGGATGATTCTGATCGCTCCGGAGTGGCCGCGCCAGTGGTGGTACCCGGACCTTCTACAACTTTCTGAGGTTCCACACCAGAGATTGCCTTGCCGTCCGGACCTGCTATCCAAGAGCCAGGGGAGAGTGTTTCACCCCAACCTTCCTTCCCTCAGGCTGACAGCATGGCTCCTGAAGTCTTACAGTATGGACACTTAGACTTACCAGCGGACTGTATGAACATCCTTAAGGAAGCGAAGAGACCTTCTACCAGGGCTTCCTACGCTTTCAAGTGGAAGCGTTTTTACATATGGTGCTTGAATAATGGTCATGACCCGGTTAGAGGGCAGGAACAGGTCATTTTGCCGTATCTCTTACACCTGGCTAAGTCGGACCTGCAGTTTACATCTATTAAGGTACACTTAGCAGCAATCACGGCATATAGGAAGTCACCTACACAGGGTTCTTTTTTCCAGATGCCAGTGGTGAAAGATTTTCTTGAAGGGTTGAAGAAGGTGTATCCACCAGTACGAGCCCCTTCTCCGTGGGAGCTCAATGTGGTCCTTACCAAACTGATGGGCGCACCTTTTGAACCAATACACAAGTCCTCCTTGCAGCACTTGTCCTGGAAAGTGGCGTTTTTGGTTGCTATCACGTCGGCTTGTAGAGTCGGCGAGATACAAGCATTGTGTTGTAAGGAACCCTACACTGTTTTTCACTCAAATAGGGTAGTTCTCAGAACTCATCCTAGTTTTCTGCCGAAAGTGGTCTCAGATTTCCACATTAATCAGGGGATCACCTTGCCTACCTTCTTCTCTAATCCCTCTACACCTCCTGAAAGGGCCTTACACTCGTTAGACCTTAAGAGGGTGTTGAAGTTTTATCTGGACAAGACCAAGGTCATAAGAAAGACGGACCGGTCCTATTAATATCAGGGGTTTGTTAAAGCGCGACTACTCACCCGTAAGGGTCTCAAGGCGCATGGGGTGGGGGGGGGGGTGCAGGTTCTATTCATCAAGGAGGGGGTCTGTCGAAGAGCCAGGTTTTGAGGTTTCTTGCGAAGATGGGGAGCGATGTTGTCTGTCTGAGGTGGAGCGGAAGGGCGTTCCATGCTTTGGCCGCAAGGAAGGAGAAGGAGCGGCCTCCCGATCTGGTCTTTCTGGTGCGGGGGACGACGGCGTAGGAGAGCTGGGCTGATCGTAGGGTCCTTTGGGGTGCGTGGAATTTGAGTCGGCTGTTCAGGTATGCTGGTCCGGTGCCGTGGAGGGCCTTGTGTGTGTGGGTGAGCAACTTGAAGGTGATTCTCGCCTCGACAGGGAGCCAGTGGAGTGTGCGCAGGTGCTGGGAGATGTGGCAGTGTTTTGGCAGGTTGAGGACCAGTCTTGCGGCGGCGTTCTGGATGTTCTGTAGCTTGCGGGTGAAGTTTTTGTTTATTCCGGCGTAGAGTGCGTTGCCGTAGTCGAGTCTGCTGGTGACCAGGGCGTGAGTGACGGTCTTTCGGTGTTCGAGGGGGATCCATTTGAAGGTCTTACGAAGGAGGCGGAGGGTGTGGAAGCAGGAAGACGAGACAGAGTTGATCTGGCGGTCCATTTTGAGCTCGGAGTCCAGGATGATTCCCAGGTTGCGTGCGTGGTCCGTGGGGGTTGGCGGGTTTCCGAGGGCGGGGGCCACCAGGTGTCGCTCCAGGCATCGGGGTTTGGGCCCATGATGAGTACTTCTGTTTTGTTGGTGTTTAGTTGTAGGCAGCTGTTTTTCATCCATTTGGCGACGGCTTCCATGCCTTCTCGAAAGTTGCGTCTGGCGGTGTTGGGCTCGTTGGATAGGGAGAGGATGAGCTGGGTGTCGTCTGCGTATGACACGATGTTGAGTCCGTAGGTTCTGACGATGGGGGCGAGTGGATCCATGTAGACGTTGAAGAGCGTCGGGCAGAGGGAGGAGCCCTGGGGGACTCCGCAGGTGGTAGGTGTGGGGTCCGAGAGGAAAGGGGGGAGTCTGACCCGCTGCGTCCTGCCGGAGAGGAAGGAGCGGATCCAGTCGAGGGCCTTGTCCTGGATTCCTGCGTCGTGGAGTCTGCGTATTAGGGTGCGGTGGGAGACTGTGTCGAACGCCGCTGATAGGTCGAGGAGGATGCGGGCTACTGTTTCTCCTTTGTCCAGTAGGGTGCGGATGTCGTCTGTTGCGGCGAGGAGGGCGGTTTCCGTACTGTGGTTTTTTCTGAAGCCGGATTGGGAGGAGTCGAGGATGTTGTGTTCTTCAATGAATGTGGCGAGTTGGCTGTTGATGGCTTTCTCGATGACTTTTACAGGTTTGGCAGCTTCTAAAAGGTCTATTTCAAGATGGATATTCTCCTGCATTTCTTTGGCCTATCAATTGGCTAATAAGTCTCTTCAGGGAAGGCCTAAAGCACATTCAACCAGAGGAAAGGCCTCTACTACGGCCCTCCTCAGGAACATCCCTATAGCAGAAATCTGCAAAGCAGCTACATGGCGGTCTGTTCATACTTTCTCTCGCCATTACTGCTTAGATTCGGATGCTCAGGCAGATGCACAAGTTGGGCGTGCATGTCTGAGAAATTTGTTTGGTTGATTAACTGTTTAAACTGTATCATTGTCTTTTATTCCAGGTGCTGCGTTGCTCGTCCGCGGAGTGTTGGGTATGGGCTTGCTATTCTATTCACTGCTTATGACTATTGATGAGTATCCCCTGGAAGAGAAGGATAAGTTACTTACCTGTAATACTAGTTCTCTTCCAGGGGTATACTCATCAAAGTCATAAGCTTCCCTCCCGCCTCCCCGGACGAGCAATTGTAGTACAAGGTTTAAAGTGTGAGTTTTCGCATTAGTTTAAAAATGGTACAAGTCAGTACGCCGTTACAAAAAGAACTGACCTAACTGTCACCTGTGGGGCATGCTGGGAGCAGAGAGCCCCTGGAGGTCTTAAAGGCAAAGTGTTTGGAATCTTGGAAGCCTTAAAGGCAAGGTGCCAGTTCTTTTTCTGTACTAGGACAGTTATCTATATGCAGCCTATGGGCCAAACTGCCTGCTATTACCTGTTCTTCCTTTTTCTGAAAAATAAAGGATTCTTGTATGAAACTATTACAGTGCATGTTCTCTATTACAAGGAGTTTTGAGAGGCTTATTTTCATACAAGGAAAACTGATGTAATCTTGGCTGTTTGCTCTGTTTTTGGATTGTTGTTGGGGCTGCATGTTTACATATATGTATGTGTGCATACATATGTAGGTGTATGGGTTTGGAAGTGTTGTACACTTTATGGTCTGGGCATACACCTGTATATGTATGTACATATATGTATGTATGTATGTATATATATATATATATATATATATATATTTATTGCTATATGCTCCGGGGTCCCGCACGTGGGCGGGGATAATTCACTGCTTATGACTTTGATGAGTATACCCCTGGAAGAGAACTAGGATTACAGGTAAGTAACTTATCCTTCCTGAAGATTGCCCACTACTTGTATCTTACCCCAGCCAGGGTTGCCACATGGGACCCGACCAAGAGCGAAAACTGTTGGCGTCAATGTGGCCAACAGGACACCCTTACGCACTTGCTATGGCAATGCCCTAAACTGGAATCTTTCTGGGAGGGGGTCCTGGAAGCGGTGAACACTATTTTTACCACTGATATCCCTTGATTTCCCAGCTATATCCTCCTAGATCTCCCTAATCCGCTCACATACCCATTGAGTTTGTGTAGAGGGAAATCAAATACTTTGGCACTAGGGGCAGCTAAACAGATTCTCCCTGCTAGATGGGGTACTGAGGTTATGCCCACACACCTAGAGTGGCTGCACAAACTTTGGAAACTATTGGGGATGGAAAAGTTAACGGCAATCTCCACACGCCGCCTCCCTCTATTTGATAAAATGTGGCAACCTTGTCTTAAATACCTCTCTACGGAATACTGCGAACTGTCATTCCCATGCTACTTGCGGATACTCCACTTCACCTTGTCAGGTGACCCTGTCCCACATTGAGCTCCTTGGGACGGCTTTTCCGCCCACTTTTGCCAGGGCAGGCCCAGACTGGTATCGTCCCACCCATTCTACACTCCGCCCTTTCTGACTCCTTTCTATCTTTGTCTTCTTTACGCCCCCTCCCCCCCTCCCCCCCCCAATGCTACATACATGCTTTGCAGTTCAATGAATCACCACCGGCCAGTGGATGTAGGTGGGTAGTTATTGTATTTTCTGCTTTTCAATTGAAAATAATTTTAAAAAAAAGATCTAAAATCTAAACTTGACTGCTATTTCATCATTTGTGTTTCTGTTGCAACAAGATTTTTAAAAAAAAGTGTGTTTTCACTTTTCTGCATAGTTTAATAGTACACAGATTTGACATTCAAAGGTTGCCCCAATTTCCCCAAAATCAAATAATGCTTGGATTCCGAAAAATGTGATGAAGTGGGTGACATCTGTATCCTTTTCTTCACCGCAGCATATCATTATACCAATTTTGAGAACCTCCACTTAATTGACTTCTAAAATAGATCTGCATTTCTTAATTTTAGTGTTTATCTTCTTTTAGCTAAATGTTTTAATGCATGTCGTGTTAACGCTGAGAACAGAACTTGCTTGCAAGAATAGTGGTTAATTAAACAAGTTCCAAATCCATTACTTGCCTTAAGTGTAAATGTCGATCTATTTTTGGTTGTCAGTTTAATGAGGCTTTGGTCATTGAATGATTTTCTAGGTTGGCATACGTATTGTAAATACATATGTTGTGTTTAATTCATAACCTTTAAAATAATTGTTGAATATTGAAATGTATTTTTACTTTACTAACATACTAATTGAATGTTTTGGATTTTTGTGTTTCTTTGAATCAAATAAATTCTAACAAAAAAAGTTTGTGGCAGAAATAATGCTACCTATCTAGCACTTGCTTTCTAATTCGCTGAACCATGTTCCCTTAAAATGTCATATTTCGTAAGGTTGCCAACTTCACTTATCACAATCTGAGGTTCGGGTTTCAAGCCAGGTGGCATTGCCGTATGCAAGCTTTACGGAAAAAACCAGTTCATATAATAAAGTGGTTCTGTGAATATATTTCCAGTAGTTACCTACTTAAAAATGTGTTTGACTTCACTTTTGCTCATAAGTCCATTTTGTTGTTCCTTGTATGAAGTAGGGCTTAATCTGTAATTAATGTTCAAGACTAACAAACTCAATTGAATCATTTTATGACATTATTTAGTATAATTCTACAGTTCCATTATGTTTATAGATTTTTTTTTTTTTTTCCAGAGGTGAATACCTACAGGCTTGAGTTGGAGGGAATCACGGTCAAAGGAAAGGGCTGCCCCAAACCCATCAAACACTGGGTTCAATGTGGCATTTCAATGAAAATTTTGGCTTCTCTGAAAAAGTGAGTATATTTTTTTCCAAGTTTCGCAATGCTTCCTCATTTTGAGGGATGATGCTGCAAGTTCCTGTAGGGCAGAACACCTAATTTTGCAGACTCGCTCAGGTCAATGGGGTTGGAAATATGCCAAATCTGAGAGGCTTTGTGGATGCAGATGCTGAGACTGTAATTAGACTTCCTTTATTAGTGTAGCAGTCCATGTCCCAGGAATGTATGTGGGTCAGTAATTGCAGACCCGCAGTTCTGGTCAGCGAAAGGAAGTGGCCAGGTGGACTTATGCTGCTAGGCAAAAACGCAGCTCCTTGCGTATGAACCCCTATCAACACAGACAGTTGAGCCGCCAGTGGAGAGAATGTTCAGCAAGAAGCTCAGGTGGTGAATTCTGGTGCAACTAGCTCAGTCAGAATAGTGTCTTTCAGCATTTAGAAGTACAGGTCTGCATCAGAACAACACATCAAGCCAGTAATACATAGTTGTAGGAAGCTGGGTTTCTAATGCAGTAACCCCCCCACCCACCTTTTGCCAGATTTCTGATACACTTTGACTTGTTGTGCCCTGGGTCCCTGCCAATCAGGTTCCCAGGGCCCTCTGTTCTTTCCCAAAACTGTACCTTTGTACCCCTAATTGGCCTCTCTCTCGCCACATGTAAGTCCCTTGGGTACCAAGGGCACTGTGACCAGGGAAGGCCTCTAAGGGCTGCAGCACATATTGTGCCACCCATAGAGGTCCTGTATGTTAACATACCTGGGTGCCATGCCTGCAACCCACTGCCTATGGTATAGGTAAGACACCCCTCTAGCTGGGTACACTATACCACTGGTGAGGGTACAGTTGCATGAACACTGTACCCCTACAGTGTCTGAGTCCATTCTTAGACATTGTAAGTGCAGTAAAGCCATAGAAGAGTATATGGCCCGGGAGTTTGTCATTACGAACTCCACAGCACCATAATGACTTTACTGAATTCTGGGAAGTTTGGTATCAAACTTCTCAGCATAATAAACCCACACTGATGCCAGTGTGGGATTTATTATACAATGCACTCAAAGGGCATCTTAGAGATGCCCCCTGAAAAATGACCAGCCTCTGGTGGGTTCCCTGACTGGTAAACCCCAGCCTGCCACCACGAGACAGGTTTCTGGACCCCTGGGGTGGGAGCCTTCGCTCCCTTTGCCCAGAAACAAAGCCTTTCCTTGACGGAGGTGTTCAAACCACCCCCAGGTCAGGAAGAGCCATATGTGGCAGGGGAGCTTCAAAGGCCTTGCTGCCTTTGTAATGCGACCCCCAGCCTCTCTTGCTATCAGGAGCAGGCCCCCTTCCAGTCTCTCCTCCTTTTCGGCAGGAAAAATTAGAACAGCCCAGAAGGTGTGCCCACCTCTGTCAACCCCACCCCCAGGTGGGGGAGGCGTGGTAAAGCCCACTCTTCAGTGCCCGCCATCTTGCAGATGGCAGGCACGCTCCAATCAGGATTAGGGATTGTGCCCACTCACCCATGTGGGGTGAGCACACCTAGGGGTGTAGTCACCCTAAGTTCAGTAGCCCATTGGCTACTGACCTCGAGACCCCTACAACGCCCCCTAAGTACAGTATTTAGGGGGCAGGCCCTGAACCAACCTAAGAAGGACGACGAAAGAAGACGCCCAGTAGAGGAGACTGCAGAGAACTGACTTGGCCCCAGCACTACCAGCCTGTTTGCAGTTTCCAGAGATCCTGCGCCAAAAGTCGCCTTGTCCTGCAGCCAGCGACCTCCAGAACCCCTGGGAGGACTGACTGCCTTCAACAAAGACAGGATCTCCTGTGAACAGCAGCTCTGTTCAAAAGAAACTCCCAAGATGGACTCTGAGCCTGCTGAGGACAAAGAAAACCGACGCCTGGAACCACCACTGCACCAGACGCCTACGGCCCCAATCCAGGTGGCCCACCGGTCCCAGCGAGGTCCCCCAGCACCCCAGAGTCCGAGTCCACCGTGGTTTGACCCCTCCAGGACTTACCTGCAACCTCTGCACGGAGACCCACCCCCCCCCAACCGCGAGTGGCCCGGTAAGGTGAAATCCGACCTCAAAAGACACCCCTGCCTCCAGCCTCCCTGCGCTCTGGAGAAGAGAACCCGAGGTGCACCTACGTTCCCAAGCCCTCCAACTTACCTGCCCATCTGTTGGTTCCTCACGGAAGTCTTCTTGGACCGAGCATGCAGCCAAAATCCAAAACCAGCAACTCCCTTGAAAACAACAGGGCATCCGACGCCAAATCAGCACGCTGCACCCGGCCACCCCTGTGCCATTGTGGGTGCTCCTTGTGTGCTAAACTGGATCCCCCTTTGCCCTGAGCTTAAGTCCAGTAGTTTTTCTCCCACAACCATGTGGCCTGCTCGTGAGCAGCCACCAACTGGAGGCCCCCTATTGGATAACATTGGGCCTCAGCACTCTGCACCCCGCTGCCTTAGTGCCGCTGAGGGTGCTTTGAGAGTGCATCCTCGACCCTGGGAAAACCCTGGTTCTAATCCTAGAAACCCAACTTCCACAACCAAGTACTTACCTGTAAACCGATAACTCCATTTCCTCCCATAGGATTGCATTGACTGCTTTTCTTGAAAATTGTTCTGTGTGGAGTTGGTTTGTATGGAACTCTAAGAAAATTGCAAATATACAAAAACTGATTTACTTCCTTTTCTCTGGGAAATGTCCCAGTGTGATTTCTAGGCATATCACACTGAGTCGAAAAAGTTACCTATAAAGTAATCTGTAAAGTAATCAAAAGTAATCTAACAGTAATTTCAACTGTATTCAAAGTATTTAACAAACCTGTAACAAAGTCGTTTTCATTCAGCTTGCTTGTATTGTTCAACCTGCCTTGAAAAGTACCATTTACACTTACCTATGCCAGGCTTGCTTGGTCCTAGAAAATAAATATAACTAAATAATACTTTTATACAAACAAATTGGTCTGAGTTCAATTTTTGAGTGTGTGACATCATTTCTTGCCTGAGTGTGTACAATAAATGCTTAGCACTACCCTCTGATAAAGCCTTAATGTTCTCCCACACTACCACAAATGGAGAGTAAGGTATTATCTACTTTTACCTCTGCCTACCTTTGGGGTTCCACTGGACTCTCTGCACACTATACCTTACTTTGATATAGTATATACAGAGCCAGCTTCCTACAAACAGGGAAGCCATTCTAAGTACATGTGCTGGAGACTGGCAAAAACGAGTTCTCCAGCTATATGATGGCTTCACTGAAACAAGAGATGTTTGGTGTAGGAAAGTGCCCTCCTTTTTTTTTTTTTTTTTTTTTTTTTGCATGGTTATCCCCTAACTTTTTGCCTGATACCTTGTGCCTACTTGACTGAGTGTGTGCTTGCACCCTGCCAACCAGGCCCCAGCACCTGTGTTCTTTCCCAAAACTGTGTCTTAGATTCCACAATTGGCAAACCTCTGGGCCACATGAAAGTCCCTTGTAAAAGGTACCCCTGGTACCAAAGGCTTTGTAACCAGAGAGGGCCTCTGAGGGCTGCAGCATGTATTATGCCATCCTCAGAGACCCCTCACCTTAACACACACACTGCCACTGCAGGGTGCATGTTTTAGTGCAGACCAAACTGAAGAGTCGACATGGCACACATCCCCTGTGTGCTATGCCCACCAACTCTGCCTGTGGCATTGGTAAGTCACTGCTCTAGCAAGCCTTACAGCCCTAAGCCAGGCTGCACCATACCACAGGTGAGGGCATAGCTGCATGAGCATTATGCCCCTATAGTGTCTGTGCCAGTCACAGACATTGTAAGTGTATTAAAGTTGTTGTGTAGTTCACACTAATCCTTTGGACCTGTGCGTTTGTTGGACCACATAAACTTTGGGTGAGGTGCCTAGATTGATTACGGGCACCCCCGCAGGATATGTTGGCCTAGAGACCAGGTAGCTCACAGTGCCACCATAAGCCCCCCTAACCTTACCAGGGAGCGAATGGTTTCTGGCAACCACCGAATATGACAACCCTGACCCCTCGGGGATCATGGAAACAGACCAGAACCTTTCGCTCTGTTACTCATGCTTACTTGTACTCAGAGAAATATACAGAATACACAGTGGGACGTTTTCAATATATTTATTGAACCAGTGTTATTCTGGTATAGAATGCATGTGCTGTGATAATCAGTAGACAGAAGCAGATGAAAGTGATTACAAGCACAAAAAGAGTCCACAGTAGATATAGTTCTACTATGGTGCTAAAACTGTGTATGTATGTATGCAGGCATATAAACAGGGCAATAATCAGGCGTACTCCTACTATGCTAACCCTGGAACTAAGTGTACCTAGAGTGTGTGTAGGTGCGAAGCCAAGACTCCTCCCTAGGGACGATCCAACCCCATTACCTGGCAGGAGAGAATGTAGGAGCCCGTCTTGGTCACGAACTGGACACCCCCTCACGGAATTGTCAGACCGCTGTATGCAGGGTCCCCCATTCACCTGAAGTGCCTCCTCTGCTAATCTTTTGGGATGCTGTTTATTTATAATAAAATGCAGCCTTGCGTTGTGCATATAGATTTAGCGATGTTATGGATATGTAGATAGCCCTGTCGCCCCGTGGATGAAGATAGAAAGACATTTGTACATAGTGCGTAGAAGGGCCTTGTACATGTTTGAGGCATCGTGATAATGTTGTGCAAAGCTAGTTGTGTAAACAAAGTAGTTTCAGAGAAACTAATCCAACATTGTTGTGCGCGCAATTATGTGCAAAAGGTCAAGGCAGAAATGTTATTTGTGAAAAACAGGACAATGTAAGAAATGAGCAGCTTTGCTACATGGCCTAACCCGGGCACATAAAGCCATTTTGAGTACATGGGCTGGGAGTTTGTCATTCTGAAATCCACGGCTCCATGATGGCTTTACTAAAAACTGGGAAGTTTGGTACCAAACGTCTCAGCATAGTAAACCTACACTGATGCCAGTGTTGGATTTATTATAAAATGCACTCGGAGGGCATCTTAAAAATGCCCCCTGAAAAACGACCAACTTCTAGTGTATCGGCTGACTGGTCCACGCCAGCCAGCCACCACCAGACAGGTTTCTGACCTCATGGGGTGAGAGCCTTTGTGCTCTCAGAGGTCAGGAACAAAGACTGCTCTGGGTGGAGGTGCTTCACACCTTTCTCTGGCAGGAACAGCAGCACTTGGTAGTGAGCCTCAAAGGCTCTCACCTTGTGATGTGCTGATTTGGGCAGCTCCAACTAGTGGATATGCCCCCCCCGCCCTGTCCAGGCCCCACTTTTGCCGGCAGGACAAGTGGGAAAATTAGTACCAGAGTAGTAGTGTCCACCTCAGCCTGGCACACCCCTAGGGTCGCTGGGATCTGAGGTAAACCCCTCTCTTAGAAATTCTCCATCTTGAATTGGAGAATTAGGCCCAGTAGGCATAGGGATGTGTCCCTCTCCCCAAACGAAGGGGGCACACAAAGGGTATAGGCGCCCTAGGGGCTACTGCCCCCGACCTCAGTAACGCCCTTAAATTTAGTATTTAAGGACCCCCCTGAACCTTGTTCCTCAGATTCGACGACTTACCAAGAAGGACCGAAGAGCCATGCAGCAGTGGAGAAGACAACTGACTTGGCTTCAGCCCTACCTGCCTGCCTCCTACTCCAGCGACCCTTCTCCAAGCAACCGGCGTGGCCCGCAGCCAGCAATCTCAAGAACCCCGGCGGACTTGTGCTTCCTTCAACAAAGACTCCTGTCTCCCGTGGACACTGGGTTTGTCCATCAAGAAATCAACACAATGACTCGGATCCAGGCGGATCTACGACACTTGCACCACTCTACACCCGGCGCTCACGGCCCGAGTCCAGGTGGCCAACCGACCCAGTCAAGTCTCCCCGGCGATCCTGACCTGGGATCCAGCATTGGACGACCTCTCCTGACTGCCCCCTCGACGCCTGCAGGCTCAACCTGATGGGTCCCCACAACCGCGACCGGATCTGGTGAGAAAACCCGACTGCGAAAGACACTCCTACACCTGCATCCCCCTGCCTTGGTGTGCCCAACCGACAGTGTCCCAGCCCCCCCCCACTATCCAATTTACCTCTCCAGTCGTGGGATTCCTTCAACCTCTCCGGAACAGAACCTGCAGCTTTTTTCCCCAACCGAGGATCTCCATTGGTTTCATCGGGGGCCCGATGCCTCCTTTGCACTCTGCACCCAGCTGCTCCTGTGCCGCTGGTGGTGCAGTCTGTGCTCTTTGGTGGCCCCTCCAATGCTGATATTAACCCCCCAGGGCCTGTGTCCCTGAACTGCAGGTACTTACTGTAACAGGTGCCTCTTCGAGGTGCCCCCTGCCTCCATAGGATAACATTGGGCCCAGTGACCTCTGCACCCGGCTGCCCCATTGCCGCTGGTGGTGCAGTACCTACCTTGGTCTGACCCTTGGCCAGTGTTGACCAAAACCCCTGGAAACTGAACTTGAAAACCGGTTACTAACATGTAAGTTACTCACCTGTCTTTTCCCCATATGATTACATTGGTCTCTCACTGTATTGTACTAAGTGTGAGGCTGCATACAAGTATCTCTTTCTGTATTGAAAAGCATTTCATGCACATGCAGAGTATTGTTTGATACTATGCAAAATCTATTGCCAGTAATTGAAAGTATTGCACAAAAGTGTACTTACCCGTAACTGAGTTCAACTTGGTTCCTAGAAATAAAAGTAACTAAAGTAATATTTAGTTTGAGGCATGTGAGCTGTAGATCACATGATTTGCATACTCCTGCCATCTAGTGTTGGGTCCGGATGTTTGCAATTTGTTTTTGTTTGAAGAAGTATTTCCAGTCACAAGGTAGGTGGTGATACTGCGCATGGGCATCGACTCCATTGTTAGATTGTTTTTATCCGCCATCGGGTTCGGACGGGTATTGCTCCGCTTCGGAATCGATCCTTGGGTTCCCCCTCGGTGCGTACTCTCTCTACCTCGACGGTATTCTTTTCAAACGCTTTTTCTCTTTCTGCGGTTTGATTCGAACTTCAAAAAACTTCCACAGTTCGACCTGAAGATCTGCAGAGGGCCTTCCGGCCCATCCGTGTCCGTTCGGCTCCTCGTCGATGGAACGGACTCCATTTAAATTCTGTCCCCTTTGCCACGCAAAATATCTGCGTACGGACTCTCACCTGGTGTGTAATTTGTGCTTGTCCCCCGAGCACAAAGAGCAAGACTGTGACGCGTGACGCTCCTTCAGGTCAAAGAAAACTCTCCGTGATCGTCTGGCTCGACGTCGAGAGATGTAGCCGCAGCGGTTTGATGTCATACCGGACCTCTTTGGCGAAGACTGTGAACAAGGAGAGGTATCAGCGGCAGAGGAGGAGATGGCTTCAGCTGCATCTGACTCCGGATCAGACTTACAGATCGACCTCGAGGACGATGTGCCGCAGGGACAATGGGATCTGAGTACCGAAGACACCTTCTCCCCCCTCTCTCATCGTCCTTAAGAAATCTAAGGCTTTGGCACCACCTCCGCCTCAAGGCCAAGGTCGGCACGGAGAAGAGGTTTCCAATGCTCCGCCTCATGGCTCGGCACAAACTCTGAAAAGCCTTCCGGCTCGGGACCGAGTCGGCCAAAGCCCACTTCGAGCCGAAATCTTCCAGCTCGAAATCAAAGATTGGTTCCGAACCGAAACCTTCGAAACCGAAACCTTCGACGCCGACAATAAAGAAACATACCTCGGAGTCGAAACCCTCGGCACCGTAAGGACATTCCGGCTCGACTCAAAGCTTTGGTGCCAAAAAGTAAAGACTTGCCTACAACACTACTGGATCCAAACATAGACACTGTACCTCCTAAACTGGATCCAAAACAGAAAAAGCTGTATATTCACCCTGACACAGGGCATATCCGTGCTAAAACACCATCTCAGCACAAGCTTTCTGAGGATGATAGCCCATGCAAAATTCCACTCAAGAAAAAAAGTGTAGGCACTAGTCCTTTCCATACACTTCCATCGCCTCCTCCTCCCTCTCCACCACAACTTGATGCATTACAGATTACACCAAGTCAGTCTCCTCTACCTCATTTTCACACAGGTGACACTGACGATACACAATTTCCAGATCCTTGGACGGAATACACAACTGATCCTCCACAGGACACAGACCCAGATCTTTATCCTGCCAGGCCTTCTCCACCTGATATGTAAAAAAAGGGAGTGACCCCACTAACCAAGAGACAGGGTACAGAAAGTACAGATAAGGAGAAACTCTTTTGGAACTGATAGGATTTACCACATATCATTCATTCTCACTCAAATCTATTAAAACCAAACACTTCAAAAATTTCTCGTAAAACCAAAATAATGGGCCCCAAAAAACATCTACAATCACATTAATGAACAACTCTGTAAACTTATAAAGGTACAAATTTATTAAAAAGTTTTTTAAAAAAAACATATAAAAAAAAATGCAATAATAAGATACACAATCACAATTTAAAAATTACAAGTTACAGTACATGGGAGACAGTAAAAACATGTGAAAGACATTCGAATCATCAATTAGTGGTTACTTCAAGCGAATCAATCAATTTCAAAACAATCCATCAATAAAATATGAAGATTGGATATGGAAAGTTCTGCGAATATAACCAAAGAAAACTTCAAAGGGCGTTGACGCGTTTCGGTGGCAATAAATTATTCAGAAACCACCTTCATCAGGACTATAATGACAACTGTCTCTTATAATATTTAGTTTCTGATGCAAATTCACGTAACCTAATTGAAACACAAATATAGAATCACGATCCTGAATCTATACATCAATTTAAGAAAACATCTTTCAATTCAAAAGATCAAATCAATACAACAAGAAAAACTTTGTGTACACTAAACAGGACCAATACATGCACAAATGTGATTGCATAATTGTTTATTGAGGGTCCATAATATAAACTACCACCCATCCACTAATAACATGCAACTTTTACATCACTCATGCTCACAATCAAACCAAACCACTTTATCACAGCAGCTACTCTACAGGGGTGAATTATATCTCCAGTCATAAGGACACAGGGAACACCTCCCGATTTAAATCCTCTGGAGTTTAATACATATATCCATTGATAATAATATATCACGGAAAACCCCATGTTTTACGCTGGTATTCAAAATATAGAAATACACATAATATCTAACAATAGCCGTAGCACCCACCTGTGTGGTAAGTGTGAAATAGGCTGTTGTCCTCCAATTCGATTGGGAGAGACGATAATGATATTAAAAAAAAATATATATATAAGAAGGGACCTTAGGTTCCTAATGTTCCTAGAGAGAAAATTTAATACATATTATAATATGTGGTATATTCAAAACTCATTCATCAATATAGTCACGTCACATAAGGCTACTACACCTACCATTTGCGGTCTCTTTAAATATGGAATGAAATAGCCTTATCCTAATCCTTAGTTTTTGAATGGCATTTAAAGGGTCGTAAACCTCACATCCGGATTGAATCCCCAGTGATATCAGTGGGATACTAAAGAGGAAACACAAATAAAAATTATATTTATAAAATTCTTTGGTGCTAACTACATGTACTTCCCTTTAGAAACCAATTACATAACCGGGCGGTACACCTACCTTTTTAGTCTACTAGAATCTCTTTTATTCCGTGTTCTTCACAGAATTATGGAGGACGAAATATATTTATATCAGCGATGGACGCTGAATACTTTGTTTTATTTAGACCATCTAAAATGAAATAAAATATATTTATAATTCGTTTACAGGTCAAAATCCCCATTCCTTTAAAGCGCCCTGCTTATACTATTTGTATAAGGACCAAAATGGTCCAAAACTTCTCAAAAGAAGAAATAAGTGCCAGTCATATCGCTCATTACAAAAAACGAAAACAAGTCGCACAACCGTTTCTAAAAGTATCGGGATTTTAGCTCCTGACCCCTTACTCCCATAATTAATCTACTCGTCCTACAATCATCCGGTAGTCGTTCTCTTACCTCATTCGGATATGTCAAGCAGCGCGTCCTCCTCTATACCGGTTCTATCGTTACCGGTCTTGGAAAGAAAGCCCCTAAGTTTCACCCGCTTTTTAAAGGGAGCTTCGTTAACTAGATACACATGATGCTCTATGTGTGCGTCAGGTACGTGCAACTTAAGACGTGATGACGTGCATTTTGGGCTATGTAGGAGAAACCGCGAGAGAATTGCGTATTCGCCTACTAGAACACAAGTCAGCTATAAAAAATAATAAGGAAAATGCTCCTCTGGTATCCCACTTTAGGAGAGCTGGCCATATATGTACTGATTTTAGGTGGTTTATCATAGAGAAAATTAAGGGTAACAAAAGAGGAGGCGATCTCACGATTAAGCGAAAAAAACGCGAACAGTGGTACATCTCTATTCTGGACACCATTAGAACAGGCTTAAATACGAAAGAAGATTGGATGAGACTTATAGAATAACTGATGTAATATATTAGAGATACAGTATAGGCAAGCATCGAGGTGCATAGTATAGATTGCTTTTCTGGATGGGCTGTGGCACGCTGGGACCAGAAGTGGGGCCAGTACCGGCCTGGTCCGGCGTTCGGCTCAGTGGTCCCCCACACATCTAGAGGCAATTTGTGCCTAATAGTTTACAGTTTTATTATTATTTTTTGTCTGTGAGTACGCTCACAAATAGACCTATGGAAGTAATTTTTTGGATGATTATTAAAACGTGTGATGGGACACATATATACATATATATTTTTTATTCAGATATGGTCCCCATCAGAGTTTTGTTTATATTTTCTCTGAGGGGATAATTACATTGTGTTATATTCTTCAGGGGCGGTATTTATTTAGGTGGTCCCCTTTTAACATGTCCTGCAGGCCACCGCACATTAGTGGCTTAGCGGGTTGTGTTGGGGTCTGTTTAGAGACTGATCAGTGGGTTGCCGTTTTAAGTAAGGATAGCCCTGGCCGCTTTAAGGAGGAAACGTCATCGCGTCTTAAGTTGCACGTACCTGACGCACACACAGAGCATCATGTGTATCTAGTTAACGAAGCTCCCTTTAAAAAGCGGGTGAAACTTGGGGGTTTTCTTTCCAAGTCCGGTAACGAAAGAACCGGTATAGAGGAGGACGCGCTGCTTGACATATCCGAATGAGGTAAGAGAACGACTACCGGATGATTGCAGGACGAGTAGATTAATTATGGGAGTAAGGGGTCAGGAGCTAAAATCCCGATACTTTTAGAAACGGTTGTGCGACTTTTTTTTGTTTTTTGTAATGAGTGATATGACAGGCACTTATTTCTTCTTTTGAGAAGTTTTGGACCATTTTGGTCCTTATACAAATAGTATAAGCAGGGCGCTTTAAAGGAATGGGGATTTTGACCCGTAAACTAATTATAAATATATTTTATTTCATTTTAGATGGTCTAAATAAAACAAAGTATTCAGCGTCCATCGCTGATATAAATATATTTCGTCCTCCATAATTCTGTGAAGAACACAGAATAAAAGAGATTCTAGTAGACTAAAAAGGTAGGTGTACCGCCCGGTTATGTAATTGGTTTCTAAAGGGAAGTACATGTAGTTAGCACGAAAGAATTTTATAAATATAATTTTTATTTGTGTTTCCTCTTTAGTATCCCACTGATATCACAGGGGATTCAATCCGGATGTGAGGTTTACGACCCTTTAAATGCCATTCAAAAACTAAGGATTGGGATAAGGCTATTTCATTCCATATTTAAAGAGACCGCAAATGGTAGGTGTAGTAGCCTTATGTGACGTGACTATATTGATGATTGAGTTTTGAATATACCACATATTATAATATGTATTAAATTTTCTCTCTAGGAACATCAGGAACCTAAGGTCCCTTCTTATATATATATTTTTTTAATATCATTATCGTCTCTCCCAATCGAATTGGAGGACAACAGCCTATTTCACACTTACCACACAGGTGGGTGCTACGGCTATTATTAGATATTGTGGGTTTCTATATTTTGAATACCAGCGTAAAACATGGGGTTTTCCGTGATATATTATTATCAATGGATATATGTATTAAACTCCAGAGGATTTAAATCGGGAGGTGTTCCCTGTGTCCTTATGTCTGGAGATATAATTCACCCCTGTAGAGTAGCTGCTGTGATAAAGTGGTTTGGTTTGATTGTGAGCACGAGTGATGTAAAAGTTGCATGTTATTAGTGCATATGTGAATGGGTGGTAGTTTATATTATGGACCCTCATTAAACAATTATGCAATCACATTTGTGCATGTATTGGTCCTGTTTAGTGTACACAAAGTTTTTCTTGTTGTATTTATTTGACCTTTTGAATTGAAAGATGTTTTCTTAAATTGATGTATAGATACATGATCGTGATTCTATATTTGTGCTTCAATTAGGTTACGTGAATTTGCATCAGAAACTAAATATTATAAGAGACGGTTGTCATTCTAGTCCTGATGAAGGTGGTTTCTGAATAATTTATTGCCACCGAAACGCGTCGACGCCCTTTGGCGTTTTCTTTGGTTATATTCGCAGAACTTTCCATATCCAATCTTCATATTTTATTGATGGATTGTTTTGAAATTGATTGATTCGCTTGAAGTAACCACTAATTGATGATTCGAATGTCTTTCACATGTTTTTACTGTCTCCCATGTACTGTAACTTGTAATTTTTAAATTGTGATTGTGTATCTTATTATTGCATTTTTTTTATGTTTTTAAAAAAAACTTTTTAATAAATTTGTACCTTTATAAATTTACAGAGTTGTTCATTAATGTGATTGTAGATGTTTTTTGGGGCCCATTATTTTGGTTTTACGAGACATTTTTGAAGAAGTGTTTGGTTTTAATAGATTTGAGTGAGAATGAATGATATGTGGTAAATCCTATCAGTTCCAAGAGAGTTTCTCCTTATCTGTACTTCTCCACCTGATGACAATCTGTCTTACCAACAGCTTTTTGCTAGAGCAGCAGAATACCATGGAGTGGAGCTACATAAAGAGTCTTTAGAGGAGGATTTCCTCTTTGACACTCTAGGATCCTATAAGTCTAGTCAGACACTACCTATGCTCAAGGGTATGTTAAGGCACACAGACGGTATTTTTAAAGATCCTGTCCGTGCCAGAATCCTTACTCCTATAGTAGACCAAAAATATAAATGTTCCCCCACAGATCCTATTTTTATTAAGGGTCAGTTACCACTTGATTCTTTAGTGGTATCAAATGCTAGAAAGAGAGCTAACTCTCGAGCATCTGGGATGCCGCTCCCTCAGATAAAGAATCAAAGCTTATCGATGCTTCGGGTAAATGGTTGGCTGCGCAAGCAGCTAACCAATGGCGTATCGCTAATACTCAGGGCTTACTAGCAAGATACGATAGAGCCCACTGGGACGAAATGGAACAATTACTTCAGTTTCTCCCAGAGGAGCATAGGGCAAAGGCTCAGGTTTTAGTCCAGGAAGGCAAACTAATTTCTAAAGCCTCTATCAGATGCGCTCTAGATGCAGCTGACACGGCAGCAAGAGAAGTAAATACTAGCATCTTACTACGACGACACGCATGGTTGCGGATATCAGGGTTCAAACCTGAAGTCTAACAATCCATCCGGGCTATACCCTTTGATAAAAAACATCTCTTTGGCCCTGAAGTCGATCTAGTGCGAAAAAATGAAAAAGGACACCGATGTAGCAAAATCGATGGGAGCGCTTCAATCTCCCTCCAATCTAGGTTCCTTCTGGCGCTCTTTTTATAGGGGAGTGTCCAAGTCTACAGGCACTGATCAGAACACTTCCTCCTACAAAGGCAATTCCCAATCCTCTTTTACAAGAGGATTTTTCAGAGGAGGTTATAGAGGAAACAGTCCCAGGGGTAGAGGTAAAAATAACCCATCTCGCACTTCCCCCTTCCTCAAGCAAACAGTGACTTCCCAACACTTCCCTCTGACTATTCCACACCCGTCGGAGGAAGACTTCAAGGCTTTCTCCCCATTTGGAAATCAATAACAACAGACAGATGGGTGCTTGGAATTATCCAACATGGTTATTGCCTGGAGCTTATCAACAATCCTCCAAACATTCCTCCTCGATCTCACAAAATATCACCAGACCACCAGCATTGTCTTCAACAAGAAGTGCAATCTTTATTACTCAAAGGGGCTATAGAACCAGTCCCACTTCAGTAACAAGGGTCAGGGGTTTATTCCCTTTACTTTCTCATTCCAAAAAAGGACGTCTCCTTGAGACCTATTCTAGATCTCAGAGAGTTAAACAAATACATATTGTCAGAACACTTTCACATGGTAACTCTTCAACAAATACTTCCTCTCTTGCAGCATGGCAACTTTGTCTACTCTAGATCTAAAGGATGCCTACTTTCATATTCCAATTCATCCCACTCATCGCAAATACCTCAGGTTTGTGATCGCAGACAAACATTACCAGTTCAAGGTACTTCCATTTGGCGTCACCACAGCCCCCAGAGTGTTCACCAAATGTCTCGCAGTAGTAGCTGCTCATCTCAGAAGACAATGTATACATGTCTTCCCTTACCTGGATGACTGGCTTGTCAAAGCGGGCACTTACCAGAACTGTATTCTACACACTCCGACAACAGTGCACCTACTTCACCTGTTAGGTTCTACAATAAATGCACAAAAGTCTCACCTGTGCTCGGCACAAGTGCAATCTTATCTGGGAGCTTCCCTCAACACTCTCAAAGCTTTAGCCACTCCCAATATAGCCAGAATTCACAATATTCAGGCCACACTATTACAATTCCAACCCAACCATCGAGAGTTTTCATGGAACTGCTGGGAATGATGGCATCCTGCATTGCAATCGTACCTCATGCAAGGCTTCACATGCGTCCTCTGCAAGAATGTCTAGCGAGTCAGTGGAATCAGTCACATGGTCTATTAACCGATCTAGTGTTGGTAGACAGCCGCACTCATCGCTCTCTGCAGTGGTGGAACCCTCAAAACTTAGCAAAAGGGCGGCCTTTTATAGACCCGATTCCACAGACTATACTGACAACAGACGCATCCTTAACAGGTTGGAGTGCCCATCATCAACATTACACAGTACAGGGACTGTGGTCGGACAATCCCAAACGTCTCCACTTCAACTACCTGCTCTTCTAGCAGTGTTCCTAGCACTCAAAGCTTTTCTCACCCAACTTGTAGGCAAGACTGTCTTAGTTCGCACAGACAACATGACAGCAATGTACTACCTACAGAAAGAGGGAGGGACTCACTCTCTCCAACTGTCGCGCCTTGCACAAAGCATTTGGAATTGGGCAATTCACCACAAAATCTATCTCCTAGCAGAACACCTTCCAGGAGTAGACAATCAGATTGCAGACCTTCTCAGCAGACACAGGCAGCAAGTACATGAGTGGGAGGAACTTCACCCCCAAGTTCTTCTTCCCTACTTTCAAAAATGGGGTTTTCCACAGATAGATCTGTTTGCCACAGTACACAACGCAAAATGCCCAAGCTTCGCATCCGGGTTCCCACACCCAGCATCCAAGGGCAATGCTCTATGGATGAATTGGTCAGGGATATTTGCTTAAGCTTTTACGCCTCTCCCACTAATTCCATTACTGGTTCGGAAGCTCAGACAAACGTCCCTCACACTGATCTTAGTAGCCCCCACATGGGCTTGTCAACATTGGTACACCACCCTGTTAGAACTCTCAGTGGTTCCACATCAAAAGCTACATCTCACACCTTGTCTCCTCACTCAGAGCCATAGAGCATCAGACATCCAAATCCCAGAGAACTGAACCTAGCGATTTGGCTCCTGAAGTCGTAGAGTCTGGTTATTTACAACTGCCACCAGACTCTATGAATATTCTCAAAGAGGCTAGAAGACCCACTACTAGAGCATGTTATGCAGCAAAATGGAAACTGTTTGTTGTCTATTGTAACAACAACAATATCAATCCACTTGATGCGTCTGTACAGAACATCATTTGTTATCTGTTGCATTTACAGCAATGTGGACTAGATTACACATCCATTTGTTTACATCTAGCAGCGGTAGCTGCATACTTGCAAAATAGACAACACTTATCTCTATTCAGAGTACCAGTGATTAAAGCCTTCATGGAAGGATTAAAAAGGGTGATACCACCAAGAATTCCCCCGCTCCAGAGTGGAACTTAAACATAGTCCTTACACGGCTAATGGGTCCACCTTTTGAACCAATGTTACAATACCTATCATGGAAAGTTGCTTTCCTCATAGCGATAACTTAACTAAGGAGAATTGGTGAACTTCAGGCATTAACTATACAAGAGCCTTTCTTTCAGCTTCACAAAGAGAGTGGTTCTTCGCACCAATCCTAAATTTCTCCCTAAAGTAGTGTCTGCTTTTCATATCAATCAATCAGTTGAGTTACCTGTGTTCTTTCCTCAACCTGAGTCTGTAGCAGAACGAGCCCTACACACACTTGATGTTAGACGTGCTATACTTTACTACATAGAAAGAACCAACGATTTTAGGAAAACAAGGCAACTATTTGTTGTTTTTTCTCCATCTCACAAGGGCAATCCTATATCTAAGTCCGATATTGCAAGATGGATTGTAAAATGTATCCAAACATGTTATGTGAAAGCAAAGAAAACTTTGTCAGTACCCCCTAGAGCGCATTCTACTCGCAAAATAGGCGCTACTATGGCCTTCAGGTGAAATATTCCCTTAGCTGATATTTGTAAGGCAGCAACATGGTCTACACCGCACACATTCACCAAACACTATTGTGTAGATTGTTAGCAAGACAACGGGCGAATGCAGGCCAAGCAGTACTTGGAACTCTATTTCAAACAACTACAACTGCTACAGGTTAGCCACCGCTTTGGGTGTTTACTGCTATATAGTCAATGCAAAGCATGTGATCTACAGCTTACATGCCTCTAATGGATAATGTTACTTACCCAGTAAGCATCTGTTATTGGCATGTAGAGCTGTCGATTTACAAGCGCCCACCCACCTCCTCGGTCTCCTGTAGTAGTTGTAGTTCTTAATTCACATTCATACGCATGTACATCTCTATTCTACACATACTACCCCATTTTCACCCTCTGCGGGAAAACACTCTAACAATGGAGTTGGTGCCCATTCGCACTATCACCGAAAGGAGGAGTCACCTACCTCGTTACTGGAAAGACTTCTTCTAACAAAAACAACTTGCAAACATCCGGACCCAACACTAGATGGCAGGAGTATGCAAAGCATGTGAGTCTACAGCTCTACATGCCAAGAACAGATGCTTACTGGGTAAGTAACATTATCCTTTTTACAAACATTGGCTAGGAGTCAGCCATTGAGTGTGTTTGTCTGTCTTGTATGAGTATGTACACCAAATGCATTGACACTACCCTCTGATAAGCCCAACTGCTCCACCCAGCTACCACTAAATAGAGATTAAGGTATTATCTACTTTAACCTCTGACATACCTTTGGAGTCTCACTGGACTCTGTGCCCACTATACCTCATTTTGGTATAGTATATAAAGAGCCAGCTCCCTACATCTGGTGTCAAACATCTCGTACTAATAAACCCACACTGATTCCAGTGATGGATTTATTGATACATGCACCCAAAGCGCACCTTATTGGTGCCCCCTGAAAACCAGCCGACTCCTAGTGTGCTGACTAACTGGTATAGACCAGCCTGCCACCACAGACAGTCTTCTGACACCCTGCAGGTGAGGGCAGAAGCAATGTCTGCTCCGGCCGGATGTGTTGTCACCTCCTCCAAGCAGTATGGCTATGTGATAAGCATATCAAGGCAGGAGGAGTCCTCTGCCGCCTTTGATATGCGACCAAAGACTTCCCCAGACAGAGGAAATACCAACCCCTACTCCAAGCTCATTTGGTACCAGGGCAGGCTGGAAAATTAGCTAGTCAGGAGACTTGCCCCTCTCTCAGGCTAGTTCCACACCTAAGGTTGACTACCTGTTGTGGACACAACTTTTAAAATTACTCCATCTTAGTTTTGGCAGAATTGGGCTCTCTGGGTCAGGTAGGTGTATGCCCACTTCCCACAGGAAGTGGTTATATAGAGGGTGTAGACACCCTAAAGCCCATTGGCTACTCCCTTTAACACCCTTAAATTGAGAATTTCGGTGGCACCCTTGACACCAGGAACTTGGATTCGACGGGTTAAGAAGAGAGGACAAAGAAGAGCCCCAAGAAAAGCGAGAACAGAAGACTGACTCCGGACTTTTGGCACCAAACCCTGCCTGCCTGTACCACGTCTCGACAGTCATGACCAGTGACTCTTCCCCCAACTGACCAGCTTCCAAGAACCCCGGGAGACTACCAGCTCTTCGCAAATTGCCAGCAATCTACCTTGGAGTACAGGAGCCACTCTCCGGCAGTCCACAGGCACCAAAAAGCAAAGTCCAGTTCACTGAGTTCTGCTCACTGGCCAACCTGACACTTTGAATTGAACTATTTACTTACCAGTAAAAATTCATATTTAAAAAAAGTACTTACTTGATAACTTAGTTCTTGGTATCAAAATTTACATAAAAATGACTTATTTTTCTAAATCGGTCTCGGATTTATTTTTGAGAGTTTCATTTTTTTGCCTCTGAGTACATTAAATACTTAGCGCTACCCTCTGATGAATATGCCTGTTTTTCCCGCATACCATTACCCCGCATGTTGTTACAACGCAGTCGTTACAACGACCGCGTTGTAACAACGCATACCATTACCCCGCAAGTCGTAACAACGACTTGCGGAGGGGGGGAGGGGGGCGGGGGGGCGCTGGATGTTGGAATAGTAAAATTTACTATTCCAACTCCAGTCGGTGCGGACTGTAGGGAAGGTGTTGGATTTTAAATCCAACACCTTCTCCCCCCTCCGCAAGTCTTTGTAACGACTTGCGGGGTAATGGTATGCGTTGTCACAACGCGGTCCTTGTTACGACCGCGTTGTAACAGCATGCAGGGTTACGGATGCGGGGTGACGGTTGTTTACCCCCTCTGATACGCCTAACTGCTCGCCCACACTACCACAAAAGAGAGCATGTGAGTTATCATTTGTGCCTCTGTAAACCAGTTGCGGTTTGGCTTGACTCTTTACACAGTGTACCTCTTTTTGGTCCACAATATAAAGAGCCAGCTTCCGAAAGTAAATACTCCCAAAGATCAAAGAGTGTAATTACAAGTTCCACATGGTGACAGTACTCCTAGCAGTTCGCATAAGGGGGCTCCAACGGGTCCCTTCTTTGTGAAAGTTAACATAGCTCACTTAGCTGATATATCCATCACTGCTATGTCTACTGTTACATCAGAGTTCACAACTGTTAGGGTACCCTTCCACTTAAAAGCACAGTGATAAATGTCAATTCCTTAATGAAGCCATCAATTACTTTTTTTTTCAAACTGAAGACCTAGTTTAGGCGCTCTCTTCCTCTTCGGGTATACTGAAACAAACAAAGCAAGTGTAGAAAAAGCAGCCAGATAAATTGGAGAGATTAGTTAAGTAATGCCAACTGTTATGATATTTCAAGCCTCAAGAATGTTGCATTTAACTTGCTTATGCATTCTATGCTTCCCTTCGAACATGCTCAGATTCTTCAAGCTGCTACTGCCTTGAACCCTGAAATAATGCTTTTCAGCCTGTGGATAATATTTCACCAGCATATTTTACTGTTAAGTGTCCCAGTCTCTCCCTCCTTTTCATTCTCGGGTACTTTGGTGTACCGCTCTCCTGAGACTTGTACTACCCTTTGGATGCAATCTAGCTGACTGGGATGCACCTTATTTTTATTACAGAATTCAAACTAAACTCTTCTAGGTGGTTAGAAGAAGCAAGTAAATCGGAATGTGCTTCACTAACTGATGCTTTAGCCCTTCTGAGCCTGAAGAAATATATTACCTCTCCTACACGTACAGCAGACCACACACTTGATAATATATGTTCGAGGCATATGAGCTGTAGATCATAAGCTTGTGCATAGATCGCCATCTAGTGTTGGGTCCGGATGTTTGCACTTTGTTGTTCTTCGAAGAAGTCTTTCCAGTCACGAGGTAGGTGACTCCTCCTTTCGGTGATAGTGCACATGGGCATCGACTCCATTGTTAGATTGTTTTTTTCCGCCATCGGGTTCGGATGTGTATTGCTGCGCTCCGGTTCGGCACTGTTTCTCGGACCCCTTCGATGCGCAATCCATACCCTCGACGGTATTGTTATCGATCGCGGTTCCCCATTCGTCGCGTATCGCCTCAACTTTAAAATCTTCGATCGGAAAACTCGTGGAAGGCCTACCGGCGCCGACTGCTCTAGCAGTCGATGGAACGGACTCCCTTCAAGTTATGTCCCGGGTGTCATGCTAAATTTCCACGCACCGACTTGCACAAGTGTGCAACCTCTGTCTGTCCCCGGAACACGATGAGAAAGACTGCGACGCATGCCGATCGTTCCGATCAAAAAAGACTCTTCGTGATTGTCGGGCTCGACGTCACGAGATGCAACAGCAAAGCGGCTCCACACCGGACATCTTCGGTGAAGATTCCGACATCATGCCCAAGGAGCCGAAGAAGAAGAACACTTCTCCGAGGCCGACTCAGACATCGAAGAAGAGGAGCAAGTTACTCCGGGTCAGCGTACCGTGAGTAAAGACAACCCCTTGCCCCCCCAACAACCTAAGACAAAGGCTCCGGTCCCTCCTCTGCCTTCCTGCCAAGGTCGGCACCGACAAAAAGTTTCCGACGCCCCGCCTTTGGGCCCGGCTCCGAAACAAAGAAAGGCCTTCCGGTTCGGGCTCGAACCGACCCCCATCTCGGTGCCAACCCAACACCTTTGGCACCGAAACACAAGTCCAAGCCGACACCACCGGCGCCATAAGGCTCGGAGCCGAAACCTTCGACGCCGAAACAGGCAACCAAGGATAAAGAGACTCCGTCGAAAGAGCCTCGGTCCGATCACTCCATTTCGGTTCCGAAACAGAAAAAGTTGGTGATTCACCCCGATACAGGTCATATTCAGGGCACTCTACCAAAAAAGAGGAAATTAGACCTACCTGAGGACTACCACATTCCTCTAAAGAAGAAAAGTGTGGGTACTAACCCTTCCCCTCCTTACATCCCACCTACTTCTACTACTAATCCCAATTTACGTATTTCACCTGAAAATTCACCACCACCACCAACTTCACCTAACCCACAAGATGATGGAGATGGGGATGACAATCAAGATCCCCCACAGGACACTGATCCTTGGCAGGATTATCACACTGATCGAGATCCAGATAATGATCCAGATTTGTACCCCTCCAGACCCTCCTCACCAGATGATAACATTGGATACGTTGAGCTCCTTAATAGGGATGCTCAATATCACGGGTGGAGTTGCATTCAGAACCATTAGAGCAGGATTTCCTCTTTGAGACTCTTAGCTCCTCTCACAGAGTCACTCATACATTACCTATGCTCAAAGGCATGTTAAAACACACTGAGGACATTTTCAAAGACCCTGTCAGGGCAAGAATTATTACTCCGAGGGTGGAGAAAAAATATAATCCTGCACTCACCGACCATACATACATCTAAGGTCAATTACCTTTATACTCTCTTGTAGTCTCTAATGTTCGCAAGAGAGCCAACTCCCAAACGTCGGGTGAAGCTCCTCCTCCAGATAAGGAGTCCAAGCTCATTGACGCCTCAGGCAAAAGAGTAGCTTCACAAGCAACTTACCATTGGCGTATTGCCAATGCTCAAGCTTTGTTGGCTCGCTATGACAGGGCTCACTACGATGAATTAGAGAAACTCATGCAGTTCTTGCCCGACGAACACAAGACTAAGGCTAACAACCTTATTCAAGAGGGTAAGCTCATTACAAATACCTCTATCAGGTGTGCCCTAGATGCGGCAGACGCAGCAGCCCGTACAATTAACACCAGTGTACTTTTACGAAGGCATGCTTGGTTGAGAATTTCAGGTTTCAAACCTGAGGTGCAAACCTCCATCCTCAACCAACCCTTTGATAAGGAACATCTCTTTGGACCAGCAGTTGACTACTCGCTGGAAAAAATGAAAAAAGATACAGAGGTCGCAAAGTCCATGGGGGCTTTGCAGTCCCCCACTGTAAGAAAGTGGCTCTGTATATACTGCACCAAAGTAAGGTTCAGTGTGCACAGAGTCCACAGTCCCCAGAGGTTTGGCAGAGGCTAAAGTTAGATATAAGCTTACTCTCTAAAGTGGTAGCTTGGTCGAGCAGTAAGGCAGTATCAGAGGACAGTGTAAAGCATTTGTTGTACACACTCAGTCAGCAAATGAAGCCACACACTCAAGAACTGAACTCTAGGCCAATGGTTTGTATATAAAAATATAGTTGTTTTATTTTAGAACCAACAATAGGTGTCAAAATATACTTTCTCAGAATGAGATGCTTTAGTTAAATACTGTTCAATAGGCAATAAAATTTTGAATGCAATAGTTACAGTTGTTGCAATATGCAACACAATTTTAAACCCAATTATACATTGAGCTCAATGGAAATTTCTGGTTAAATGCAATAGATTACTTTTTGGATTACTTTTCTAACCACAGGACTGGATCCTAAATTCAGTCCTGGGACATCTCCTGTAAACAGTTGAGTAAAAACGTTTTGGTTACAGTTGTGATTTTTAAGGAATATTATTGTTTTTTAAAAGTTGACACTTAGAAACTTTTTCAGCAAAAACCAGGCAATGTTATCCTATGGAAGGAATTCAAGTTACCAGTAAGTACAGTTGTGATTACTTTTTCTTACTCAGTGTAGGATCCTGGATCCAGCACTGGTGCATCTCCTGTAAACAGTTGAAGGAATGTGGTTTTTTTATACAGGCGATTTTTAACGAATATTTGTAAGTTTGCAAAATTGACACTTAGAAACTTTTTCAGCAAAAACCAGGCAATGTTGTCCTATGGAAGGAAATTCAAGTTACCGGTAAGTACAGTTGTGATTACTTTTTAGGGTCAGTGCTGGGCACCAAGATCCAGCACTGGGATCTCTCCTGATAGCAGGTGAGTAAATTCGTTTTCGTAATTCGGCTGATTTTAGGTGAATATTTTAAAGTCTCAAAACTCGACACTTAGAAGAATTTCCAAGCAAAAACCAGTCCATGTTATCCAACGGAAGGAAATTAAATTCGCCGGTAAGTTACATTAACGTTACTTTTTTAATACAGTTCTGGACTCCAAGATTCAGCACTGGGACATTTACTTAAAACAGGTAAGTAATTACGTTTTTGTAGTTTGTACGATTTGTAAAGAATATTCTTGTATTTCAAAAGTTGACACTTAGAAACTTTTTCACAAAGAACCACCAATATTATCCTATGGAAGGAAATTCAATTCACAGGTAAGTTACTTTTTAATTACTTTTGTTACTCAGTGCTGGACACCTAGGTACAGCACTGGGACCTTTCCTGCAAACAGTTGAGAAAATTCGGTTAGGTTATTTGTGCGATTTTTAAGGAATATTCTTAGTTTTCAAAAGTCGACACTTAGAAACTTTTTTGGAAGGAAAAGTGTCCATGTTATCCTATGAGGAAAAATGAGTTATCGGTTTCGAGGTACGTAATCGGTCTTTTGAGTTAGGGTTCTGGGGTTAGACTCAGGGGTCTCCCAGGGTCAGTGATGCACTGTTGTTGCACCCTCAGCGGCACTAGGGCGGCCGGGTGCAGAGTGTTGAGGCCCAATGTTATCCTATGGAGGATAGGGGGACTCCGGTTGGTGGCTGCTGGCAAGCAGGCCACTGGGTTGTGGGAGCAAAGCTCCTAGGGTTAAGCTCAGGGCACGTTGGGGACCAAGTTAGCACAGAAGGGGCACCCTCAGCGGCACTAGGGCGGCCGGGTGCAGGGTGCTGTTTTGAGGTCGGGTGCCCTGTTGATTTCAATGGAGATTTTCGGTTTTGGTTTTCAGCTGCAGGCTCGGTCCAGGAAGACTTCCAGGAGGAACCAACAGCTGGGCAGGTAAGTTGGAGGGCTCGGGGACGTAGGTGCACCTCGGGTTCCTTTCTCCAGGGCGCAGGGCGGCTGGATGCAGGGGTGCCTTTTGAGGTCGGATTTCACCTTACCGGGCCACTCGCGGTTGGGGGGGTCTCCGTGCAGAGGCTGCAGGCGACGTCGGGGAGTCCTGGAGGGGTCAACCCACGGTGGACTCGGACTCTGGAGAGCTGGGGGACCTCGCTGGGACAGGTGGGCCACTTTAACTCGGGCTGTAGGCGACGGGTGCAGTGGTGGTTCCAGGCGTCGGGTTTCTTTCTCCTCAGCAGGCTCGGAGTCTTTGTTTGGTGTTTCTTTTGAACAGAGCTGCTGTTCACAGGAGATCCGGGCTTTGTTGAAGGCAGTCAGTCCTCCCTGGGGTTCTGGAGGTCGCTGGCTGCAGGACAAGACTATTTTTGGCGCAGGATCTCTGGAAACTGCAGACGGGCCGGTAGGGCTGGGGCCAAGCCAGTTGTTCTCTGCAGTCTCCTCTGCTGGGCGTCTTCTTTCGTCCTTTTTCTTCTTAGGTTGCGGGAATCTCCGGAAGGAAGGTTCAGGGTGCCCCTAAATACTAGATTTAGGGGCGTTACAGGTAGGTAAAGGGCAGGGACCAATGGGTCCCTGCCCTGGGGATGGGTACACTCCTATCCTGCCACTCTCCTGTGGGAGGGGGCAGGAGCCTAGTCCTGATTGGGCAGGGCTCCCCATCTTCAAGATGGCGAGAGCCCGGAGATGTGCTTCACCTCGCCTCCCCCACCTGAGGGGTGGGGTTGGCAGAGGCTGGCACACCCCTTTCCTCCCTTGGTGTTTCCCGCCAGTCTTCCCGCCAGGATGGGGGAAGAACCGGTGGGGGCCAGTTGCTGAGTACAGCAAGTGGTCTGGGGAAGCTCAGAAAGGCGGAATGCCTTTGAAGCTTCCCCCTGCCCATCCTGGGGGAGGAGGCCTAGCACCTCGCCCAGGACGTGCATTGTTGCAGGCCCGGGAGAGCGGATGGCTCTCTACCCAGGGGTCCAGCAACATGTCTGCTGTGTGGCAGCCTAGGCAGCCCCTCAGACAAGACGTGGATTGTAGGTTAGGTTCAGGGGGCAACTCTAAGTTGCCCTCTGTCGTGCATTTTACACTAAATCCCACACTGGCATCAGTGTGGGTTTACTGTGCTGAGGAGTTTGATACCAAACTTCTCAGTCTTCAGTGCAGCCATCATGGTGCTGTGGAGTTCGTGCTGACGACCTCCCAGCACCATATACTCGGAATGGCAGCACTGCACTTACAGTGCCCAGGAATGGACCTGGGTACTGTAGGGGCACAGGGCTCATGCACCTGTACCCTCACCACTGGCATAGGGCACCCAGCTAGAGGGGTGACTGAGGTATGCCAGGGCAGTGTGTTTGTGGGCATGGCACACAGGGATGTGTGCCATGTCGACTCTCTGTTTTGTTCTGCACCAAGACACTCAGCCTGCAAGGGCAGTGTGTGTGTGTCAGGGTACAGGGCCTCTAAGGGTGGCACAATAAGTGCTGCAGCCCTTAGGGGTCTTCTCTGGTCACAGTGCCCTGGGTACCTAGGGTACCATTTACCAGGGGCTTACCTGTGGACAGAGATGCCAATTGGGTTTAGGCTTAGTACAGTTTTTAGGGAAGGAACACAGGCCCTGGGTACCTGATTGGCAGGGATCCAGGGCACACCAAGGAAAAGTGCATCAGTTATCAGGCAAAAAGTGGGGGGGTTACTGCAACAGAAACACACTTTCCTACACCCACCAATAGGGGTTCCTTTCGCCTCTCCTTTTATAGGGGTGGCTCTAAAAACATATCCACCGAGACTACCTCCTCCTCTTACAAGGGTAATACTCAATCCCCCCTCCCCAAGAGGTTATTTCAGAGGAGGTTTTAGAGGGAACAATGGTAAGGGAAGAAGCAGAGGCAACTCCACACGCTCTTCCCCCTCCAGCAACAAACCGTGACTTCCATCTTGTACCCCCCGATCATTCCACTCCTATCGGGGGACGTCTCCCCCAATTTCTCCCTGTCTGGACCTCCATCACTTCAGACAAATGGGTACTGCAAATTATCCAATATGGTTACTGCCTGGAACTTACAGCCAATCCCCCAAATATCCTTCCAAGACCACATGCAATGTCACCGGAACATCTCTCACTCTTAAAGCAAGAGGTTCTCTCTCTCTCCTACGAAAACAAGCTATAGAGCCAGTCCCATTACAATACCAAGGGAATCAGACCACTTTCACATGGTCACACTTCAACAGGTTCTCCCGCTTCTTCAACAAGGCGACTTTTTGTCCACTCTGGATCTAAAGGACGCCTATTTCCATATTCCCATTCACCCCGCTCACCGCAAATACCTCAGGTTTATGGTAGACAGCCAACATTATCAATTCAAAGTCCTCCCATTCGGAGTAACTACAGCACCCAGGGTTTTCACAAAGTGCCTAGCAGTAGTCGCGGCTCATCTAAGAAGACAGCACATTCACGTCTTCCCCTACCTAGACGACTGGCTAATAAAAGCCAGCTCGCAACACAGCTGCCTACGCCACACTCGAAAAACAGTGCAACTGCTTCACGACCTCGGGTTCACTGTAAACCTCACCAAGTCTCATCTCCAACCATCCAACACACAAGTGTATCTAGGAGCCACAATAGACACTCAGAAAGCTCTAGCGTGTCCCAACCCAGTCAGGATCTGCAACATGCAGACTCTAATTTCGCAGTTTCAGCCTCAACACTCATTACCAGCTCGAGTGTTAATGCAATTGCTAGGAATGATGGCATCTTGCATTTTAATAGTTCCTTATGCAAGACTCTAAATGCGTCCCCTACAGGAATGCTTAGCACGTCAGTGGAACCAGGCTCAAGGTCAGTTATCAGATCTAGTGTTGGTGGATGGCCGCACCCATCGCTCTCTGCAGTGGTGGAACATGCAAAACCTTGCCAAGGGGCGGCCATTCGTCGACCCGATTCCACAGATAGTGCTAACAGCAGACGAATCGCTCACTGGTTGTGGAGCTCATCTTCAAAAACATACCATTCAGGGCATGTGGACTCTGCAACAGAAACAACTCCACATAAACCATCTAGAACTGCTAGCAATGTTTCTAGCATTAAAAGCCTTTCAATTTCATCTAGTAGGCAAAGCTGTCCTGATTCACACAGACAACATGACAGCAATGTACTACATACAAAAACAGGGGGGACACACTCTCTCCAGCTCTCACAGCTAGCCCAGAGCATCTGGAGATGGGCCATACCTCAAAAAATATATCTCCTTGCAAAACACCTCCCAGGAGTAAACAACCAGATTGCATATCTGCTTAGTCGTCAACGACAGCAAATCTACGAATGGGAACTCCACCCTCAAGTTCTCCTCCCATTCTTCCAAATATGGGGCTTCCCAGAGATAGATCTGTTCGCCACCCACCTGAACGCAAAATGCCCAAACTTTGCATCCATGTATCCACACCCATTGTCCAAAGGCGATGCGCTATGGATGAATTGGTCAGGGATATTTGCTTACGCTTTTCTGCCTCTCCCACTCATTCCATTAGTGGTTCGGAAGCTCAGACAGCAATCCCTGACACTAATCCTAGTTGCTCCCACATGGGCCCGTCAACTCTGGTTCACAACCCTGTTGGAGCTATCAGTAGTTCATCCCCAAAAACTACACCTTACTCCCAATCTTGTCACTCAGAACCGTGGAAACATAAGGCAATCGATCCCAGTCATCTCAACCTTGTGATCTGGCACCTGAAATCCTAGAGTTTGGTTATCTTAATCTTCCGCCAGACTGCATGAATAATATCAAAGAGGCTAGGCGCCCTACCACAAGAGCATGCTATGCAGCAAAGTGGAAGCGGTTTGTCATTTACTGTAACAACAATAAAATCAATCCGCTAGATGCTTCAATTCAAAACATCATTTGCGATCTACTACATCTACAGCGTTCCAATTTAGCGTACACATCTATACGCTTACATCTTGCTGCAATAGCTGCATATCTTCAAAACAGACGGCATTTGTCTCTTTTTAGAGTGCCTGCTATTAAAGCTTTTATGGAAGGACTTAAAAGAGTCATTCCACCCAGACTTCCACCTGCTCCAGTGTGGAATCTCAACATAGTTCTTACAAGACTCATGGGTCCACCTTTTGAACCATTGCACAAATGTGAACTACAATTTCTCACTTGGAAGGTAGCCTTCCTCATAGCCATCACATCTCTGAGGAGAGTGGGTAAGCTTCAGGCACTAACCATAGAAGAGCCATTTTTACAAATACACCAAAACAAAGTGGTTCTAAGGACTAACCCCAAATTTGTACCTAAAGTCATTTCTGCCTTTCATATCAACCAATCTGTTGAATTGCCCGTCTTCTTCCCTCAACCAGATTCAGTGGCAGAACGTGCTCTTCACACCTTAGATGTCAAAAGAGCATTACTGTACTATATAGAAAGAACAAAACCTTTCAGGAAAACCAAGCAACTTTTTTGTTGCTTTTGCTCCACCACATAAAGGCAATCCAATATCAAAATCAAGTATTGCACGGTGGATAATCAAGTGCATTCAAATATGCTACATTAAAGCTAAACGCACATTAACAATTCCCCCTAGAGCGCATTCTACACGCCAATTGGGGGCTTCTATGGCATTCTTAGGAAATATACCCATAGATGACATCTGCAGAGCTGCAACATGGTCTACAACACACACATTTGCAAAACATTATTGTGTAGATGTGTTAGCAAGACAGCAAGCTAGTGTGGGCCATGCAGTTTTACGTACACTATTTCAGACCACTGCAACAGCTACAGGTTAGCCACTGCTTTGGGAAATAACTGCTATGTAGTCTATGCACAAATATATGATCTACAGCTCATATGCCTTGAACGGAAAATGCCACTTACCCAGTATGCATCTGTTCTTGGCATATAGAGCTGTAGAGTCATATGCGCCCACCCGCCTCCCCGGGTACCTATACCTGTTGCAGTAATATCTTACTTAGATACATGCATTCATGGACATCTCCTTTTAGTACTCTTACTAACTCCATTATCACCCTCTGCGGGAAAACAATCTAGCAATGGAGTCGCTGCCCATGCGCACTATCACTGAAAGGAGGAGTCTCCTACCTCTTGACTGGAAAGACTTCTTCGAAGAAAAACAAAGTGCAAACATCCGGACCCAACACTAGATGGCGATCTATGCACAGCATATGACTCTACAGCTCTAAATGCCAAGAACAGATGCATACTGGGTAAGTAGCATTTTCCTTTCCTCTGTGGGTGGCCTGCTGCTTAGTTCTATACCAGTCTCCTACACATGTACAGGCGACTTTGGTGTTGCCTTTTCCTTTCTCTTGCCTTTTTTCGTTTGAATCAGCACAACCGTTTAACAAGTCAATCCATATCCAATGCCTAAATTTCCCAAAATCTTTTGATTCAAGCTCTTAAAGGCTTGATCCCCTAGCAAATTTCACAGAGGATACATTAGAGGAATCTGTTACTAATAACTGATTGAAGCAGCACTGAATGACTGAGCTTCCTCCACCCCTCCAAAAGTAAGGCTTAACCACAGTATTAAATCCGTCAGCGCTGTGATATATAGAGGACATCAAGATTATTAAGCACCAATGGAAGGTGCTGGAAATTTTTTGGGGATGTTCAGTTATAAAGAGTGCCAGCTCGCCGTTGCTCTGCCTTTAAAAAAATACTATGCTGCTGCTCTCAAAACATGAACCTCTTTTTATTCCCTCAATAATCGAAGCTGCTAACAACTGAAAGCGGTTTAAGATTGACCAAGATTTATCGGTCGCAGAAGCCTGCTCGATGTCGATCACTCCCTCTTAAGGCCAAAATAGTCCCACTCTGCTCAAGTTTCCAACCTACAGCTGCCACGGATTAGTACCATTCCAAATAATCATTGGCAGCCCCTTACATCAGTCTTCTCCTCTTTCTACTGATAATATTATTAGGACAACTATTCCATAAGTGTGAAAACAAAGTAATTTTAGCCCTATATCATTGTTTGCTTTCACAGCTATAATTCTGGATAAAGTTGCAAATCCTCAGCTGACTTGCTGTAGTGACTCTCTGAATCTACTAAATCCCTGTACAATCTGGCTTCTGCTCTTCTTTTAGTACAGAGATAGCCCTATCAGCTGTCACCGAAGATCTTTGTTTCTTTAATATTGGAACCTTCATAGATTCAGACAGTTACCATTTCAGCACTATCTGTTGTCCTCTCCAAAATAACCCCTACTATAACTACTAAGAACCACTACTGTAACACAGTCCGCAATGACAATACCCACAACAGATCAATCCGTTTAAAACATTCCAAGATCACTCATCACAGAGAGAGGCATTCCGGTGACGTTAATGCCGAAACACACCTCGCCTAGCAAAGCCTGCAAACCCCCATTACAAACTCTTGGTGGTGGTCTGCAGATTGAAATCCTTTCCTGCCACATGTCCCACATGGTATAAAAAGACCTTTCTTAGAGGATTCAGCTATTTAAATCTCCTATCTGATAGAGACACCTAGCCGCAGATTCCTTAACTTAGAATATCCCCAGGCGTCAGACTGGATCCGGAAAATTTAGCGCAACAGTACCTCTGCGCGCCGGGGGGCGGCGCCGCCTGGCTCCGCCCTGACGTCGTTCCCGGACATGACATCGGTGGAGCCATATAGGACCCTCCCGGCGTGCTGACGTCAGTTTCCTTCTTTTCCGCGTTACAACGCGATCTGGGATTCAGCTGTTCCTCTGGCCTGTTTTTATTCAGGCCCTTTTCGACGTTGTTGACGTCGGGGAACAGTGTGCGATGCCTTCGGGCTTTAAATTGTGCGAGACTTGTTCGCGCCAGATGTCGGCGTCGGACCCGCACGCCATTTGCATGTGGTGTCTTGGGTCGCACCACGACTCCGTGGAGTGTGACGCCTGCCGGCAGATGCGTCCGAAGTCCCTACGGGAGCGGCGGATGAAGCTCTTGGCCGCCCGGTTGACCCGCACAGCGTCTCCCCGACGTTCTCCGGTGGGTTCTTCTCTCCGCGCCCGCTCCCAGAGTCGATCCCGCGAACGTCGATCTACAGGAAGCACAAGTCACGGAAGTTGAAGTCCTCGCTTCCACGTGACGATGGGGGCCATGGTTCCCGCTCCCTCGTGGAGCCGTGCCCCCAGGAGTCGGCCTCCATTTACCCGCCCTTTCCGGGTACTGGTGCGACTCGACCCCAGATGGAAGCCTATTACCAGGCTCTGCACTCCATCTTCGGGTCACCTCCACTCCCTGGTGCGCCTTCGGGTCCCACAGTGGAGGTAGGCATTCAGGTCGGGTCTCCGCCGGCGGGTTCGCCCTCGGCGCCGGCCGAATGCCTCGACTCCGGCTCCGGAGTCGTGCCGGTGTCGGTTTCCAACCCCGATGGGCGTTCCAGCCCCACGCCGAGCCATTCTGCCTTGTCCCCGCATAGCCCCTGGCGGCTCCCTGCATCGGCACCGGCGGCACTATGCCTGTCGTCTCCTGGCCCTCAGGCACTTTCTCCGCACCTATCGGTGGTGGAGACGTCGCCGCCCACTCGTCCAGCCGAGTCGCCCCTCATGGAGCTCGACGTCGCTTCGACGCCAGTTCGGCGCCTTTCGACGTCGGAGCGGCGTCGTTCGGCGCCAGAAAGGACACCGGAAAGGTCGCCGGTACCTATTGGCTCTCTGCTTCCAGAGGACACAGAACCGGTGTGCTCGGGCTTGTCTCCACGCCCATTGGCTCTGCCGCCATGGGGGCAGTGGCCCCTTATTCCTCCTGCTGTGGGACGTGTTAGCTTGCAACCGTCCCCTACAGATGGGCTATTGTCGCCCCCCAGGACGCCCACTGAAGCTGGTGCTTTATTTTTACGGGGTGTTCGCAGGGCGGCAGCTGTTTTGCACTTGCACCCTCCTTCTGTCTTGTCCTCTGATCCGTTATTGGATCTCCTCCACCAAGGTGCAGTGGATCTTGAGCCCTTGCTGCCCTTTAGCGGCTTGTTGTTCGACGCCCTTCTCGGGACTTGGGCGCGGCCCTCTTCAGGAGATGCTGTCGACAGGGCCATTGCGCATAGGCATCGTCCGGCCCCTGGGGGCCCATCCTGTTTGTCCCTTCAGCCTAGTGCTCACGGCCTCGTGGTACAGGTGTCTTTCGCCATGCAGCCTTGTTCTCCGCCTCTACTGCAGCCTCCTACTAGGGAGTCTGGTTGGCTGGAGACATGTGGACGCGGCACTTTTGCGTCCGCTAGTTCTGCATTACGTGCTCTAAACACAGTTTGCGTTTTTGCCAGGGCTTCTTCTGCCCTTTGGGACTCTGTGGAGTGTCTTTTGCCTACCCTCCCTGAGTGTCCTCGGGCTGACATGGCTCGTCTCATTCACGAAGGCAGAGAGATGGCGCGGTTTGCGATTCGATCCGCCGTTGATTCTACCGATTTGGTGGGTAGGACAATGGCGCGGTCCGTTGCCTTGCGCCGCCATGCCTGGCTGCGCGACGGGGGTTTCCCCGACAATGTCCGTGACAGTCTCCGGGATTTGCCTTTTAATGGTGTGTCCCTGTTTGACGCACATGCGGACTCTGCGGTTCGCCGCCTTCTGTCTAACCTTCCGTAGTTTTTGTTCCGGTTGAGGTCCTTGTCCTCACCCTGCTCTGTTGTCTTGACTTCATGTTGGGCCCGGGTTCATGCTGTCATACCTGAACGGCCTGGGCGGCTCCTCGCCGTATTTTCTTTCCTTTGTGCAGCAGATTTGCTGCTTATCCTTCTAAGTTCCTATAGCCTGGTGGTTAAGGTTGCACCCTTGCTCCACGGGTTATGTGTTCGGAGCCTGTGGTTTCTAAGTTACACTTTTATGTCCTCTGTCTATGAGCTCACGCTCCAGAGGTGCCCCTGGTTGGGGTTGATACTTACCCTATGTGGGGTATTTGTTTGCTATTGTATAGCTGCCTTCCTCCTACAGTAGCCTTTGTTCGCTTCTGTGGGGTCCCTTTCACTAGGTCCTCCTGCAGCTGTGCCTGTATGTTTTGCACGCTGCTGCTGCGGGCCCTTCAGGGGCCTTCTTGCGAGCCATTTGTTGGGTGTCGGCTGCTGGCCTGCATTTTCCCAATACCTTTCTTCAGGACGGAAGGGCTTTCTGATCCCTCCCGTCCCCTCATGGTTCTTCGCTGCGGCTGTTCCATCTGTGGCCGCCCTACCGGAAGGCCCTGTCGTTGTCCCCGAGCACTCATACTTAGCTCGGCACTATCCCTCTGTGTACTATCGGCGTACCATGCCTGCTCCCTAGTGTCACCGGCTGGTGCGTTTTTTCCGGCGACTTTGTTGCCTCGTTCTACTCTGTTATATCCATGCTGCGTAGCCCTTTCATGGTGGACTTCGCTCTCCATGGTGGCGTTCTGGCTCCAGACGTGGATGATCTTCCTTGTCTTGTGCCTTGCTTTTGGCACTTCCTCTGCCACCGTTTCTCATGCCCCTGTTGCGTTCCGCGCAGGTGTTGTCGTGCTTTCCTTCGGGCTGCGGTTGCTGCTCTCAGCGGGGGTGTTCTCCTCGGAGCATTGTTGTCTGATGGGGCGTCTTAGGGGAGCGGATGTGGTCTCCCGGCTAGACGCCGATTTTTGAGCTGGCAAACGAGGTTCCGGTCTCGGGGTCGACTCCACATCCTGTGATTCTGGGCAAATCACGACTGGTTGGCCTCCATGCCTCTCTCGCGATAGCCAGTGGGTCTGCTCCACCGCCGGTGGCTGTTGCGTCTAGCTCTGGGCATTGTTCTGTCCAGTGCCGCTGCTGCGTGGCTGTTGGGGCTCTGGTGTTTTTTCTTTTTCTTTTTCACCAGTGTGCTACACACACACGCGCCTCCCACAGGCTTACTACTCCGGGTGGTCGCCGAGTTCTGGTCCCTCACTTTTCGTGAGCGCCGTTCACACAATGCGCCTGGTCATGCGCCTCTTGTGTCTCAGCTTTTGCTCGTGACCTCAGCTTTTGCTCGTGGCGCTTCATGGGTCCTTCTCCTTCCATGGTGTGGTTCTGGCGATACATACGGTTTCTTTGGTGTACTTCTGTTACCCACGTGCGTGGCACTGGTTGTTACCGTTCTTTTCTGCCTTGGG
The DNA here is from genome assembly GCA_963921515.1 of Calotriton arnoldi. Lineage (NCBI taxonomy): Eukaryota > Metazoa > Chordata > Amphibia > Caudata > Salamandridae > Calotriton > Calotriton arnoldi. Next base: position 1,360,844 of record CAWUFW010004268.1, read on the forward strand.
CTGTCCGCCCTTTTGCGTAACGGGTGTATTGGCAGGTCTTGTGTTTCTTGTCACACTGACTCATCTTGGGCGTCGTCAGCATCTTCCCGCTGCTGTTCCCACTCTCACAGTGTTTCTTTCACTGCATGGCCTTCCTGCTCTCGGAACGTCCTTGTACCCTAGTTAGACCTTCCTCTTTCAACGGTCCATCGGATCCTGTGGATCCCTCACATCCTGCATTGGTTCCTCTCCGGCTACAGCAGGTGTCCACTCTTATTCCACACTCCCCTTTTGGGTTTGTGCTCATTTTCTCCGCTGTTGACCAACAGGGATTTCCTGCCGCCCTCGGCAGCCTTTGATGCCTTTGCCTCTCATTGTTGGCCACTTCCTCCGGAGTATCCTGGTCCGGTGTTGGCCATTCTGGCAGCGCTGTCCCCACTGTGTTTAGTCAGCTGGTTGACACTTCTGTTCCCTTGTGAACTTAGTGGGGTTCTGTCGCAGACCCGCCTCCAGTGGGGTATGGCTTTGGTATCTATTCTAAGTTAAGGAATCTGCGGCTAGATGTCTCTATCAGATGTACGAGTTACTTACCTTCGGTAACGATGTATCTGGTAGAGACGTTGTCTAGCCGCAGATTCCTTAACGCCCACCCATCCTCCCCGATCTGCGAGGACCTTTTCAGGTGGGGTTTTCGGCTTTCGCCTCCTTTGGGGTAGCTTGTCCTTCTACGGGGCGGCGTTTTTCGCCTTGCTCCCCGTTGGACTCTTCCTTTGGTTTACTTGTTCTGTTCCCCCCCATTCTCATACTGGGGCGGTGGGTTCAGGTGTCCTTCTGCGTTTTTCCGCATCCGTTTCTTCCAGTATGGTGCCTACTGGTGTTCTCTACCCTCCCACCCGCCTTCTCCGTTGACGCTCCTGCAGTCAATTGGTTTTCACGTGTTTTTTGGCCTGTTCCTCAGTCCGATAATTCTCTCACAGGGGACACGGTCTCCCTATTTATTTATTTATTTTCTTAATCCTATGGGTTGGAGCTTTTTGCCTGTCGCTCTCTGCTCATTTATTGCCGTCTTGCCTCAGGAGTGGGCACTCTCTCGCTTTTGCGGGGTTGCTTCTCAGTATACTGTTCTGCCCTCTTCATTTCCTTTCATCCGGTGCAGACTTTCTGTCTGCCTCGGTCTTCTTTTTATAGATCGATTTCCCTCGGGAGTGACATTCACTTCGCTTTTGCGAATTAGCTTCTCAGAGTATTGCTCTGCTCTTTCCTTTTCAGCACCTTTCAGTCGACGGTGCTTCTCACTGTCGTTCATGGTGTTTTCTCGCCCTTTGGTTCTTTCTCTCTCACCAATTTTCTTTTTTATTCGCACACTGTTCCCATACTCTCACAGTTTTGCTGGGGGCTCCGCGTTGTGGCGCGGAAAAGTTCCTCCGAAGAAAACTGACGTCCGCGCGCCGGGAGGGTCCTATATGGCTCCACTGACGGCCTGTCCGGGGACGACGTCAGGGCGGAGCCAGGCGGCGCCGCCCCCCAGCGCGCAGAGGTACTGCTGCGCAAAATTTTCCAGATCCAGTCTGACGCCTGGGGATATTCTAAGTTAAGGAATCTGCGGCTAGACAACGTCTCTACCAGATACATCGTTACCGAAGGTAAGTAACTCGTACCTTAAGAGTACAGAAAAATCTGAAAAATGTATATCTTACTAAATTAACTGTCAGAGCAAAGCTCAAGGGACTGTTTTCAAACACGACGTACAGTAGAAATCTAAGCTTGGCAAGAAAATTCCCAAAAAAGACTAGGACGGCCCTTGGCTTATTCCCCTCCCTGACCGGGTGTCTCAAGTTAAACGGTGTCCTATGTACACGTTGTACTTCCAACTGCCAGTTCCAGTCCGAGAGCTCCGGAAATGCTTGTTGAAAGAGATCTAGGATGTAGCTTCTGATATCTGTCCCTTCCTTCCCTTCTGGGATTCCCAGGACCCTCAGGTTATTACGCCGTTGTCTATTTTCATAGTCCTCCAATTTCCATTGGATATCCGTAATCTGCTTCTCTTGTTCCTTAGAATGCAAAAGTTTATCAGCCACCTCAGTCTCAACATTGCTGATTCGGGTTTCAAGCTCTGTCATGCGCTCCTCTATGGTATTGCAGGTTTTAGTCAAGTTTCTTACGGCGCCCTGTACCTTTCTTGCTGCATTTTGGGCTTTGCGTGCATCCACCCGGGTTTCTTCCCGATGTTGCATAATCGTTTGAAGGACAGTTTCTAATGTCGGAGGATGTGAGCCAAGAGTACCATGCGGCGTTATTGTTTGACCGATACTCAGTCAGTTAAAGAGTAATCCCATTTCAAACTAACAGCCTTCTGCGCGTGATGCCCCATTCTCTTTCCCCCAGTCTGACGTGCTGTTGAAAAGAGAGAATCCCCAGCTGTGTCTGGATCGCTATAGTTTTCACTTAAGACTATAGAGGATCCTGAGCCATCAGCTGACCACTCTGGTCCATCAGAAAGGGAGAAGAAACAGTCACTAGGGTCTAGCTCAACCTCAAGATTTGTATGTAAGACATTTTTATCCTGGGCTTGGGGTTGAACTATAGCATCCACTTGCTGAGTTTTTTTTAAGAGCTAGGGGCCCTATGTCAGATGAGTGTCCCCTTAGTGCTCCTCCCTCAGCCAGCTGTGATCCCCCATTCATATTATCCTGATTCAAAGGTATAGCATGTCCCGAGCCCTCCTGCTGAGACATACCCAATGGTTTAGTAGTACTTTTAGTCAGTATTTCCCCCTCTTTTAAAGTACTTACACTCTCTGCCTCCGAGTGTAGCTCTTCCACCGTGTTGGTATGTTGCATGGCATCCTTAATATTCTCTGTAGGAAGCTGGCTCTGTATATACTATACCAAAGTGAGGTATAGTGTGCACAGAGTCCAGTGGATCCCCAAAGGTAGGCAGAGGTAAAGTTAGATAGCACCTCACTCTCTATTTGTGGTAGTGTGGTCGAGCAGTAAGGCAGTATCAGAGGACAGTGTTAAGCATTTGTTGTACACACTCAGTCAGCAAATGAATTCACACACTCAAAGACTGAACTTCAGACCAATTGTTTTTGTATAAAAATATTCTTTTAGTTATTTTATTTTCTAGAACCAAGCAAGCCTGGCACAGGTAAGTTGATAAATACTTTGCAGTAAATATACAGTTTGAAATGCAGTTGTAAATGTACTTTGAAATGGTTACAGTTTCAATTACTGGTAATGCAATACTGTGAAATGCTGTACATATATTTTGTATCGACTTTGCAATGAAAATTATAGGTAAGTTTCTTTTACGTTACTTTTGAGATTACTTTTTAGATGACTTTTTCTACTCAGTGTGATATGCCTAGATATCACACTGGGACATTTCCTAGAGAAAAGGTAAGTAAAATCAGTTTAGCACAATTGTTATTTTTCAGGTTTCCATACAAATCAACTCCACGCTTAGAACATTTTTCAGAGAAAAACAGTCAATGGATTCCTATGGAGAGAAATGAAGTTAACTGTTACTAGGTAAGTAATCGGTCTTTGGAGTTGAGCTTCTGGGGTTAGAACAAGGGTTTCCCCAGGGTCAAGGATGCACTCTCGTTACACCCTCAGCGGCACTAGGGCGGCTGGGTGCAGAGTGCTGAGGCCCAATGTTATCCAATGGGGGACAGGGGGCCTCCGGTTGGTGGCTGCTGGCAAGCAGGCCACTTGGGTGTGGGAGCAAAGCTCCTGGACTTTAGCTCAGGGCAAATGGGGAAACAAAGTAGCACCAAAGGTGCACCCTCAGCAGCACTAGAGCGGTCGGGTGCAGGGTGCTGTTTTGACGTCGGGCGCCCTGTTGGTTTCAATGGGGAACCTCCGGTTTGCAAAGGCACTGCAGGCTCGGGGACGAAGGTCTTCTGGGTGCGACCACCACTTCGAGAAGTAAGTTGGGAAGTTAGGGGTTGGTTAGGCACCGTCGGTTTGGGCACACAAGGCCGTGGGGCGTCGTGTGCAGGGGTACCTTTTGGGGTCGGATCTTCTTACCAGCTCCTGGTCGCGGTTGGGGGTACCTTCTGGATTTAGGCTGCAGGCGTCGGCTGGAGGCTTGAGGCAGGTCAGGGGTCGCCGGATCTCGGGTCAGGATCGCCGGGTGAACTCCTCGTGGTGTTTGCCCACTCGAGCTCGGCCCGTGGACGGCGGGTGCAGAGTGGGGCGGATCCGCGGCGTCCGGCCGGAGCCAGAGGTTGCAGATGAACAAATCCGGTGTTCACGGGAGACAGTCATTGTGCTTGAAGGCAGGCAGGTCCTCCGGGGTTTTCGAGGTTGCTGGCTGCACGACACACCGGGATTTCGCAGGAGCAGGTTCGAGGTGGAGACAGGCCGGTAGGGCTGGGGCCAAGTCAGTGGGCGTCTTCCTCTTGTTAGCTACGGCACGGCTGTTCGGTCCTTCTTCTTTTCTTGTTGCAGGTTCTTGTCTGAGGAAGCAAGGTTCAGGGGTGCCCCTAAATACTAGATTTAGGGGCGTCACAGGCAATGTTCCCTCTAATTTGTTTCCTGTGTGTGCGGCAGTGTAGGGTCCAGACCGCGCGTGTGGGTGCAGCGCCAAATATCACTCTGAACTTTTGATCAAAAAAGTGAAAAGACGGTGCATTTCCACACAAACAGCACCACGTTAAGGGTCTCAAGGCAGGCTTGCAATTTGAATACACACACCATGACATGAATTGGTTATACAGGCAAGTACACTTCGAGTTTAGAAAAGCACAAGACTCCAATGGTGGTACCATCATAAGATTTTACTGCTGTAGGTGCAATGTTACTTGTTGTATTATATATCTGGATGCAGAGACAGAAAGAAGCAGCAAAATACCAGCAGGGCAGCACACTAGGCTAAGCAGAGATTTCTAACTTACGAGTTACCTAAAAGAAATGCAGCAAGTCCAAAAGCACGACGTATAAAGCGTGATGATGCTCAGACCTGTCCATGCCTCCTGCTCTGTCCGGGGGCGCAGGAGCTAAATTATTGGCCACGCTGGCAAATTATTTCCAAGCAGCCTGGGACAGCTGACTCTTGTCCACTGGGCAAGGGAGAGTGGACTGCTGCATTGTGCAGTCAGGAGACAGCGGTGAGACGGCCAGTCGTCACTAGTGGAGAGTCACACTGTCGAGGGTAAGAAGAAGAGCTACAGAACGAGCACAGTAGGTATAACCACCAGCCACTGTCAGTCAAAGTTTATCAGTCACAATCAAATTGATTTAATTTTAGGAAAGCGCGTGATATTCTTTCTTTGGAAGCTCCCGGCTGCCTAATGGGGAACGTCAAAGCCGTAAGCCATACACAAGGTACGATAGTACGCCTGACTTGCTATCGCCGCTGTAAACTTTAGAACACGAGTTGGTGAATTACCTGGTGTGTATTCTAGCACCAAATGTTAACGTTTAGCCGAACACATCCGCCTTTGACAGAATTACTGAATAACGTGATCCACCGTAAGAACTGAGCTACAGCTATGAACTAAGTGGTGGGCAAATTTACCATTGTTTTTCTTATTGCGGTGCTGGCTGCAGGCACAGAGAGTGTGGGATTGGTATCATATAGTTCACTTGGGGCCTCAGTGGCAATGTACTGTGTGCGTGCTTACCAGACTTCAGTGTTGTCAGCGTCGGTGACTGACACTATGCAGTATGTTTTTCATTTTACAAGCCTTACCCTAGAAGACAATGCTGCTGCTTGGGCGGGCGGCTGGGGCCCCCATTAAACAGCATGCAAGGAGCCCCGTAAGAAGCAAAAACTGCTATGAGCCAGAGCGAGAAACTCCTGAGGAGAACTGCTTGTGGCTCTCCATGTGCTCCGACACATCTTTAAATTGCAGCTATAGACTTTTTCCTTCCACCCTGGCTGAAGCACCAAAACACGTCGCAGCTCAAGACTGAAAACAAGGCTGCTCTCAGGCACTGGTGGAAAGCAGCAGTCGGGTATCTCACCCTAGGGTTGATACCTTTTCCAGAGACAAATTGGCCATTAGTTGTTATTCAAAGAGTCTGCAAAGGCCTGGACCTGATACTAAACAAGACTGAAAACAAAATTGAATTTATTCATTTGTAACGTGCCATTTCTGTATATGTTTACTTTAAGTGTTAGTCACTCATAGATCACCTCCAGAACACTTTTAAAACCGCTTTCTATTTATATTTGTTCATTGTAGTATGTACAGATAAAATGTAAAAATTCCAGCTTTAAGTGATTTTGCTCATTTTTGTACCGTCCGCAACATCAAAATATCTGCCCTGTGCTCATTTGATTTCAGCAGGATGTTCTGATAAGCGTAATTTTTGAGGAGGAAACAGGGTCAGCTGTTGCTCACATGAAGAAGGGGAAGGCCACAGGCCATGACGGAGTTCCGGGGAGGTCTATTGGCCAAAAATTCTGAAATTATTCCAGCCAGTGTAATTATAAGTGACATTTCAATGACTGAGTGACACTTTCGCGCGAGCAAAATCAAGGAATGAAGATGAGGGAAACATTTTAATATCAGAAATTACACCCATTTGAGTAACAAGAAACTCAGAGATCTTTAAACTGCTGCAAAGCACCAGAAATGGAAGGGCACTAACCTAGTGCCCTTGTAACCTGATCGTAAAGTTAAACAAATGTGTAACCATGATATTAAACATTAAACAAGTCTTTCCGAGGTAGTACTTGATTAAAGTTCTGTGCACATATGCAGACACGCGCAGTTAAGATCACACCAGCTTAGCTGCAAAGTTTTTCATTGCCCTATGTGTGACACTCCCATGTGTGCAATGTGTTTGTGTGTGACATTTCAAGGCTCATGTGTGCCACTTTATAGGTCAGTGAATTCTATCCTACTGTAAAAGGCGATAGTCTACAACAGCCTGAAACCATTAAATGCAGGTGATATGGATAGAGGCATATCAGAACAGATCCTGTGAGCCACAGAGTATTCGTAAGTTGAACCTGGGAGTCTGTCATATTGCTTACCAATCTCTCCTTCTCTTCCAGGGGATACTCATCAATAGTCATAAGCACTGAATTATCCCCGCCCACGTGCGGGATCCCGGAGCATATAGAAATATATGTATGTATGTATATATATATATATATTTGTGTATGCTCGGGCCCACAAGTGTATAACACTTCCGAAACATACACATACATATAAACATGCAGCCTAAAACTGTTCCAATAAGGCAAACCGCCAAAATTGCATAGGTTTCTCTTGTATGAAAATAATCCCCTAAATACATTTTGTAATAGAGAACATACACTGTAATAGTATCATACAAGAATCCTTTATTTTCAGAAAAGGAAAACAGGTAATAGCAGGCAGTTGGCCCATAGGCTACATAGATAAATAACTATCATAGTGCAGTAAAAAAACTGGCACCTTGCCTTTAAGGCTTCCAAGATTCTGGACACCGTGCCTTTAAGACCTCCAGGAGCCCCTCTGCTCCCATCATACACCACAGGTGACAGGTCAGTTCTTTTTTCCGGCTCCTTCTGTGAGGATCCTGGAGCTAGACAGTTTTTGACTTTTTCTGTCAGGAATTTTTTCTTCAATTGTATTTCGACTTTTTTGGTCTGCTGGTAGTGTTTTCTACTGTTTTTCTGTCAATTTACATCATTTTTTCTGTCAGAATGCCGGCTTTATTTAAAAAATGCCCGTCTTGTGGGAAAAAGATGGCAATATCTGACCCACACTCAGTGTGTGTATAGTGTGTCTTCCATCTTCCCACAAGACTGAAATTTGCTACCACTGCCAGCAGTTTTCTAATAGGACCCTGCGTGACAGGGAAAGGATTCGACTCCATGCTGTGTTGGAGAGAGGAAAAAATCTTCCTAAAAGTGGCCTTGGGAGTCAAGAGCCCTCCTCTCACCAGGTACACCGAAAACAGCGTCGTTCTGCCTCTCCTGGGTCAAGAAAGAGGCAGATTCCAGAGTGTTCGCCGTCGGCGTCGAGATCGCCGTCGAAGAAGAAGCAAAAACACTCTTCAACGTGTCGACGGCGAGATTCGCCGTCGCCGAAGAGGGGATCGACGTCGAGGCACACTACTTCGGGAGCGAAGTGTGTTGACCCCGAGAGGCCTAAGGCGAAACACACGTCGAAACACTTGTCGACGGCGAGGAACACTCCGCCACCTTCTCGAAGGTCGGCGTCGAGCGTTTCGCCGGCTAAGACTCTGCCTAGAGCCTACAGGCGGTCGACGTCGAGATCACCGTCGCCATTTTCACTGTTGACGAAGTCGACGTCGGAAAGACGTTGTGGAAGATTATCGACGTAGTCCCCAGTTCGTCGATCAACGTCTCGGAGACAGGAGAGGTCGACGTCAAAAGCGGCAAGGTCTGTGTCGCTGTCGATACATCAGTCGACGTCGAGAAAAGGGACTCCCGCCATCACCTCGGAGGAGGTGACAGAGAGGCCGAGATCGACGTCGAAGCTTTCGCCGTCAAAAGACAAAAATCCTGCCGTCGTCTCGGAGGAGGTGCCAGAGAGATCTAAATCGACGTCGAGGTCAAGACGGTCGACGTCGAAAGAACAGTCATCGTCTCCTGGCATTAACATGGTTCAAATTTCCCCGGAGGGCTCTCCGGTGGCTCCTAAGAAGCATCCCTTTAATCTCTCGCTAAGGTGGCTGGAAAGTGTCAGACACAAGGAAGCAGGGGGTGCTGTTCATACAAGTCCGGGCTCGGACTTCTCTCGTACATATTCCCCTTCAAGGCTCTCAAGGGGCTCTCCTCCAACGACTTCGCAGAGAGGGTCTCTGCGTAGAAATCCGAGAAGGTTGAGGTCCCCATCCTCCCGCCATACACGTTCACGGGAGAGATCTCGTACTCACCATGCCTCCTCTCCAAAACGGAGGAGGCGAAGATCTCCAACCTGGTCCACGTCCACCAGGTCTTCAATACGGGACTATTCTCCAACTTTGTCGTCGACACCTCCATCCAGAGTATCCCCAATTGATGATCTAGGTACCTTCACTGAAGTTCTCTGCAGAGGGGCCACAAAATTGAACATAAGTATGTCGGCTCCTACAGTCTCCACTTCTGTTATCTTTGAGACTTTACATCATCGTTCTTCTACGAGGTCTCTGCTACCATTGGTCCCAGGCCTTTTGGAACCCGCCATGCAGACGTTCTTAACCCCTGCAACAGTAGGAGCGGTACCTTCTCGCATTGCAAAAAAGTACAAAGCCCCTGATCAGGATCCGCTTTTCCCTCGTTCTGATCCTCTTCCGGACTCTGTAATTGTGGCGGCGGCCAGGAAGACACACCCTGCAACATCTTTCTCTTCAGTCCCTCCTGACAAGGACAGCAAGGTTATGGACTCTTTGGGCAAGAGGATGTGTAATACCTCGGCCTCTGTCATGAAGGTGGCCAGCTCCTCAGCTCTCTTGGGGAGATATGACAGGTCGTTATGGGACTCTCTATCTCGGTTTACGGATAAACTCTCGAAAGAAGACCAACAGGACTTTCGTGAGATACTGCAGGAAGGGGGCTTGGTGGCCAACCAGATAATAAGTGCTGCTGCGTACTCATCTGATCTGGCCGCTCATGGCTATTCGCACGGTGTCTGCTCTAAGCGCTCGGCCTGGCTGCGTCTGACTGGGCTTAAGCCTGACGTGCAACGGAAGATCGTCAATCTACCGTTTAATGGTTCTTCGTTGTTTGGGTCTCATGCGGACGATGAGATGTCCAAAATGAAAACTGATTTGGACACTGTGAAGATGGTTGTGCTGGAAAAGCGGAAGGAATTCCGCAAACGATTTCGTCCCTACGACAAGCGTTTCTTCCAACAGAGGGTTCAAACCCCTCAGTGGTCCTCTCAAACAACAACACCAGAGGTCACACTTCCACCAGAGGAGACCTGGTAGGGGAAGAGGGAACAACAGACAGCAAGTATCAACTGCCAAACAACCAGCTAAACAATGAGCACATGCTTCCTCCGTGCCCGTTAGCCACTCCGGTAGGGGGAAGTATCGCTTTTTATCTGGAAGAGTGGAAATCAATCACAAGCGACAAATGGGTGCTGAATATTGTGCAAAATGGATACTTGCTGAGATTCAAAGTCCCACCTCCACCAGTTCCACCACCCGGAGAATTTCGTCGATGTCACCACATGTTACAGGAAGAGGTGAACAGTCTTCTACTAAAAAAGGCCATAGAATATGTTCCTGCTCAACAGCGGAAACAGGGAATATACTCTCACTATTTCCTGGTTCAAAAAAGAGGTCCGACCACAGAGTACAGACCGATTCTCGATTTGTGCTTCCTGAACAAATTCATCCGCAAGGAGAAGTTTCGGATGCTGGCCCTGCACCAGATCTTTCCTCACCTACATCAGGGAAATTGGATGTGTGCTATAGATCTGCAGGACGCTTATTTCCACGTCCCGGTGTCCGAAACACATCTCAAGTTTCTCCGTTTTCAAGTAGCTCATCAGCACTTCCAATTTCGAGTCCTACCATTCGGGCTAAAATCAGCCCCCCGGACATTTTCAAAGTGTATGGCAGTAGTGGCAGCTTTTCTCCCCGAGCGCAAGATCTTCATTTATCCCTATGTGGACGATTGGCTCCTGAAGAGCGCTACACCTTCTCTGCTGCAGAGCCATCTTTCCTTCTGCCTTCATTTACTGACCAAGCTGGGTCTGCGGGTCAACTGCAAGAAATCAGTCTTCAACCCGACCCAAAAAATCCACTACCTGGGCGCTTCACTGGACACCGTAAAAGCAAACGTGTGTCCTTCGGAGGAGAGGTTATCATCAATCGGGGAGAAATGTCGCAAACTTCTCCGATCTCATCTTCCCACGGTCAGGCAAGTGTCTTCTCTTCTGGGGTCAATGGCTTCTTGTGTCTTCATCGTCCCCAATGCCAGATTGAACATGCGTCCTCTACAACAATCTCTGGAAGACCAGTGGATGCAGACGTCAGGCCGCTGGGAAGACCGTGTAACTCTACCTCAGTCAGCCAGAGATTCCATCACATGGTGGATGAAGCGTTCACATCTCCTGAAGGGAGTCCCATTCCACCAAGATACTCCCACTCAGACTATAGTCACGGATGCTTCCCTGCAAGGTTGGGGAGCTCACATGGGACATCTTCAAGTACAAGGTCTCTGGTCGGAGACAGAGCGGGGATATCACATCAACCTTCTAGAGTTGAGAGCCGTGCACCTAGCCCTCAAGTCGCTGTACCCTTCTCTCCAGTCCAGCTCTCTCTTGATTCAGACAGACAACACCACGACGATGTATTATCTGAACAAGCAGGGAGGCACCAGGTCGAGATTTCTCTCTCCGGAGTCGCAGACCATCTGGAAGTGGCTTCTCGCAAGGAATCTCAACATTGTGGCCATTCACCTTCCAGGGTCTCTGAATGTCCAGGCAGACGCCCTAAGCAGGGACTTCGTGGAAGCTCACGACTGGGTGCTAAACAGCGAAGTCACGCAAGACATCTTCCGGCAATGGGGAGTGCCAGACATCGATCTCTTCGCAGACGCGGCAAACACCAAATGCCCCGTCTTCGCGTCCCGGTTTCACCAGCCAGGGTCACGGGGGAATGCCCTTTTGATAAAATGGTCTCAGACATTACTGTACGCCTTTCCGCCACTGCCTCTCATCCCAGCAGTGATCAACAAATTCCTCAGGACCAACTCCAGGATGATCCTGATAGCTCCGGAATGGCCGCGTCAGTGGTGGTACCCGGACCTTCTGCAACTATCCGAGATGCCACACAGGAGGTTGCCTTGCCGTCCAGACTTGTTATCCAAGAACGAAGGGAGAGTGTTTCATCCCAATCTCTCATCCCTCAGATTGACAGCATGGCTCCTGAGGTCCTGCAATACGGACACTTAGACTTACCAGCGGACTGTATGTCCATCCTCAAGGAAGCCAAGAGACCTTCCACCAGGGCATCCTATGCTTTCAAATGGAAGCGATTCGACTTGTGGTGCATGAACAATGCTCATGATCCGGTGAGGGGTCAAGAGCAGGTGATCTTGCCATACCTACTACGTTTGGCCAAATCTGGCCTGCAGTTCTCCTCGATTAAAGTTCACCTAGCAGCAATCACTGCATACAGAAAGTCCCCTACACAGGTATCTTTTTTCCAGATGCCAGTGGTTAAAGATTTCCTTGAAGGGATATAAAGAAGGTTTACCCCCCAGTGAGATCTCCTTCTCCACCTTGGGAGCTCAACATAGTCCTTACAAAACTAATGGGTGTTCCTTTTGAGCCAATTCACAGGGCTTCTCTGCAGCACTCATCATGGAAAGCTGCCTTTTTAGTCGCCATCACTTCTGCCCGCAGGGTTAGTGAAATACAGGCCTTGTGCTGTAACCAGCCCTATACTGTTTTCCATGCAAACAGGGTAGTTTTAAGAACCCATCCGAGTTTTCTACCTAAGGTTGTCTCGGATTTTCACATCAATCAGACTATCACTCTGCCCACATTTTTTCCCAATCCCACGACTCCCCCTGAGATGTCCCTACATTCCCTAGACCTCAAGAGGGTACTGAAATTTTATCTAGACAAAACCAGGTTATTGAGAAAAACGGACCGGTTGTTTAACTATGGTTCCATAAATACCGGATTGGCAGCCTCTAAAAGATCCATCTCTAGGTGGATAGTCTCTTGCATATCTTTGGCTTACCAACTAGCCAACAAGTCTCTTCAGGGAAAACCTAAAGCACATTCTACCAGGGGAAAAGCCTCTACCACGGCTCTCCCTAGAAATGTTCCTATAGTAGAAATTTGTAAAGAAGCTACATGGCGTTCTGTTCATACTTTCTCTCGCCATTACTGTTTGGACTCTGATGCACAGGCAGATGCCCAATTTGGGCAAGCCTCGTTGAGAAATTTGTTTGGTTGATTCCATTTTAAGATGCATTGTGATATATTTTGTGTACTGGTTTGCTCGTCCGCGAAGTAGTGGTTATGGGCTTGCTACTCTATTCAGTGCTTATGACTATTGATGAGTATCCCCTGGAAGAGAAGGATAAGTTACTTACCTGTAATCCTAGTTCTCTTCCAGGGGTATACTCATCAAAGTCATAAGCAACCCTCCCGCCTCCCCGGACGAGCAATTATGGTACAATACTGTGTGTTGTGCATCTTATACTCCGGGTGATACAAGTTAGTACACCGTAAAAAAGAACTGACCTAACTGTCACCTGTGGTGCATGATGGGAGCAGAGGGGCTCCTGGAGGTCTTAAAGGCACGGTGTCCAGAATCTTGGAAGCCTTAAAGGCAAGGGGCCAGTTTTTTTTTTTACTGTACTACGATAGTTATTTATCTATGCAGCCTATGGGCCAACTGCCTGCTATTACTTGTTTTCCTTTTCTGAAAATAAAGGATTCTTGTATGATACTATTACAGTGTATCTTCTCTATTACAAAATGTATTTAGGGAATTATTTTCATACAAGAGAAACCTATGTAATTTTGCCGGTTTGCCTTATTGGAACAGTTTCAGGCTGCATGTTTATATGTATATACATATGTATGTGTATGTTTCGGAAGTGTTATACACTTGTGGGCCCGAGCGCATATATATATATATATATATATATACACACACACACGTATTTCTATATGCTCCGGGATCCCACACGTGGGCGGGGATAAAAGGTAAGTAACTTATCCTTCTTGTCTCCCCCTCCTTGCCCCTCATTCCTTTTCTGCATCTTTTTGTATCTCTCTCCTCCTCATGCCCACACTCTCTTATTCTTGCCTCCACTTGAACAGCTCTTCCCTTTCTCTCTCTTCTCCTGCCCCTCCTTCATTTGTCTACCCATTTCCCTCGTTTAATCCTATCCTTTATTTTTATTTGTTCTCTCCACTGACTTCCCTCCCTCCTATCTCTCTCACTGTCTCTTGCATCACTGCTCCAGTTGTATCTACTTTCTCTCTTCTAACTCTTCTCTGATGTCTATCTCTTATCCGCTAACTCTTCAACCTCATCCCATTCTCTCAGCTCTCCCACAACCCTTTGTCTCTTCTCTCACTCCTCTTCCTCCCTCCTCATCTAAACCCTCTCTCTTCTGACCCTCTGCCTTTTATCCCCCCTTCTTCTTACACCAATTTTCTTTCTTTCTCCCTCTTCTCCACTCTCTCAAATCCTGGAGACTTTTGTGCTTATTTAATGTTCCTGCCTCTTTTAGTTTGAAAGGGTGTCTGTTATTTAAAGTTTTGCTTCCATACAGCCCTTGATCATGTGTGACACCTCTTTTAGTTCTGACTTTTTAACGTACATCATGTTGCATATTGGGACTCGCAGTTTCACTTTTCGAGCTGCAGTTTAAATGTCAAATGTGCAAAGTGATGGTGCGTAAAAAGCTATGCTGACAAGTGGCCAAATGAGTCAAACATGACACAGTCTCTTGACACCTATGAGTAGTAAAACACCTAACCTTGCTTCGTGAGAGGGGTTAGCTGACCTGTGCACCCTAAGGGGCTTTTAAATACTGCCATCAGAAACAAGGGAAAGACTTGTCGGTGAGTAGGACAAGAGTATGAATTGTGACAGTGTGGAGTACTCTTTGATTTTGCAGAAACCGAGCTCAGTGCAGCCCATCCAGGTCCTGGAGAGGGAAATAAACTGTGTGGGTGGGGAGGGAGGCTTGGATTCCTGTGGGGTCAAGTATAGCATGGAAAAAGGAAGGGGTCGAATTGCAAACTCTACCTAGAAGCGGCTGAGCAAAGCTGTGTGCAAGAAGTGAAAGGCTTATGTGAGAACGATGACCCTTGATTATAAATGCCCACAATCAGCCCTCAGCCGTGCTCTATTGAAAAAAGGCATGCATCAAGCCCAAAAGCACGATGTGTGCTTTACACGTCATGCTTTTGAGCTTGATGCATTTTTTTTCTTAATAGAGCGTGGCTGCGGGCTGATTGTGGGCATTTGTGAAAGTATTCCTGTTAATTGCAGCACCGTCATGCGCTGCAATTAACATAAATATTTTCACAATGGCTCACAATCAGCCTGCAGTCGTGCTCCTTTAAGAAAAGATCTGCATCCAGTCCAAAAGAACGACGTGTCGTGCTTTTGGACTTGCTGCATTTCTTTTCTTAAAGGAGCGCGGCTGGGGGCCGATTGTGGGCCATTGTGAAAATATTTGTTCTTTGCTGCGCATGACGGTGCAGCAATTAACAAATATTTCCTCAAAGGCCCACAAACAGCCCCTGGCCGCGCTCCATTATGAAAGGAATGCAGCAAGTCCAGGAGCCACTGCTTCCACAGGCTTCCCGCAGACAGGAAATTACCATTTTTCGCGCCGCTCGTATTTTAAAAGTGGTGGCGCGATTGCTCTCCCGGGATGTGCTGTGTGCGCGCTCCACACACAGCACTGCGCGCTCGGGGGAACATAGGTGCGCGGGCGCGCACGCACGTACCTTAAGGGGAACATTGACCAGGACTATAAGGATCAGGCAGGTTGGGACGCACAAACAGAATCGGCACTGGCAAAGAGGCCCAAATCAGCCTCACACTGCCAGAGACTAACTAGCACTAACAGAGGCAATAGTGGGGTCTTGGCAACCCACCCAGCTCTGATAGCAGCCCCCTTGCCTGCATCCAACCAGGAAAATACCACAGTGGCAGAATGGCAAGTCCAGCTTGGGGACCAGTTCCAGGGGGACTGGGGCAATCAGGAACATAAGGATGAACAACTGGACCAAGGCCTGGAGGAAGACCAAAGCCAGAAGGACTAGGTGCAAAAGGACTGGGCGGGCCAGTACCAAGAGACTAGTACCCCGAGCATTAGAAACAGAAGGCCAAGTATTACTAGGAGGACCAGGAGGAACAAGAGGATCATGATCATGAGAACCTGGAGGATCAAAATCAGGAATACCAAAAGGGCCATGGCCTGAAGGAAAGGTACAACAGTAGGATCGGGTGGGCCAATGCAAAGAAGATCAATTGAACTAGGGCCAGGTGGACTTGTGCTGGGAGAAATAGGACAAGGTGGACTAGGACCATGGGGACCGGCACTGGGAGGTCCAACATCGGGAGGATTAGGACAAATAGGACCAGGAGAAACATGAGAAGCAGAACCAGGCCTGGAAAGGTCCGATGCATGACCAAGAGGAGAGCGAATCAGATCTGGACCTGGAGGACCATGACAAGGAAGATCAAGGCCTGGAGCACCTGAACCAAAAGGATGAATTGGATCAGGGTCAGAAGGATCAGGCAGGAGGAACAAGACAAGAGAACCAGTGAGAAGTGGACCAGGGAGATCAGGAGAAGGAGAGCCAGAAAAATGAGGACCAAGAGGACCACAACTATTGGAACCAGGTCCAGGGTAACCAGGACTAGGGAGGCAGTTGCAGGGTCAGGAGGACCAATAACAGAACCAGGACCAGGAGGAGGACCAACATTAGAAGGGCCAAGCAGACTGGGAGGCTCAAGACCAAGAAGACCAGAACCCCCTGAGCACCAGGATCAATTAAAATGAGGAATGGGAAGACCTGGACGAAAAGGACCAGTTCAGGACTACATGGCGGAAAACCAGGGAGAGGATTGGAAGGACGATGATGACCAGGAGATAGATCAGAAAGAGGACCTGGGCCAGGAGTATGAAGACCAGGAGGAGGAGAGGGCCAGGGGGACAATGACCCACAGGAACAAAACAGAAGGATGGGGATCAGTACCTAAAGGACCAGGACCCAGAGGAGGACCAGGACTGTGACTATGCTCAGGAGGACCAGGACAAAGAGGACCAATACAGGGCCAGGACCCTGAAGAGGACCAGGAGGGGGAATAGGAGGAAAGTGAAGAGGAGAGGGGGGCCGGGAGGAGAAGGAGGATCAGGAGGAGGAGGAGGCGGACAGGACGTAAAAAAGGAGACATAGCAGGATGAGGAGGAGCAGGAGGATTATGATGACGAGGAGGAGAAGGATCAAGAGTGCGAGGCCAACCAGGAAGAAAAGGAAGAATAGGCTCAGTAAAAGGTGGAAGCCGAGGCTAATGTGATTCTAGTCCACATGTTCAAGGACATGCCCTTGGTTATTGAGGTTACACCTCCTATAAATGATTCTTTGTATCTCTTCCTTGGCCACATCCAGTGGCGGCTCATTCATAATGAGCCTTTGGGCCTCGCCTCACCAATTATGAACAGAAGGGCTGCGGAGATCTATATATAAGAACAGCCTGCCATTTTTTGATCTGTAAAAGATAATCCTGCTATTTAAGCAAAGAATATAACCTTACGCTCTTTGCTTAAGTGTACAGCTGCTGATAACAAAAACGTTTTGTCTGCATATGTAAGGGCTTTGTGGGGGACCGACCTCTTAAACAGAGATTCAGCCATGGACAGGTCCAATGAAGAAGGGGCTTGAACGAGTGTCCCATGTATTCCCTGGGCCTTCTGTGCAACAGTCCAGCGTGCCCACGTCGGACATGTCTGGAAAACGTCTGAAATGCAGCATTCTTATTTTTCATGCCCTGGCTTGGGTTTCATAAAGTCATAATCTTGCTACCTTGCAATGAAGATGAGATCCCCTCACCTTTTAAGCTGGAAGGGGATCAGCTCACCCCTCAGTGAATGGGTAACACCTGTCAGTTTTAGTTTTATTGGTGACCGGTACATCTTAAGGATTTTGGGGGCCCCAGTCCGGAACAGATTTATATTTATGATCTAATTTCAGCTCCTTGATGCCTTCTTTGGCCAGGTCACTGACAGTACACAGGCACATTGGTCCAAATTCTAAATGTTTCATCTAATATTCAGGGACAGTGACTAGTGATGTGTGTTTTCAATGTTGTAACACAGCAGCAGCTCACTAATATTAGTGCAAATAATCTCTGTGACCCCCTCCCATTTCTCCTATGTGAGGTCCTGTTTTGCTCTAAAGGAAACTTTTTTATATGGATGTTGCATAAAACATAAACACATTTCTTTGCAAAATGTCTGTAATAGACTCCCACATTAAAAATACATTAAAGAAAGACCGTATTTAAAACAATTTGTTGAAGAATTATTCAAGTGTCATCGGAGTATGACTCTTCAGAACTGAGCTGGCTGTATCAGGGGGCCCCCTGAAATGTTGGGGCCCTGGTCAAGGGCCCACTTGGCCCTTGCATTAAAACGTCTCTGATTGGTGAGCCAGGGAAATTAGAGGTCTGACGAGGGCTCATTTAGAGACCTAAGGAACTTGGTTGGATTGTCCTCCCCCCCCCAAGCAAACTGTGAACCTAGCCAAATTGCACTTGCAAATAAGTAATCTGTGTTGACTATTTTGTAAACAAATGGGGGCATCAGTAGAGTTTGTTCTGATTTTGTCTTCTACAGGAAACCTAATGAATTATTCATTTAATGTGATTTACAGAAGTTGTGATACAAGCATATTTTTTTACCCAATACATACAGCACTCGGGTGGGGCAATATTGTCAGACTGTACTGCACTGTTAAATGAAGCACATCGGATCAAATGCCAACAGTCTTTGTGTAATTTGGCTTTAAAAATAATGGTATTGAAAGTCAGCAAATGAAAATATCAGGGGGCAGTGGTGAGGCACAAGTCAGACCGTTGCAATCCCTTAATCTCATCCCCAAAATTGAGAAAACTGCGGGCAAAAATCCGATCGTATTTTTTTCTTTTTTTAAAGAATTCCAAAAACTAAAAAAACATTCACTTTCCTTTTCTGGTGATTTATATTCTCCTCAGAACCCCGCATGCAAGCTTAATGTTATTTTGAAGTTTTAATACTATTTTAATGAGCTTTTCAAACAAAAGCTCAGCATAATTGTATTATAAAGTTTTATCTAACATGACTGTCGGCCAGACACAGATATGTCCAATGGTCAACAATCACAGACAGGATTTGCCTTGCTGGGCTTTTTTAGGTATGGTGCTTTCATTTGATTGAACCGGGGTGGGAATTTGCGTGCTGGCAAGAGGGCTTTAATTGCCCAGGGGGGGGGGGCGTAGATAATGATTTGTTTTTATACATCACATTTCTGGCCTTGCCACAAGACGATGCCAGTGTCTGAGGCACGGGAGAGCCGCTGCGCCTCTGAATTTCACAATTGTGAGAATTAAAGGAAGAGATTCTTAAGATGCTTAGCTAATCCTGTTCTGCAAAACATATCACTCTGCCCTCACACGCCAGAATTAGAACACTTGGCTCAGAGCCGTACAAATATTTCTGGCAAAGGTACAGCACCTACCAATGCCTTGCCACCATGGAACCCAACCGGCCTCGCTATATTGACTGGCACTGTGGTTTTAATGCCTCCTTCGTGACGCCATGGGTTTTATTTTCTTTGTTGTTTAAGTTGCACTGTCTCTCATGGCGGGCGTGCAGTTGCTAATCATGACACATTCCTGGCATGTCGTTGGATTTCACTGATGGGGTGGTAACGCTGTTTACATGCTCTGGGTGCACCAGGCTCTTGAGGGCAGAGCTCTGCTTCAAGAAGTGGGCAAGCACGTGGGTGCTACATGATATCTAGGTGTTAGCGAGTGAGCCTAAGATGGAAGTAACTTTAACTGCACTGTAAGGCATTTTGCAGGGGAGTTAAGGAGTTTTGGGTGGAAAGCTACTGGGAAGTTTTGGATTTAGGTAATGAATTAGGGCCCTAGCGTAACTATCAATAGTGCTTCAGGTGCAGGTGCACCTTTGCCCAAGCATGTGAGGGGCCCTCTACCCCCCAATTAAGGCTATAATGGATAACTTAAGTGGTGGCAGGTGGTGGAGTTGTGGGCATGCGCTGCAATTAACATAAATATTTTTACAATGGCCCACAAGCGGCCCCCAGCCGCGCTCCTTTAAGAAAAGAAATGCAGCAAGTCCAAAAGCACGACACGTTGTTCTTTTGGACTTGATACATGTCTTTTCTTAATGGAGCACGACTGCAGGCTGATTGTGGGCATTTGTGAAAGTATTCCTGTTAATTGCAGCACCGTCATGCGCTGCAATTAACATAAATATTTTCACAATGGCTCACAATCAGCCTGCAGTCGCGCTCCATTAAGAAAAGACGTGCATCAAGTCCAAAAGCACGACGTGTCGTGCTTTTGGACTTGCTGCATTTCTTTTCTTAAAGGAGCGCGGCTGGGGGCCGATTGTGGGCAATTGTGAAAATATTTGTTAATTGCAGCGCATGACGGTGCTGCAATTAACAAATATTTCCACAAAGGCCCACAAGCAGCCCCCGGCCGCGCTCCATTATGAAAGGAATGCAGCAAGTGCAGGAGCCACTGCTTGCACAGGCTTCCCGCAGACAGGAAATTACCATTTTTCGCGCCGCTCGTATTTTAAAAGCGGCGGCGCGATTGCTCTCCCGGGATGTGCTGTGTGCGCGCGCTCCACACACAGCACTGCGCGCTCGGGGGAACAGAGGTGCGCGGGCGCGCACACGCGCACCTTACGAGGAACATTGGTTACAGGCAGGTAAAATGCAGGGACCAATGGGTCCCTTCCCTGGGGTGGGTACACCCCCTATTATGCCACCCTCCAGTGGGAGGGGGGCATGAGCCTGTCCCTGGTTGGCTGAGTCCCACCATCTGTAAGATGGCAGGGACTGGGAGTTTTGCTTCACCTCGCCTCCCCCACCTGAGGGGTGGAGTTGGCAGAGGTGGGCACACCTCTCTTCCTCACTTGTTTTTCCTGCCGGTTCTCCCGCCCAAGTGGGGGTCAGAACCAGTGGGGACCAGTTGCTGAAAGCAGCAAGTGGCCTGGGGAAGCTCACAAAGGCAGCAAGCCTTTGAAGCTTCCCCTTCGTGAACCCTGCCCATCTAGGGGGAGGAGGCTTGGCACCTCGTCCCAGGATGTGCATTGTTTCAGGCCCCAGAGAGCAGCAGGCTCTCGACCCAGGGGTCCAGAAACATGTCTGGTGGTGGCAGCTGAAAGCAGCCACTCAGCCTGGACACTAGTGGTGGGTTAGTTTTCAGGGGGCATCTCTAAGATGCCCTCTGTGTGCATTTTTCATTAAATCCCACACTGGCCTCAGTGTGGGTTTAATGTGCTGAGAAGTTTGATACCAAACCTTCTCAGTTTTCAGTGTAGCCATTATAGTGCTATGGAGTTCGTAATGACAAACTCCCAGCACCATATACTCTTAATGGCAGCACTGCACTTACAATGTCTAAGAATGGCCTTAGACACTGTAGAGGTACAGGGCTCATACACCTGTACCCTCACCACTGGTATAGTGCACCCAGCTAGAGGGGTGACTGATCAATGCCAGGGCAGTGGGTTGTAGGCATGGCACACAGGGATGTGTGCCATGTCGAATCTTCACTTTGTTCTGCACCAAAACACGCAGCCTGCAAAGGCAGTGTGTGAGTGTAGTGGTACAGGACCTCTAAGGGTGGCACAATAAGTGCTGCAGCCCTTAGAGGTCTTCCCTGGTCACAGTGCCCTGGGTACCCGTGGTACCATTTACCAGGGGCTGACCTGTGGCCAGAGATGCCAATTGGGTTAGTTTTGGGGAAAGAACACAGGCCCTGGGAACCTGATTGGCAGGGACCCAGGGCACATCAAGTAAAAGTGCATTAGTAGTCTGGCAAAAAGTGGGGGGGTTACTGCAACAGAAACCCACTTTCCTACATTCTCTGATCGGCTCCCCTGCGCCCGTTCTTCAATAGTTTGTCTCGGCAGCAGCAGCTTGTTTCCCACTTGGAGCGCGTAGCAGCTCCAGCACTGTAGCACCGGGAAGGCGTCGTTCTGAGGAAACCCCACCTCTTCCCATCTCCGCTGCCGTCTCACTCCCCGGCACCAGTCTCACTCTGAGAGGCGTCCGTCTAGGACCTTGTTTCGCTTTGCTGCCTGCCGGTTCTGTAGTTGTCGTCGGGGATGCAACCTGCTTACCCTTTGTGACGGTCCTGGGAGCCATCAACGCGATCGCCTTCACTCGGCAGTGCCGACAGCCAGCGCAGGCGAGAACCAGCCTCGATAGCCGCTCGAGAGCGGCGCAGCACTCCAATAGCAGCGCGGCCCCTGGGCAGCCTCCAAACCCTGACGAGGATTCGTCGACAGCGCTAGTGATTACAGTATCAAGGGGCATCGATCTTTCTGCCGGTAGGTGACTTAATCCTTCTCCCCTCTATCACAAATTATCCATCTTCACGGTGTTGCTGGCAAGTCCGCTACAACAGCCTCAGGCGGCTGCCATCTTGCTTCCCCCGGCAGGCGGTATTCGAAAAAGCGAGACCGAGGCCCGGAGGAATATTGGTGATGTCATTTTTTGTGAGACCGGACTTTTGTCATGCCACTGTCGAGAGAAGGTGGTGACTTTGCTAGCTAATTAAACCCTTCCAGGATAAGGGTGCTAATGCTTTCTTCAACAATCCAGCGTCCCTAAAAGTGGTTTGGCATGGCGTAACGAGGTTTTTTACGTCCGAGATTAAGGTTAATGAGTTTTTGACAGAGCTAAAACCAGAACACTCTAATGGTCTAGGACAAAATAAGTCTTAAGGGGAAGGCAGGGGAGGTTTAGGATGGGATCTCAGTATCTTCCATCTTTTTTGTCTCCTTCTTTTTCTCTTTTCTTTCAGCACAAGGGGGTGATTTCCTTCTCTAGGGCTATTAAATTTAAAGTGCATTGAAAATTCACGGTGTTGGCAATTCGCTCCTCATCTCCCAACAGACCGATGTGCGGTCTGGTTCCTTCCCGAAGAGGGGGGCGGAGGGTGGGGGGGCACAAGTGGGGAGGGATGGGGGAGGCAGGGTGGGTCAGGGAAAGGGGGGGGTAGGGGGGTGGGAGGAGGAGGGCTTTCTGTGTGAAGGGGCATGGGGGTGGGGAAATGGGGTAAAAATCTCAGAGAGGAAACGAAGAGGATAGTAAAGCAGGACTGTAAACGAATAAAGATAGTGACAGAAATGGAATTAAACTGCCCTCACCATGGTTGGGTGAAGAGGCTCGGAGGTAAAATCAAGAAGGGTTACTCAATAAGACCAAATGGATAAGATTACGATTTGCTCTGTTAATGTCGTGGGCTTAGTGGACAGGAGCAAGAGGCATAGGGTTATGGAAATGATAAAATCTATCGCCACGGATATTATCTGTCTCCAAGAGACGCACATTTCATGGGATGAACGGGGACTAATCATGGTAAAAGGGGTACTCTCTCTTGGCATGTTCATCTCAAAGCGCTAACAATAGAGGGGTGGCCATTTTAGCCAAGAATATAATAGGATTGGCTAAACGGAGATTGGTCGATACCGGAGGAAGGTGGGCCCTGGTAGAATTAGAGTTGGGAATAACGATAGGTACGGTCTACGGCTCAAATCAAGATGAGCCAAAGGTATTAGAAAATTTGGAACTAGAGCTTGCGTCTTGGCCCACCCCTCTGATTATGTGTGGTGATTTTATTATTCATCTAGGAGTGGGAAGCTCTGGGACAAATAGATATCAAGGACGGAAACGCAGAGTATTCAGAGCTTTGACATCGCTTATGATAAGTAATGGATTAACGGGCGTATGGGACTCCAAGTGCTTTCCGGATCCCGGGTACACTAATTTCTCATATCCGCATAAAAAATATGTCCGGTTGGATTATTTCTTCGTATCAAATAAGATTTTGGATGGAGCAGGGATAGAAAAATTGCTGAAATTAATGTCTGATCATAACCCTATGATTCTAGATATAAAGGCTCGTCAAATACAACCACAGCAGCGCCAATGGACATTTGATCGGAAGTTGTTGGTCGACTTGGACTTTGTTGGGCTTTTTAAAAAGTGGATAACAGACTTTTTTAATATGAATAGATATAGCACATCACGCAATATGGTATGGGATGCGTTTAAGGCAGGGTTGAGGGGGGAAATGGTCAGCTTTGTCTCGTACAAAAGACAGCAACAGGAGTTGAAGAGTAGGCTGCTGCGAGCCAAGCTCTGGGACTTAGAAAGAGAACATCTGGCTAAAATACTGCGGGGGGAGGATGTGGCTACTACACAGTTAGACATCACAATAGTCAAGGCGGAGACAGGCGCATACTTTTCTCAGAAAGCAGCAGCAGAATATCAGGTACACAGGGCTGTGAGGTATGAGTTTGGGGAAACAGTAGGGAGATTTCTTGCTTTAAAGACGAGACAAAAAGTGGTAAAGAGTCAGATACCCTCAATAATAAACGGAGGGAGCACATATACAGACCCAGCAGATATAGTCACCGTATTCCACAAATTTTATCAAGATCTTTACACTGAGGAGGAACAGGGCCCTCCGGAAAGCCCACAAGGGGGATCTCAATATCAAGAGGGTAGGAGGCTGGGCAGGGATGAGAGGGATAAGCTGAAATCTGAATTAGTACTGGAGGAAGTGCAAATAGCAATACAGCAGCTAGCCTCAGGAAAAGCAGTGGGCCCGGATAGGATCCCGCTGGAATAAAAATAAAAAAAAATAAAACTGAACTAGCTCCTATATTGCTGGATTTATTTTTGGGAGTGCAATATTCTGGGTGTCCGCCGGAATCTTGGAGGGGCACTAATATTATTATTTTCCCCAAAAAAGATAAGCCACCTGACACGCCTACCTCTTATAGACCCATCTCGTTAATTAATGTGGATGCAAAAATCTACTAAAAAATCCTAGCAATCCGCTTTAGGGGGGGTCATAACCAGCCTTGTTTCCCCCTTGGCAACATGGCTTTAGTCCCGGCAGGGACACAACGGATCATATAAGGCGGGCCGTGGCTCTGTTTGGTATTGCTAAGGAAACTAACGGAAATCTGGCTATGATCCTCCTGGACGTGGAAAAGGCGTTTGATCGGGTGGCATGGGAATACTTATGTGGTGTTCTGGCTGCTAAGGGATTTGGCTCAAGGGTTATTACAGCAATTCAATCAATGTATAGGGCACCATACGCAAAACTTCAGTTGATGGGCAGGGAATCTGAGATCATAAGAGTGGGAAGGGGAACAAGGCAGGGATGTCCCTGCTCCCCAATCTTATTTGCTCTATACAGTGACCCTTTTATTCAACAGATTATAGCGGATCAAGCCATTATCCCGGTTTTAACGCAGGGGTTCGAAACCAAATTCTTAGCCTACTCAGACGATATTGCGGTATTAACATCAAATCCGGATAAGGCAATAAAGGAAATTGAAGCCATGGCCATCACATTTGGACAGGAGTCGGGATATCTACTGAACAAACTAAGACCCAAATAATATGCACTGATAATATTATCTTTCAGGATAATAGGCGAGTCCCCACGGCCATCTATCTTGGGGTCAAGATTACTCCGGAAGTAGATCGGATTACAAAAATTAATTTTGACCCAATGATTACTAAAATAACAGCGGATCTCAGATGGATGAATTCATTATGTAAGAAACTGGCTCTATATATACTGCACCAAAATGAGGTATAGTGTGTATAGGGTCCAGGTGACTCCAGAGGTAGGCAGAGGTTAAAGTTAGATAGAACCTTACTCTCTAATAGTGGTAGCTTGGTCGAGCAGTAAGGCAGTATCAGAGGACAGTGTTAAGCATTTGATGTACACACTCAGTCAGCAAATGAATTCACACACTCAAGAACTGAACACTAGGCCAATTGTTTTTGTATAAAAAATATACTGTTTATTTTAGAACCAAGCAAGCCTGGCACAGGTAAGCATAAAATACTTTGTAGTAATAAGTTACTGAATGTCGAACAGTTTGAAAATGTAATGGAAATTGTACTTTGTTTGATTTACAGGGGAGCAGTAGTATGCAACACTTAGCAAATGCAGTACATTGGAATGAATAGGCTTTTTCAGTAAAATGCAGGTAAGTTACTTTTACGTTACTTTTTCTAACTCAGTGCTGGATGCCTGGATTCAGCACTGGGACATTTCCTGGAAACAGGTGAGTAAATGCGTTTTTGTTATTCGTGCGATTTTTAAAGAATATTTTCACATTTCAAAACTCCACACTTAAAAACTTTTTGGAGCAGTACTTTGAAATGAATGGGCTGTTTCAACAAATTGCAGGTAAGTTACTTTTACGTTACTTTTTCTAACTCAGTGCTGGATGCCTAGATTCAGCACTGGGACATGTCCTGCAAACAGGTAAGAAAACACGTTTTGGTTAATTGTACGATTTTTAAAGAATATCTTTAGCTTTCAAAACTCCACACTTAGTCGTTTTTTCGAAGAAAAATTGTCAATGTTATCCTATGGAGGAAAAACAGGTTATCGGTTTGCAGGTAAGTAAACGACTGTGGGAGTTAAGGTTCTGGGTTTAGAACAAGGGTTCCCCCAGGGTCAGTGATGCACTGTTGTTGCACCCTCAGCGGCGCTAGGGCGGCCGGGTGCAGAGTTTTGAGGCCCAATGTTATCCTATGGAGGATAGGGGGTCTCCGGTTGGTGGCTGCTGGTAAGCAGGCCACTGGGTTGTGGGAGCAAAGCTCCTAGGGTTCAGGTCAGGGCAAATGGGGAAACAAGTAGGCACGAAAGGTGCACCCTCAGCGGCACTGGAGCGGGCGGGTGCAGAGTGCTGTTTCGACGTCGGACGCCCTGTTGTTTTCTATGGAGAGCCTCCGGTTTGAAGAAGCACTGCAGGCTCGGGGACGAGGACCTTCTGGGTGCAACCACCACTTCGAGGGATAAGTTGGGATGTCTTGGGTTGGTTAGGCACCGTTGGTTTGGGCACACAAGGCCGTGGGGCGTCGGGTTCAGGGGTGCCTTTTAGGGTCGGATTTTCTTACCCGCTCTGGTCGCGGTAGAGGGGAGCCTCTGGATTGAGGCTGCAGGCGTCGTCTGGAGGCTTGAGGCAGGTCAGGAGTCGCCGGATCTTGGGTCAGGATCGCCGGGGTGACCTCCTCGTGGTATTTTTCCACTCGAGCTCGGGCCGGGTTCGGCAGGTGCAGAGTGGGCTGGATTCGCGGTGTCCGGCCGGAGCCAGAAGCTGCAGTTAAAACACGACCGGTGTTCACGGGAGAAACAGTCTTGTAAGTGAAGGCAGGCAGGTCCTCCGGGGTTTGTGAGGTTGCTGGCTGCTGGACACGCCGGGATTTCGCAGGAGCAGGTTCGAGGGGAGACAGGGCTGGGGCCAAGTCAGTGGGCGTCGTCCTCCTGTTAGCTCTGCAAGGCTCTTCGTCTTTCTTCTTGTAGGTAAGCTGGATCTGAGGAAGTAAGGTTCAGGGTGTCCCCTAAATACGGTACAGGGCGGTACAGGTAGGTAAAGGGCAGGGACCAATGGGTCCCTTCCCTGGGGTGGGTACACCCCCTATTCTGCCACTCTCCAGTGGGAGGGGGGCAGGAGCCTGTCCCTGGTTGGCTGGGTCCCCCATCCTCAAGATGGCGGGGACTCGAGGTTGTGCTTCACCTCGCCTCCCCACCTGAGGGGTGGAGTTGGCAGAGGTGGGCACACCTCCCTTCCTCACTTGTTTTTCCTGCCGGTTCTCCCGCCCAAAGTGGGGGGGTAGAACCAGTGGGGACCAGTTGCTGAAAGCAGCAAATGGTCTGGAGAGGCTCACAAAGGCGGCATGCCTTTGAAGCTTCTCCTTCGTGAACCCTGCCCATCCTGGGGGAGGAGGCTTGGCACCTCGTCCCAGGATGTGCATTGTTTCAGGCCCCCGAGAGCAGCAGGCTCTTGACCCAGGGGTCCAGAAACATGTCTGGTGGTGGCAGCCTAAGCAGCCGCTCAGTCAGGTCACTAGAAGTTGGTCGAGTTTCAGGGGGCATCTCTAAGATGCCCTCTGGGGTGCATTTTACATTAAATCCCACACTGGCATCAGTGTGGGTTTAATGTGCTGAGAAGTTTGATACCAAACTTCCCAGTCTTCAGTGTAGCCATCATGGTGCTGTGGAGTTCGTAATGACAAACTCCCAGCACCATATACTCTTAATGGCAGCACTGCACCTGCAGTGCCCTGAAATGGACTTGGGCACTGTAGGGTTACAGGGCTCATGCACCTGTACCCTCACCACTGGCATAGTGCACCCAGCTAGAGGGGTGACTGATGTATGCCAGGGCAGTGGTTTGTGGGCATGGCACACAGGGATGTGTGCCATGTCGACTCTTCACTTTGTTCTGCACCAAGACACGCAGCCTGCAAAGGCAGTGTGTGAGTGTCAGGGTACAGGACCTCTAAGGGTGGCACAATAAGTGCTGCAGCCCTTAGAGGCCTTCTCTGGTCACAGTGCCCTGGGTACCTGTGGTACCATTTACCAGGGGCTGACATGTTGCCAGAGATGCCAATTGGGTTTAGGCTTCAATGCAGTTTTAGGGAAGGAACATAGGCCCTGGGCACCTGATTAGCAGGAGCCCAGGGCACACTCAGTCAAAGAACATCAGCAATTCAGCAAAAAGTGGGGGCATACCATGCAGAAAGAGGGCACTTTCTCACACATTACACCTGACCATCATAGGGAGGATCAACGTCCTTAAGATGGTTATGCTCCCCAAGATACTATATTTATTTAGGGCACTACCAGTGGAAATTGAAGGTTCAATAATTAAAACACTAGATGCCATATTTAGCAATTTTATTAGGCAATATGGTAAGATTAAGAGATCACTGAAACTTCTCACGTTGCCACAAACACGGGGTGGGTGGGCCGCTCCAAATCTCTCTCTTTATCACTGGGCAGCGTTACTGCAATTTATGATTATACTTTTTCTTGAAAAGGATGGTAGAGATAGAATCGAGGGAGCCGAGGAACTTCCAACAATCTGAGTTGGCACTTGGGGAAGGGGCTAGAGCACTGCTACTCCGCCAGCTTGAGCCTAGCTATTTTAAAAAGGTGCGTTTCAAACTTATTAGGAATGCCTGGAAAACTTGGGGGGAAATAAAAAAATACTTGAGTATTGAAAAATGTACAAGGTATACGCCTATTTGGCGATCGTCCTTTTTTCCCTTTGACTTTTATGATATAATCGGGAAACAATGGGAACAGCTAGGTTTGAGGATAGTGGGAGATATCTACGCAAGTGGTCAAATGCATCTTTTTCCTGATTTGCAGAGAGAATATGGAATCCCTGATAGACATTATTTTAAATATCGCCAAATCAAGGGATATTTTGGTAAACGGAGACAGGCGATCTCGATGGCTAAGATTCCATTGTTTGAGACCTTGGGGGGATCGGTTTGTAGAATAAAACACTTATATGGCATTATGATGGATGAAGCCCCCTATGATATGGAGAGAACTGAGAGGAAATGGGCCAGCAGATTAGAAAACGAAGATATAGATGTAGAAATGTCACTTGAGCTGGCCAAAAGAACGCTTTTGTCAGCTAATTTAAAGTCCCAACATTTCAAGACGATTTTTAACCTATACTATACACCTGCCAAATTATTCACTTGGGGAAATCGAGAGGATGATATGTGTGCCAGGTGTGGGATCGGACCAGCAGAGGCAATACATATGTTTTACGGCTGCCCCAAACTAGATCCGTAAAAAAGGAAATGGAAACATTTTGGGAGAAGATACTAGGAAGGAGTGTTGAGCTAACTCCCTCGCTTATGATGATGGGCCATGACAATAGTATTGGGCTGGACCGAGGTCAGACTGGTATCGTATTTATTTCAGTTACAGTTGTTAGATTAATAGTCGCAACTAGATGGAAAGACTCGGAGCCCCCTCGGTTCCATGAGTGGCTAGCTCGCTTAGTTGCAATTTATAAAATGGAACAAGCACTCTATGAATGCAAGGGTGATCAGGCTAATAAATGGGGGAAGAAACTTTGGCTCCCAATATCAAAATGGCTGCTCGGGGTAGATTAAAGATACTAGGAATTGTTCCACAATGAATTTTGTATTTATGTAAATCCTGCTATTACCTGATTTTCTTGATTTTCTTTTAGGAAATGAATTATGTGAAAGGGACAATACCGGATTTTGTATAGTGTATATCATTCAATGGAATTATTTGGTAACACCTCTCTGAGATTAATAAAAAAAAATTTAAAAAAAAGAAATCTAAGCTTGGCGACATGGGTGGGGAAGGGTGAAGAGTGCGTTGTTATGATTGGCTGAGCTCCAGATCTTTTAAAAAAGATGCGAATAGGCTACTTCTCTGACTATGTCAAAGCTTCTTGCATTAACATTGTGCTGCTCTCTGTGTAACTTGGGATTCCCAGCTCGATGACTGGGATGATTCAAGCATGAGAATCTATGAAAGATACCAATATTGCAGAACTATAGTTAGATAATCAACTTTTTCTTTCCTTGTAGATCAAGGCAACAGGGGAGCACTTAGCTTGCTGGATATGTGCCCTGCATTTGACACTCTCACATAATACTCTTATCTAACGTATGAACCTTCTTACAAACTCAAAAACTGTGTTTCTCTGGTGACACTCTTTACCCGATTCTCATTAAGCTGCACATTGGCCACCTTTCCTCTCTGTTTAAACCGCTTACTTGTGGGTTCCCACAGGGCTCCTATGTTATCCCTACATTTTTAATACTCCGACCACTCCCCTCATTGTCTTGGTCAAATCATTTGGACTATCCCTTATGTCATACACAGACAATCTCTGCTAACTTTCAAATTTCCTTATTTGAGGTACCACAATGGATAGCATCAAGTTCCTTGAAGCTGACTAGTGATAAAATCGAGGTTCTTACCTTTGGTTGCCCCACTTCTATATGGACCTCTGTAGGAAACTTGCTCTTTATATAGTATACCAAAAAGAGGTCTACTGTGAATTTAATAGATGGTGGTCATGTGTAGGTTCAAATCTACACTACCTTCTTGTACAGCTGTTCTTGATCTGTCAAATGGCTGCCCATGGAAGCGAAAACCACATTTGAGATGGCATGTATAGTGCATAAATGCCTGAACTCTGGAATCTCTCTTATGCCTGTCGAAATGATAATTTCTGGACAATCCCACTGTCAGCCAGGCCAACATAACCTCCTTCTGAAAAATTCTGTCTTCAAGAAAAAAACACCCAAACCTGCTTTCTCAGGAAACATTACCATGATTTGGAATTCCAGCCCTTCAGCAATCAGAACCACAACCTCTTATGAAGCATTAAAAAAAAAAACTAAAGACATCTAATTTGAAAAGCAGTATGGCCTTTAGTGCTCTTTTTGACTGATGCTTCCACTAAAGCCTTCTGCCTACCAACCTACCCGAGGACGAAATATATTGAAATACTTCTGACCCCCCTATACAGACTTGATTTAAAGACTTCCTTTCTATCCAGGGATATTATGACAAACTGTCTTCTAATTGTAGTTTTTGCTACCCACTGTTAATATACTTTAATGATTTGTCTCTATTTTTGTTTTTGCCTACTTCTTGATAACAAAATACATGTATGCACCTTTATCAAGTGCTCTTACCCATTCAGATTTAATATACTAAACCTCAATATGTAATAAATAAAAAATCTTTTCTTTAAGCTTGTTACACTTTCCACGACTGATATTGGGATAACTTGCTATAGTTGATAATCCTTTCCCTGTTACTAGTCTTGCGAGGTGGGTCCACCTCTACCCATCTCCATAAATATGTGAACACAATTGTTAAACGTATTGCCATGAATATTTAAAAATCTTGGGTAAAAATAGCTTAAATGCAAAAACATTGAAACAAAACATCAAAATTGTTGAATTATGTTGCTCTCCTTTCAAGATGACAAGTCTGAAGCTGGAGTGGCTGTGAGGTAAAGGGCAGAGGACAACAGAAATTTTAAGCTGTGAGACACAGGAGGAAAGAAAGATGCAGAGTGCGATTCCCTGGTACAGTTTCAGATTGAGAGTTTTGCTGCCAAACGGGTTTGAACTGCGGCTGGCTGGTGGGGGGGCCGTAGGGGGTTTGGGTGGAGGCAACAGGACTGCATTTTTCCCTTTCATTTGAACTTCTTTTTTTTTGGGCTTATCTGCAGACCCTTCAAGGACGGCACATAACTATTGTTCAGCAATTGAAATGTTTCCTTGTCTTCTAAGCCCTCAGTACTGCTGGATAATTCATAGATCACGGTGAATCAAAAGAAAGTTCAACCGGTAAATTCTCTAAAATGAGATCTGCTTGCAGTTTCTTAGATTATGCAGAAAACAATTTTTGGGGCAGCCACTTAACCTTCTGGGTTAATTGTGATGGCCTTTGCTGGCGCGCACAGAGCGCCTACTTTTTTTGCACCTGTTGTGCTTAAAGTCCGTTCAGTTAGCCTGATGTTTCTCTGAGTTAGTGCTTTATTTTAGATCGCTCAGCTGAGAAGCAAACCTTTCTCATTGTTTCTGAGCTCTACTGTCTGAAAATAAGTGCTGACTCAAAGAAATCTCTGATTCCGTTGATTCACTATACTCACTACACACATATGAAATCAGCTGAGCCAGCAAAGTCCGTCATTGTATGGCCCTGGTTTCCAATTTCCTAGAGGTAGTTCTCCCTAAATGCCGAGGTTATGACTGTATCATTCCATTCCACAGCAGTTAGACGATAACAAGTGCGATCACTAATTGTTTGAGGAAAATCACGTTTATTTTGTTAAACACTGTCTTGTGTGAAATGCAAGTTACCAAAAGCACATTTTAATTGGAAAATAACGTAATTGTGTAGGTTGTTTTTCTTAAGACGTTTTGTGAATAGCCTTAAGAATTCATTACCATTGTTTAATCTTCATTAGCAGTATGCAAGTTATTTATTTGCCTCAACAGTTGAACTCTTTTTCATGTCTCTAATGTTAGACAGGCATATGAAAAACCAACTCCCATCCAAGCACAGGCCATTCCTGCAATTATGAGTGGACGAGACTTAATTGGAATTGCCAAAACAGGAAGTGGAAAGACCATTGCCTTCCTGTTGCCAATGTTCCGACACATTATGGATCAGAGATCGCTAGAAGAAGGAGAAGGTCCTATAGGTAAGGAACATTTATGTCCCAGGTTTGGCAAACATAACCTGGAACATTCAGTCTTCTGGTTTTCTTTTTTCACTTTGACTCTTATGGTTTGCAGGCAATTTTTGTTAAATAAAATTTCTAGTGGTGCTTATTGCTAGAGGTTTTGGGGTTTTTTCATCTTCACTTTGAAAACATTTTTAGTTTTTCCTTAGCTGTCTGTCTTAATTTAACTTTTTCTCATTACAATAAATGTAAATTGTGAGCTGTTAGAAACTCTTATATTTACTTTTGCTTCCCAAAGAGTGTTGGATTCCTCTGAAAAACTATCACTAGAAATGAAAGAAACAGCAGGAAAGATAAGGAAAAGAAAACTGAGAATAACTTGTTTAATTTT
Organism: Calotriton arnoldi; assembly: GCA_963921515.1. NCBI lineage: Eukaryota > Metazoa > Chordata > Amphibia > Caudata > Salamandridae > Calotriton > Calotriton arnoldi. The sequence continues at coordinate 1,393,950 of CAWUFW010004268.1, forward strand.
GAATATAACAAGCTTCAACCTCTACTTCCCATTACCTATTTTCTTGTCAGCGATATATCTTCAAAGTTGTAGAGATTACTAGAAAATGTTTTCAAGAAAAATAAAAATAAAAATTAATGGTAATGCCGGAATCATCCATATACGTACTATCCCCTAACTTGTCTACCACATTCATCCCAGACATTATCTTATTAATGTGATTGCTTAAGGTAATTTGATTTATGTCTCTCTCAAGCCATAACAGTCTACTTACGAGTTCATGACCTTCAGGACTACAGATAAAGATGAACCTGCTCCTGATGTTACTGGATCTCTCAGTTGCCTTTGACAGCTCTGACCACACCATGAAATCTTGAATGGGATTCACTGGAAGCATCCTTAACTGGTTCTTATACCTACCTACACCAAAATTAAAGTGTTATGTTCTTAATCCAATAATGCGTAACTAGCTGCTCCTGTAAATCTGAACAGTAATAGTGTGCTGGAGAAGTCCTGTATATGAGGGGCATCATTTTTTTAAGATACAGGGACCCTCACCCACCGAGGTGGCATGCTTCATCACTGGGTCCTGCTCCTCGGGTGAGTGGGGCAATACCCGCCAGGCATCCTTAATAGAGCTCTGTGAGGAGATCTTCTTTTCCTTAGTTTACTACCCAGAGGATAGGTGAACTCACCCTATGTGAAATTACCACTTGTGTGTAGAGGACTCCGTGATTATATGTTGGGCCTATGTAAAGTGTGAGAGATTAAAATTACCTGTGGAAACCCAAGGTACTAATTTATTCAGCCGAGAGGTTCCTTGGTAAGGTTAAAAGCAGCAGGACTCTCCAGACATTATTATCCTTAAAAACTTTTAAGAACTAAGGATAAAACGATCTCCGCAAAAAGTTCCATTGAGGATGCCTCTCACACTTCATTTTTGGTGTTTCACTTCTTGGAAGGACTTGTGATGGCACTCCCAACCTCTCCTCCACCGAACCCTCCCCCCTCTGTTTTTTAATTGATCTCCTCATACCTATCCAGCCTACCTACAAGTTCGTTCTTGTGCGTTCCTGAAGAGCTCGATCACCTTTGGAATTCACCTGGATTCGGCCTTGTTCCCCGTAATCTTCATCCTCTTTGTGGAACCCTTAGAGGCTGTACTTGCAGATAACCAAGAGCAACAACCAATCTAAACCTGGCTCAACAACATAAACCTGCGCAGATTCGAACCCCAACTTCACCCATTGCCAAGATATTCTGATTCACTGTAAATCTGCTCTTACTTTCAAGAAACAAATTGCAAACAAAAATATGACTGCCTGGTACCAGCTCTTGCTACTTAAAGTGAAACCATTCCACCAAGAAAGTGATTTCAGAACTGTGGTTCAGGCCCTTGTATTCCTTGTTTTGGATGGTGGCAGTGAACTGCTTTACAACCTCGGACTCAACACTACATGCTTCAGCACCCCTCAGAAATATGAAGACATATGACCACACAACTTCCACCTGGAACTCCTTGTTCGAGGCATGTGTGCTGTAGATACACATGGTTTGCATACTACTGCCTTCTAGTGTTGGGTCCGGATGTTTGCAAGTTGTTTTTCTTCAAAGAAGTCTTTTCCAGTCACGAGGTAAGGTGACTCCTCCTTTCGGTGATAGTGCACACGAGCTTCACCTCCATTGTTAGGTTGTTTTCTTTCCGCCATTGGATTCGGACGTGTATTGCAGCGCTCCGATTCGAAGCCGTCAATCGGGATCCCTTCAGTACACAATTCACTTACCTTCGTCGGTATAGTTTTCGATTGCGTTTCTACCTTCTGCGTGTCGAAAATTTCTGAAAACTTTCATTATCTAATCAGGAACTCCAACCGCGGCCTTCGGGCCTAGCTCGTTTGCCTCTATCTACTTCCACTCGCAGATCCATCATCAAGTCTTCTGCCGATGGAACGGGCGCCATTTCAATTCTGTCCGCGGTGCAATTCCATTCCAAATAACCATGCACAGACCTTCATAAGGTCTGTAACCTCTCTCTCTCCCCGGAACATAAAGAGGAAGACTGCGACGCTTGTTGGTCGTTCCGATCCAAAAAGACTCTTGGTGACCGCCAGGCTCAACAAAGAGACATGCAGCGGCAGAGTATCGTGGACACCCCTGATATCTTCAGAGAAGATATTGAGCAAGAAGAGATGGAAGCATCAGCAGCAGAAGAGGAAGAGGCCTTCTCCGTCCAGGACTCGGATTCCGAGTTGGAGATAGAACTAGAGTCCCACGACATTCCAGCTGGACAGGGTGCCGTGGGTTACAAAGCCCCTTTGCCCACCAAACTCACTCCAACTAAACAAAAAAATGTTGGGCCACCACTGCCACCAGGCCTTGGTAGGCACAGAGACTGATTCCAACGCCCCGCCTTCCGCCCGGCACCGGAGCAGCAAGTCAAGCCTTCTAGCTCGTGCTCGAGCCGAGATGATACCCCTTCAGGTCCTGATCCAAAGACAAAAAGGATAAATCCAACTCGGCACCGAAGATTTTGGCACCGAAATTTGAAGACGCTCCTTTAAAGCCTCCAGAGCCTATTTTTGAGACAATGAAACAAAAGCTGGATCCAAAGCAGAAGAAAATTCATATAAATCCTGAAACTGGCCACATTACAACCAAGCCAGCAATACTATCTTCCAAAAGGAAAACAGACACTGAATATAAAATTCCCCTCAAGAAGAACAAGCATTTGCAATGCAATAGGTCTTGCATTTTAGAAACTTTGACCTATTGGCATAGTAAATGACAATGCCTTTTATTATTGCAGATTTTTTAAACACATAAATAAAAGGCATTGTCACTTACAATGCCAATAGCTCAAAATCTCTCAATTGTGAGACCTATTGCATTGCAAATGCTTGTTTTTAAAAGCAGCCCTGTGGGGGCGACGTGTCTGGGGCCGAGATCACGTCACATATCATGGAAATAAAAAAAAAAGACTAAAAATTGATCGTATTCCAGCCATTACCATCTGCTGCCGAAACCATGTGTGTGTGTGTCTATATATATATATATAGATAGATATAGATATAGATATAGATATATAGATATAGATATATCTCTATCCAGGATCCCAAAGAACGACCGCGGTGGGCCAAACAAGGGCACAGACGCCAGTTGAAGATGCAATAAAGAGAATTTATTGTCTTAGCATGTCAGGATGACGCGTTTCGACCACAAGCCTGTGGTCTTGATCACATAGTGCGCTAAGGTGAGAGGCATACAATTTATAGTGACATGAGTGACTTTACTATGTTCATAGTGACAAGGCAGAAAATGTTACACTTTTGCAGCATGTAGTAAAACATCTTCTCATACAGTGATGACTAGGCGCAGCAATGACAAGCAGTTTTGGTAGCAGGCATAGAGAAAAGACTACCCCTCTATATGTAGGTGTAGATGGCCATATGTTCTGTAACATCAGTTGTGTGTGGCAGACTAGAAGGTAAGTTTGTGTAATGGCGGCGCTGGCTGCATTGTAAAAGATAAAAAAAATATGCTAAATAAATGCAAGAATTGGGTTTGAAGTCTCCCAAATTATGTCTGATGGAAAACAAAATTAAACGGTATTCCTCATTAATCGTGGGTGTGTGAATACATCCTAGAAACCATGAATGCCATGTGGCACAATTAAATGTGGGAGGAATCCGGTGTACCATCGTAACTAGGAGGGGAACAATGTATAAAACCCATTCATGTTAGTAAAAGCGTGTGGAAGCCAATGCCAAAGTCTCTGTATCTGTCAGCGCGCAACTCATGCGGTTGTAAATTGTAAGCTTAGTGCTGGTGCGGACAAAGGGCCTAGATGTTGCTGGAGTTTAATCTTAACATGTTGAGGGCTGAGCCTGATGTATGGAAATCGAGTCAACTGCCAAAAAATATTTCAAATAAGTGGAAAAAAATGCTGTACAGTGCAGTCACTTATGGGTAAAGTTAAAAATTAGTGCATAATAGTGGGAAAACTTAGTGTTGGTGCCGTGAGATGTGGTGAAGACAAAAATCCAAGCAGTCGCTAAAGGAATAGGCGTGATTGGAGCAGAATAGTTAAACTGTGTTTGTAGTGGATTAAAAACTGGACATCTAACTTAGTCAGCCGACTTCTAAAAAATGTCATATTGCCGAAATTCTCAGAGCTCAAGACTGGAGTGAATATTGTAGAAGGACAGTATAAGAAGTTATAAAAAGTTATAAAGGTCTTCACTGATGTTTAATCCTGCCGGGGCCTTAGTGTTGAGTTCTATTATGTATTTCGACTTCAGTTGTCTCAACAATTTCTCTCTGTTGCCACCCCGTCTGAGTGGCGGAATGCTATCAATGACGCAGTATTTAAGGTGGTCTAAGTTGTTCTGGTGTGTCTCTTTGAAGTGCCTGGCGACAGGGTATGTCGGGTCACTGTTGACTGGCTCTGATGTGTTGCAAAATCCGTAGGTGCACTTGGAGCTTAGTGCTCCCTACAGATTTTAGTCCGCACCTGCAAGTAAGAATGTACACTGTGAATTCTGTTCTGCATGTGAGTTTCTGTTGTATCATTATGGGTTTGCTTCTGAATTCTGCTGAGATTTGGGTGGTGTTAACTCCAAATCTGCAGGCCCTGCAACTGCTGCATTTACGAAAACATTTAACATTAGTTAACCAATTGGTGGTATTGGTTATTTCAGGGCTGTTTCTGACTATAGTGTCATGCATGGACCAGGCTCTCCTGTAGGTGATGGCAGGCCTAGGGGCAACTATGGGTCCTAGTGTGGAGTCTGTTTTGATAATGCCCCAGTGTTTGTTGAAAATGGATTTGAGTGCTCTTGACTCAGTGTTGTGAGTCATGATAAGGCGTGTAGTTACATATCCCTTAGTGGCCAGGTCCGCTTGAGTGTCTGTATCAACAGTGGTCTCTGCGGATGTGTTCTGTAGTAACAACTCTCTGGGAAATGAATTGGCTTTGGTGATTGCAGCAGTGATAGTCTTATCAGTGTAACCCCTGGCTTTGAATCTCAATTCAGACTCCAATTGGCATTTGGCTAGGTCTGTGGGATTGCTGCAGGTTCTGCGCAAGCGCAGCATTTCTCCGTATGGAATGCTAGCTATAAGATGTTTTGGGTGAAAACTGGTGGCGTGAAGGGTAGAATTACCTGCAGTGATTTTTCTATGGAGGGTGGACTGTAGTGTGTGGTCTGAAACATAAATTTTTACATCTAAAAATTCTACAATGTTAGTGCTGATGGTGGCATTGAACTCCAAATTTAAATCATTACAGTTGATATCATTGATAAATGATTTAGCACTGTCCATAGAACCCCTCCATACCACAAAAACATCGTCTATGTAACGTAGCCAGCAAAGAATGTTGTTGGACCAGGCTTCAGAGTGCGTGACCTGGAGGACCCGCTCCTCCCACCAGCCCACATGGAGGCAGGCGTAGCTGGGGGAAAAGCAGGCCCCCATAGCCACACCCCTGAGCTGCTGGTATATCTTGTTGTTAAACATAAAATAGTTTTTTTTTTTTTTCTTTTTTAATTTTATTGAACTTTCTGTATATAACAGTCTTGGTGCACAGTGAAGCATCATACACAAAACCTACAAAACTTACGGCGGTCAGTAGGTAACAAAAATATAAAACACATGAAGATCATCTGTAAATAAATGTACCACTGAGGTGGGATGCCCACGTAGTGAACGGACACCAGGCCCGCAAACCCTCCCGCCCGCATAGATATATCGCCCTGGGAACCAAAGCCCCGTAGTTACGTGGCATCCAAAGTGACGCAGCAGAGGATGGGCTGCAAAGAGCAGGTTAAGTGACAGAAGTGTGAATACTGCTATCAAGCTCGGTGGAGGCGTCGCCACTTGTGTCAGTTTCTCTATTGGACAAATATGTCGTATAAAGCCCCCAGAAGTTTTTGGGTCGACTCCGGGGGGGGGGGGGGGGGAGTAATTCGCTGAAATTCTCGGTTTGTGTACTACAATAAAGCATGTCGTGCGACCACTGTGCAACTGTGGGTATAGGGCCCTTAGACCAGCTGATAGCTACCCTCCGTTTCGCCATGAGGAGACCCATGTCTACTAATCTGCATATTGCCTTAGGCAGCTGTTTGGAATATCCCAAAAGGGCCAGAGCCGGGTCTGGAGTGAGTGTTGAGTCAGTTATTTTCCCCAATTCTAGAAAGACCGATTCCCAGAATTTATACACCCCCGGACATGACCACGCCAGGTGAATGAAATCTGCAGTCTGTGCATGACATTTGTCGCAAGCCGGGCTATCCCGCAGACCATACTTGTGTAATCTCTCTGGGGTGTAGTACACTCTATTCACATACTTGAAGTGCATCAGCCTATGTCTGCCGTGTAAAGAAATACGTCGTGTGCTAGTACAACAGTAGGTCCACATAGAGTAATCTATATTTTGTTGTAAATCACGCTGCCAGGCCAGCCTGGCCTTGGTATATTGATTCGCTCTATGGGACATTGCTAACTTATATATGCTAGAGACTATCTTGCGGGGCGACTTAGCTTTAATGATGTAGGACAGTTCCAACAACTCAGCGGGGTTCCTGAAGATCCTCTCCTAATATATCATACAGTGCACTCCTCACTCTGTGAAACTGAAACCGCTGCAGTAAGGTGCTAGTGGCAGCCAAGTCCTCCAACTCTTCCCAATTTTTAACTGCACCATTGTGGAATAGATCCCCCGCAGTAAGAATGTTCAATGACTGCAACGCACGAATAACCCCTCTATCTCTGCTTGGGGCCAACCAGAGAGTCCATTCAATTGGCATAACCGGGGAATACAATAATGCCCCCGCTTGTAATAGCAGTATATTATGCCAAGCGTGACGGGTAGAGTTAATGGAGTGTAATATCCCCGTCCTACGGTCTGTGGGTTTGAATATTGTGGCCGGAAGGGGAAGCGGGTCCGCAAAAAGTTTTTCCATACGGAGAAACGGGATATCCGGCGAGCCATGCATCCAATAATAAGCTTGGGCGCCTTGCCCAATGAATTTAAATCTGGCGCGCCTAACCCCGCCCCCCATGTGATATGGTAAAGTGAGTATCTGCCCTTTCACCGTCGCTTGTTTGCCCGCCCAGGCCAATTTTATCAACAATTTGTTGACTCTGTGAAAAAAGGAGCAAGGTAAAACTATGGGGATGTTTGTGAAGAGGAACAGGAACCGGGGCAGAACCACCATATTCATAATAGAGATTCTGCCAAGCAGAGACAACGGTAACCTAATCCAGGTTTCTACGTCATCCTCCAACCTGTTGACTGCAGTGCCGTAATTTTCTCTAAATACGATTTCCGAATCTGTGTGGAGCCGGATACCCAGATACCGTATCGCGTCGGTGGACCATTGTAACGGGAAGTCCGGCTCAAAAGGTGTCGTGACTGGAGTAAGTGGGAAAATTATGGACTTAGACCAATTGACCCGCAATCCAGACGGCGCCCCAAAATGTACTACCTCCCTTAAGACGGAGGAGAGGTTGCTTTCCGGGTCGCGAACATATAATAACGTGTCGTCCGCATAGGTAGACACTATGATCTCATAATTCGGGAAGCGGATACCTTTATGGCTATGGTACTCCCTCAATGCGCACGCTAGAGGTTCAGTCACCAGGGCATATAAAATGGGGGACAGCGGACAACCTTGTCTCGTCCCTCTAGTTACGACAATGGGGTCCGTCACCAAATTTCCTATTTTTATTCTAGCGGATGGGAAGTTGTACAGTACCCCTATCAGTTGGAGAGAAAGACTGTTCCCAGCCCCATCCTAGACAATACCTGTCGCATGAAGGGCCACTCGACCGAGTCGAAGCCCTTCTCCATGTCGAGGAAGACCGCGACCGCTTTAGAGTCCTGATTAATATGTTGAATGGTCCCAAACACCGTACGAAGATTGTAGGTAAGGTTCCTGTCTGGGATAAACCCTGCCTGCTCAGGAGCAACCAATACCGGCGCCAGGGGGACTAAACGATTAGCAAGAATATTAGCGAACAATTTGGTCTCAACATTGAGTAGAGAGAGTGGGCGATAAGACCCACACTCTTCCAATGGCTTGCCCGGCTTGGGAATGGCGACAATTATCGCCTCTCTTATCGTAGGTGGCATCGTGCCCGACACGCACATGTCGTCAAAAAGCGCTGAGAGATGTGGGAGTAATAAATCAAGAAAAGCTTTATAAAAACCGACAGTTAGGCCATCCACTCCCGGTGCACTAGTAGCTTTCATACTCGACAAAGCCAATAGAATTTCGTCTTTTTCTATGGGTCGCATAAGGAACTCCCGGTGAGTATTGGTGAGGAATGGTAATTTAATGTGCGTGAGATAGTCTAAAATTTCATCCTCCGTGCCAGAAGACCGGGATGTGTATAACTCAGCATAAAATTGTTTAAACCTATCCGCTATGTCCGCTTCCTCAGATAGCAGTTCACCCTCTGCAGATTTAAGTTCGGTGACCAGCGTTTGACTGCGTTTTGCCTTCAATATTTGCGCCAGTACTGAACCAGGCCTGTCCCCTTCCCCGTAGACTCGCGCCGTGGCGTATTTGCCTAGGTGTTTGACTTCGCTGTCGGCGGCTTCATGATATTCTCCCAACAGATCTTTAATTTCACACGATATTGCCTCATCATCACCCGCTAATTGCCGTCTTTCCAAGATTCCCAGTTTCCTTTCCAAATCAGCTAGCCTCTGTTGGATAGAGCGGAGAACCCCCGAGTGCTTGGCCATGGAAACGCCACAAATGTAGACCTTGAAGGTCTCCCATACTACCTGGAAACTATCCACTGACCCCACATTAATGGTAAAGAACGTTTCTATAGCTTCCGCCAGGTCTTCTCTAAAGGCTGGATCCAGCAATGAATAAGGGGGAAACCGCCAAGTAAATGGCGGTATAGACTTCCTTGGGGTGGTAAGAACCAGCAGAAGAGGAGAGTGATCCGATAGAGTACGAGGCAGTACCAAGCACTCCCAAGTGTGCGCCATGAGTGGCGAGGAAGCCAACCAGTAGTCGATACGAGTGTGCAGATTATGATGAGCGGAGTAGTGTGTGTAACCTCCCCTGTTCGGGTATCTCGTTCGCCAAACATCACAAAGATCCATGCCCACCATGGCACACTCAAGTGCTCTGGCTGCCTCAGAGGGTCGCCGCATCGGACCTCCCGATCTGTCCTTGTTTGGGTTTCTGACCAGGTTAAAGTCCCCACCCCAAAGGAACTGTGCTTCCGCGTACCTGCTGGCAGCGTCTGCAAGTGTTGTGTAAAACTCCGGGCAATCATAGTTGGGGCCGTAGACATTCACTATGACTAAGTCAACGCCCTTCCTGTGACATCTGGAGATCACATATCGACCGTCCCTGTCCGTGACTAATTGAACCAGTGTGTATGAGGATTTAGGATTGACCCAGGTCAGCACCCCTCGGGCATGTGTGGTGAAACCTGAGACATTTATATTATCTAACAATCCTCTGCAGCGGAGTAATGAGCTATTAAGTGGGAGGTGTGTCTCCTGTATAAGGGATATATCAATGTTCTGCCTGTGTAAATAATTCAACACCTTGCGCAGTTTATGATGGTCGTTAAGCCCCCTAACATTCCACGTAAGCGCGCGGAGGGTATCTAGCGTCGTAGCAACATTACCATCACTTGGACCCACCATCTTGTGTATTTAAGCCTATTATGCAACCTGACCTGTGCAGCAAGTTATTGGTTAGTACACCATGCGCAAACTGACAAACATCAATCAACAAAAACAACAATTCTGTTCTCTCAACCCGTCCTCCCCCCACCCACGACAGACCACCCCCAACATGGCCGCTGTACATCCCCTAGAGCTCCCAATCAACCCCCTCCACCCCCACCCCCCCCCCCCTCCCAAATCAAATATCCTCCCTTGTGTGATTCACTCGTGGGCGGATGTTGCTCGTCTTAACAAGGAATACTATTTAGACATGAAAGAGCCCACCCCGTGCATCGTCAAAGTATAAGTATGCAGCCACGTAATCCAAATAGTCTCAGGCCTCAGCAATAGTATGTATCATAGTCCAGCGGCTCCCTTCCCATTTCCGGGATATAGTGCCCCGAGGACCAAATCCAGCCTCTTACAATAGGTCTGGAGTAGTCCCTTTGGGCCCCAAGTAGAGTCGCTTCGCTGAACTTCCGTCTCAGCTGACCATCGGCACCATTTCCGGCGTCCCCCCCCACCCGCAATCTATGATGATTCTTTAACTAAACCAGGGATACCACCCCCTTTATATCAGTAGTAAAGAGACAGCTCCGGTCCGCAATTGTCAGTACCCAGACAGCCCACGAGACCGCCCCCACCCCCTGCTATCCAACCCCGAGACTATACTTATCGTCCAGAGGCGACCAGCCTCTTTTAATCTTGTTCCTCCAGCGACCCCCCGGCCGCCTCGTCGAGCAGGTGTCGTTCCGTGCTGTGGCGATGCTCCTTGGACCAGTCCTTTAAGGCCCTCTGCAAGGCCTTTAGATCAGTGAAGATGTGGGAACGGCCCTGTCTATTAACTCGGAGTCTAGCAGGATACAACATGGCGTAGTCAATGCCTAGATCTCATAGCTGTTTTTTCATGGGAACGAACTGCCGGCGCTCCTCCTGTACTCGGATGGTAAAGTCCGGAAACAGTGAGATCGTGGAGCCTTCGTAAGCCAGTGGTTGCTTTTCCCTCGCCAGTCTCAGGGCAGCGTCCCTGTCTCGATAGTTGAGCAGTTTTGCGATCGGTCGTGGTGGTGCCCCCGGGGGCGGGCGAGGCCCCAGGGAGCGATGCGCTCTCTCTACAACAAACATGGCGGAAAAGGCTCCCTCTCCCAGCAAAGAGACCAACAGTTTCTCAATGAATTGTTCAATGTTGCCAGTTGGGGTGGACTCCGACAGGCCAGTAATTCTAAGGTTGCAGCGACGGGAGCGTGCCTCCAAGTCCTCAGTTTTATCTTGAAGGACCCGCAGGACTCTCCCAAGTTGCTTGTGCTCAGTGTCGAGCGTGGTGTGCGCTTCCTCCACCTCAGTAATCCTACGCTCCGACATGTCTAGTCGTTCAGCATGTTTGTCTAAGCGCTCATCCATTCTGTCTATCCTGTATGATAGAGAGTCCATCTTCGTACCCAGTGAGGTAATACCACTTTGTAAGCTTTTCTCCATGGCCATCAGCATGCCTCGGATATCAGGGCTAGGGTCTTCAGCCGTGGGGGTCTGCATTCTGGCAGCCTCATCAGTAGTTGCGTCGTGGGACTTCGACCGTTTCTGCTCGAATGAAAGCTTCGGCTGCGCTCTGTCCACTCTACCCATCTTTGCGTGAAAAATGACCCGCCAGGCAAACCACCTTTACTCCCCCTCACTGGGGCTCAGTGTGCGAAATGGCAAGAATGTTCGCAAGGTAGTCAAGGCAACTCCAATCCTCGCCAATAGCAAGTAGTCCAAAGGAGTAACACCTTATGTAGAGCGACGCGAGGCCCTTGCTCCCCAGAGCATACACCTGCCGGTGATCCCAAACTCTAATGTGGAGGCCAGCCTGCTAGTGTGGCGATTTTGAGAACAGGCGCCTGGACAAGGTCCCTGATGGTGGCGATAAGCACAACCGCTGCTGTCTAAGTACCTCCGGGCAACTCCACCCAGCTCTTCAGGTCGTAACAATGTCCCTGTGCTCTGCCCCACTCGAGTCCCAATTTAAAGCAAGGGAACCGCTGTAAGGTATTTAGCCGCAGGGCTGCCAGCAGATCAGACTCCGCCTGGAAGCGCCTCACTACTCCGACATCACCGCATGGGCGTGCGCCGTGGATAGGGGCGCCACAGCCCCAGGAATCTCGCACAATCCCAGTCCCTCGGCAGCAAGTACACCGAGCAGCACACTCCAGGGGGTCTTCTCAGTCGCACCACCAACCTGATTCCGGGGCGCAGCACTCCCAAATCCTGGACGCTGCTCTTCGTCTAGGCCAGAACAAAGCGCGCTCGTCTCGCGCGGAGCCAAGATGGCGGACCTGAGGGGTAGCGCGCATCTCGATCGGGCAGGCCCTCAGAGCGCATCAGCAAAGGGTGCAATCGGTGAGGAAGACACCCCACAGATCCGGCTCAGGGGTTAGCAGGGCAGAAGCTGCGCCAGTATTAAGAGCGCACAGACCTGTTCCGCCGTGCGCCGCTGATCCTCCCCGTGGCCCCAAACAGCGGCGACTCAAGTTTCCCCTAGCCGCATGTAGCCAGGGCACAAGCCTGCACCTCTGGCGCACCACTATAAGTTGGAGCTCGCCGGAGCAATGAGCGCCGCAGATTCCCCGGGGGCCCAATATGTCACTCACGCTCTGGGCGCCCTGGCGGCAAACCGCTGGTCCAAATCCGCTACGCAGCCCAACTCTAGCTCGGGGATCGGGGCCTGGCGAGGCGGGCTTTGTCGGGGCACCACAACTCCGTCGATCCCGGTCGTAGCAGAGCCGGAGTTCGACCTCTATCTTCCGGGCGGTTTCCGATGAACGGGCCGCGTCTTATATTATATTTTAAGGTGCGCAGCTGTCGGATAATTGCAGGATAGTTAGACGATATCACGGAGCTCAAGTCTCAAGCGGCCATCTTGGTCGCGAGCAAGCTCCGCCCCCCTAAACATAAAATAGTTATGCTGTAGGCACCACTCAATAAGAAACATGATGAGCTCATTATGTTTATAACAGTGGATAGGGCGTTTGGTCAAAAATTCACGGCATGCATTCAGTCCATCAGGGTGAAGGATGCTCGTGTAGAGCGAAGTTATGTCGAGGGACATCAGGATACAGTCTGGTGACCACGGAATGTTTTTGATTTTAAGCAGGAAATCGCTAGTGTCTCTCAAGTATGTAGGTATTTTGGTGACGTGCTCTTGTAAGAAATAATCCACATATTTCGATATGTTTTCGCGAAGGCTTTTGCGTGCCGATATAATAGGCCTGCCAGGTACTGGCGATGTTTCCTTGTGTACTTTAGGCAGGAAGTACAAAATTGGTAATACAGGAAATTCATTGTTCAGAAATTTGAACTCATCTTTGCTGAGAGCGCCTTGAGTCCTGTAATTGTTCAAGCATCTTTTGAGTTCTTTGCCACTAGAGATCACTTCATTCATGTTGGTAGGCCTGTAACACGTGTCATCTTTCAGGTGTCTGTGGGCTTCTTCCATGTACATGTCTTTAGGCCATAGGACGATGTTACCTCCTTTGTCTGATTTGTTGAGGATTATATCAGTTCTGGCTTTGAGTTTACTCATGAGGTCCATATATTGTTTGTATTTGAAATCCTTTTTGCTTTTTGCACGGGTTCTTCGTTTGTGCAAATTCTTGACTTCTTCCACAATGACATCATTGTAAATGTCAATGGCATCTCTAGGCATGGAGGGAGTGAAAGTGGATGGTGGCTTGAACGGACTCCTGATAAAGGTCGGTGTGTCAATGCCAGCGTTATGTAATAGTACTTGCGTAGAGGGATCGTCATTTGGAGATTCTAGCTCAGACATAGTTCTGATGATGGCAATGTCTGAAACTGCAAGAGTATCTGGCGTGTGAACCCCCACACTGCTGTTGGAAGGTAGGGATGTGTTGCCATGTTTTTGTTTGAAAAATTTGATGAGTTTAAGTTTCCGAATAAAATTAAAAATGTCAATTCGAGTGGTGGTGTAATTGAAACTGCTTTCTGGGCAGTAGGTCAAACCTAAAGAGAGAAGTTGTTTTTCCGCCTCTGTTAGTTGTAGATCCGAGAGATTGATAACTGTATTGGAGTTGCTGGTTATTTTCGTCTCCAGTTGCCTCCTTTTTTTGTTGAACTTTCCTCTTTGATTTCCTGCGCTTTCTGCGCTCCCTCCTTCTGCAGTTCCGCCTGTGTTTTGTTTCTTCGGTAATCGTGGCCACAGTGTTTGGCTCCTGTCTTCGACTAAAAAACCAAGTTCCTCCGTTAAGCTGAAGTTGTTTCTCAGTCTGGGGTCACTATTGCTTGTGATGCTGCCGTCTTCTGAGTCCATGCTGGTGTCGACAGTGGAACTCAGGTCAGATGTTGATGCCGAGTCAGTTGGATCACGGGACATGGCAGCTGACGATGTTGGTGCAGTAACTTTGGTTAGAGTATTGAGCTTTTGTCTTTTTGCTGAATCAAATTTCCTCGCAAAGGTGAAAATCTGCCCACACTCATAGTCAGACTTATCTCGCGCAAATTTAAATGCCTTGCGTGTCTTTATAGTTTCTTCATGTTTTTTCAATCTTGCCATTATTTCCTCACGGCCTTTGCTCACAACTTATTTTTGGTCTGAGTTCCTCATTAATTTTGTCAATTTTGTCTTGAAGTTCCCTTCGATCAATGTCAGCATACTTGATGAGGATAATTATTAGGCGCATAGAAGCCTCTAAGTTGCTCTCCGCCCACTCTTTGAGCATGAGTGGGTTGGGATTGTCGAAACTTGGAGCTAACATGGTCCTTAGGCCACGTGGAATCCGTCCTACATCGCAGTATTTTTGCAGGGACTTGCACTCCCACCATTTAGTAAGTTCATTGTGCATAAGTTTTTCCAGGTTTTTAAGTTTGGATTTGATATCGCCACTTGGAGCCCCTACAGCCGCAGAGGCTCGTTGTTGGATGTCCAGTGCTGGAAGGTTGTCAAACAATGCATCGGCAGCTGCTTCCCTTTCTTGCAGCGCTTTTTTTGACATGCTGTGTAGGACAGAATTAAGTTGTGGATGTCGATAAATTGTCAATGTGATGTGACAGCCAATCTTATAACCTCTTTTTAACCTGCCAACTCCCTTGCATGCATACACTCACCCACTGGTATCGAGGTGATGGACGGGTCCTCCGACTCGGCGCACAGCTCTACCGTGGCAAGATATTAGCAGCTGTATCCGGGCTGGGCAGGGGGCAGTGATTTGTTTCGTTCTCCTCCCGGAGAGACAATCCTTCGTACGACTGAAAGAAATCACACGAGCCCTTCGTTGCAAAGAGGGGGTCTGTGGTGCAGAGTCAGTCATGCTCCGCTTGAACATGAAACCAGGATCCCAAAGAACGACCGCGGTGGGCCAAACAAGGGCACATACGCCAGTTGAAGATGCAATAAAGAGAATTTATTGTCTTAGCATGTCAGGATGACGCGTTTCGACCACAAGCCTGTGGTCTTGATCACATAGTGCGCTAAGGTGAGAGGCATACAATTTATAGTGACATGAGTGACTTTACTATGTTCATGGTAACAAGGCAGAAAATGTTACACTTTTGCAGCATGTAGTAAAACATCTTGTCATACAGTGATGAGTAGGCGCAGTAATGACAAGCAGTTTTGGTAGCAGGCTTAGAGAAAAGACTACCCCTCTATATGTAGGTGTAGATGGCCATATGTTCTGTAACATCAGTTGTGTGTGGCAGACTAGAAGGTAAGCTCGTGTAATGGTGGTGCTGGCTGCATTGTAAAAGATAAAAAAATATGCTAAATAAATGCAAGAATTGGGTTTGAAGTCTCCCAAATTATGTCTGATGGAAAACAAAATTAAACGGTATTCCTCATTAATCGTGGGTGTGTGAATACATCCTAGAAACCATGAATGCCATGTGGCACAATTAAATGTGGGAGGAATCTGGTGTACCATCGTAACTAGGAGGGGGAACAATGTATAAAACCCATTCATGTTAGTAAAAGCGTGTGGAAGCCAATGCCAAAGTCTCTGTATCTGTCAGCGCGCAACTAATGCGGTTGTAAATTGTAAGCTTAGTGCTGGTGCGGACGAAGGGCCTAGATGTTGCTGGAGTTTAATCTTAACATGTTGAGGGCTGAGCCTGCTGTATGGAAATCGAGTCAACTGCCAAAAAATATTTCAAATAAGTGAAAAAAAATGCTGTACAGTGCAGTCACTTATGGGTAAAGTTAAAAATGAGTGCATAATAGTGGGAAAACTTAGTGTTGGTGCTGTGAGATGTGGTGAAGACAAAAATCCAAACAGTGGCTAAATGAATAGGCGTGATTGGAGCAGAATAGTTAAACTGTGTTTGTAGTGGATTAAAAACTGGACATCTAACTTAGTCAGCCGACTTCTAAAAAAAAAGTCATATTGGCGAAATTCTCAGAGCGCAAGACTGGAGTGAATATTGTAGAAGGACACTATATGAAGTTATAAAAAGTTATAAAGGTCTTCACTGATGTTTAATCCTGCCGGGGCCTTAGTGTTGAGTTCTATTATGTATTTCGACTCCAGTTGTCTCCACAATTTCTCTCTGTTGCCACCCCGTCTGAGTGGCGGAATGCTATCAATGACGCAGTATTTAAGGTGGTCTAAGTTGTTCTGGTGTGTCTCTTTGAAGTGCCTGGCGACAGGGTATGTCGGGTCACTGTTGACAATGGCTCTGATGTGTTGCAAAATCCGTAGGTGCACTTGGAGCTTAGTGCTCCCTACATATTTTAGTCCGCACCTGCAAGTAAGAATGTACACTGCGATATCTGTTCTGCATGTGAGTTTCTGTTGTATCATTATGGGTTTGCTTCTGAATTCTGCCGAGATTTGGGTGGTGTTAACTCCAAATCTGCAGGCCCTGCAACTGCTGCATTTACGAAAACATTTAACATTAGTTAACCAATTGGTGGTATTGGTTATTTCAGGGCTGTTTCTGACTATAGTGTCATGCATGGACCAGGCTCTCCTGTAGGTGATGGCAGGCCTAGGGGTAACTATGGGTCCTAGTGTGGAGTCTGTTTTGATAATGCCCCAGTGTTTGTTGAAAATGGATTTGAGTGCTCTTGACTCAGTGTTGTGAGTCATGATGAGGCATGTAGTTACATATCCCTTAGTGGCCAGGTCCGCTTGAGTGTCTGTATCAACAGTGGTCTCTGCGGATGTGTTCTGTAGTAACAACTCTCTGGGAAATGAATTGGCTTTGGTGATTGCAGCAGTGATAGTCTTATCAGTGTAACCCCTGGCTTTGAATCTCAATTCAGACTCCAATTGGCATTTGGCTAGGTCTGTAGGAGTGCTGCAGATTCTGCGCACGCGCAGCATTTCTCCGTATGGACTGCTAGCTATAAGATGTTTTGGGTGAAAACTGGTGGCGTGAAGGGTAGAATTACCTGCAGTGATTTTTCTATGGAGGGTGAACTGTAGTGTGTTGTCTGAAACATACATTTTTACATCTAAAAATTCTACAGTGTCAGTGCTGATGGTGGCATTGAACTCCAAATTTAAATCATTACAGTTGATATCATTGATAAATGATTTAGCACTGTCCATAGAACCCCTCCATACCACAAAAACATCGTCTATGTAACGTAGCCAGCAAAGAATGTTGTTGGACCAGGCTTCAGAGTGCGTGACCTGGAGGACCCGCTCCTCCCACCAGCCCACATGGAGGCAGGCGTAGCTGGGGGAAAAGCAGGCCCCCATAGCCACACCCCTGAGCTGCTGGTATATCTTGTTGTTAAACATAAAATAGTTATGCTGTAGGCACCACTCAATAAGAAACATGATGAGCTCATTATGTTTATAACAGTGGATAGGGCGTTTGGTCAAAAATTCACGGCATGCATTCAGTCCATCAGGGTGAAGGATGCTCGTGTAGAGCGAAGTTATGTCGAGGGACATCAGGATACAGTCTGGTGACCACGGAATGTTTTTGATTTTAAGCAGGAAATCGCTAGTGTCTCTCAAGTATGTAGGTATTTTGGTGACGTGCTCTTGTAAGAAATAATCCACATATTTCGATATGGTTTAGCAAAGGCTTTTGCGTGCCGATATAATAGGCCTGCCAGGTACCGGCGATATTTCCTTGTGTACTTTAGGCAGGAAGTACAAAATTGGTAATACAGGAAATTCATTGTTCAGAAATTTGAACTCCTCTTTGCTGAGAGAGCCTTGAGTCCTGTAATTGTTTAAGCATCTTTTGAGTTCTTTGCCACTAGCGATCACTTCCTTCATGTTGGTAGGCCTGTAACATGTGTCATCATTCAGGTGTCTGTGGGCTTCTTCCATGTACATGTCTTTAGGCCGTAGGACGATGTTACCTCCTTTGTCTGATTTGTTGATGATTATATCAGTTCTGGCTTTGAGTTTACTCATGAGGTCCATATATTGTTTGTATTTGAAATCCTTTTTGATTTTTGCACGGGTTCTTCGTTTGTGCAAATTCTTGACTTCTTCCACAATGACATCATTGTAAATGTCAATGGCATCTCTAGGCATGGAGGGAGTGAAAGTGGATGGTGGCTTGAACGGACTCCTGATAAAGGTCCGTGTGTCAATGCCAGCATTATGTAATAGTACTTGCTTAGAGGGATCGTCATTTGGAGATTCTAGCTCAGACATAGTTCTGATGATGGCAATGTCTGAAACTGCAAGAGTATCTGGCGTGTGAACCCCCACACTGCTGTTGGAAGGTAGGGATGTGTTGCCATGTTTTTGTTTGAAAAATTTGATGAGTTTAAGTTTCCGAATAAAATTAAAAATGTCAATTCGAGTGGTGGTGTAATTGAAACTGCTTTCTGGGCAGTAGGTCAAACCTAAAGAGAGAAGTTGTTTTTCCGCCTCTGTTAGTTGTAGATCCGAGAGATTGATAACTGTATTGGAGTTGCTGGTTATTTTCGTCTCCAGTTGCCTCTTTTTTTGTTGAAGTTTCCTCTTTGATTTCCTGCACTTTCTGCGCTCCCGCCTTCTGCAGTTCCGCCTGTGTTTTGTTTCTTCGGTAATCGTGGCCGCAGTGTTTGGCGCCTGTCTTCGACTAAAAAAAACCAAGTTCCTCCGTTAAGCTGAAGTTGTTTCTCAGTCTGGGGTCACTATTGCTTGTGATGCTGCCGTGTTCTGAATCTGAAAGAGACACGTTAGTGATAGATTCCTTACCTTAGAATATCCCGAGGCGTCAGACTGGATCCGGAAAGTTTTCCGTCCGCAGTACCCCTGTGCGTCGGTAGGTGGCGTCGTGCGGCTCCGCGTTCGTCGTAGGCGCGAGATGACGTCACGGAGACTACTTAGGCACCACCCATGCGCGCTGACGTCCGTTCTTTCTTTTTCTGCGCCAGCAAGCGCAGATCCGGTTAAGAACACTTACCCTAGTCATTTTTTGACTAATTTCTTTTTGGGACTTTGTCCTACTTCTTTTGAGTTTGACTCCTGGTGCCACGTACGGATGCTCAGTTTCAATCTTGCAGGGCCTGCCACCGTCCGAGGTCGGTGGCTGCCCCCATAGCGTCTGTTTCTACTGTCTGGAGCGCGACCATGACTTCCGGTCATGTTCCGACTGTCTGGCCATGGCTCCGAAGGCTTTGCGGGAGCGGTTCCGAAAGCTGCTGGAGGCCCGACAGTCTTCTCTGCGCCGTTCGACGCCCAGGGGTCGGTCGAGGGACCGACCGCGGAGCCATCATCATCGCTCCTCGGGGTCCGCGTCTTTGCCCTCGGAATCGGGTAAGAGACTTCACAAGTACCGGTCGAAGAAGCGCGTACGCTCTCCGACCTCCCCCCCGTCGGTCTCCGGATGCGGACGAGGGGGCCAGGGGTCCTTCCTCCACGGCTCCGTTGGAGCCTGTGAGTCCCGCGGTCTACCCGCCCTACCGGGTCCGTCGGAGGCTCCGGCCCAGGTGCAAGAGTTTCTTGCCGCCATGGGCTGCCTTTTCAGGCCTAGGGCTCCCGCCGGCGCGCCTTCGGGCCCCGCTTTCCCTATTGAGGGCCCTTGCTTGCCACCGGCTCCGCCGCTGGCAGCTCCGGCCCTGGCGCCGCAAGGTCCTCCGCCGGCGGCTCCAGCCCCGGCGCCGAAGGGTCCTCCGCCGGCGGCTCCGGCCCTGGCCCCTTGCGGCTCCATCCCTGGCGCCGCACTGAGTTCCGTCGTCCCACCTCCTACTTGGGACATGGAGCCGGATCGGCTCCGACCGGCGCCGTTCGAGCAGAAGACTCCGAGGATGCAGGTGGCCTTGGCCTCTCCTCTGCGCCTGGGTTTGTCTCCTCCCACTGTCATGGAGGAAGGCGCCACATACACTGTGGTGCTCCGTAGAGCAGCTCAGGCTCTTGGCCTTACCCTGCCTACTGTTACCCTCAAACCTAACCTCCTTACTGCAGTGCTTCAGCCGGCGGCAAGTTCTGTGGAACCTCTGCTTCCGTTCAATGAGGCCTTAACTGATACCTGGTCTAGGCCAGCCACAGGGGTCCCTGTTGATAAAAATGTGGCCACACGTCACCGGGTGACCCTGCCTTTTTGACGACTCCTCCGACACCGGAGAGCCTGGTCATTCCGGCTTCCACTTCCCAAACAGAGCTTGGCAAAACGTTGTTTTCCTTTGCCAGCCTGGGGCTGCGGTCGGTCAACACCGCATGCCTCTTGGGCCGCTATTCTCACGCTGTGTGGGACACGGTGGTGCAAACTCTGCCCCAGTGCCCCGAAGAGGTTCGGGCTGTGCTTTCCCAAGCTGTTGCAGAGGGGAAAGATGCCGCGAAGTTCGCAATTCGGTGTCGGTTGGACACCGCGGACTCTTTGGGAAGAGCCATCTCCACAACAGTGGCCTTGCGGCGACATGCCTGGCTGCGGTCCACGGGGTTTTCGGGGATGTCCAGAGTTCCCTCATGGACATGCCTTTTGATGGTACTCGCCTTTTTGGCGATAAGGCAGACAGTGCGCTGGAGCGTTTTAAGGACTCTCGGGCTACAGCCAAGTCCTTGGGTCTCTCCACCACCCGCCCGGCCACGTCTACTTTTCGTTCCTTTCGTGGCCGCGGCAGGGGCGCCTCTATACGTCCGTTTAGCCAAAGGCCGGCGCAGAACCCGCCTCAGCGCGGCCGAGGGCGTGGTGGCCGCCGTGGCGGCACAGGGGGCCAACGTGCGGGTCAGCCCACCTCCGCTCCCGCAGCATCCGCCTCAAAGCCTTCCTATTCCGCGCTTTGCGGTGCACCCCACGCCGGTGGGCGGCAGGATTCAACATCACCTCCCCCACTGGCGCTCTGTCACTTCGGACAGCTGGGTGCTACAAATCGTCCGAAGGGGCTATTCCCTCCCCTTCGAGTCTGCCCCCCGTCCATGCCACCTCAGTTCCACCGCATGTCGGGGGATCACTTAGCGCTTCTCCGACAGGAAGTCACAGCCCTCTTGGCCAAGGGGGCCATCGGGCGCGTTCCTGGGCCAGACGTAGGACATGGTTGTTATTCCCACTACTTTCTGGTCCCCATAAAGGACAAGGGGGGCTTACGCCCCATCTTACACCTCCGGAACGTCAATCGCTTCCTCCGGACAGAGAAGTTCAAGATGTTGACTCTGGCTCAGGTCTTGGCTGCCCTCGACCCTGGAGACTGGATGGTAGCGTTGGACTTCCAGGATGCATATTTTTACATTCCCACTCTGCCGGCCCACCGGCGTTACCTGCGGTTCACAGTAGGCCAGGAGCATTTTCAGCTTACCGTGCTCCCCTTCGGCCTTACAAGCGCCCCTCGGGTTTTCACGAAGGTCATGGCGGTGGTTGCAGCTCATCTGCGCAGGTCAGGGGTGTCAGTCTTCCCCAACCTCGACGACTGGTTGTTGACGGCGGGCTCGCCCCAGGCAGTCGTCACCCACCTTCAGACTACGGCGACCTCCGGCAGTTGCTGGGGTTCTCCATCAGCGTGCCAAAGTCGCACCTGAGTCCTTCTCAGAAGCTCCCCTTCATCGGAGCGGTTTTGGATTCCACGCAGTTTCGGGTTTATCCTCCCGAGCAGCGAGTCCGGGATATTCAGGCTATGACTCCGATCTTTCAGCCTCTATCCCAGGTTTCAGTCAGGATGACCCTCCGGCTCCTGGGCCTGATGGCCTCCTGCATTCTGCTACTGCAACATGCCAGGTGGCATATGCGGGCTCTGCAGTGGGACCTGAAGTTCCAGTGGGCACAGCATCAGGGCAACCTGTCCGATCTTGCCCAGATCTCGGAGGGCACTGCACAACAATTGCAGTGGTGGCTCACGAATCGCGATTGGGTCAATGGCACATCCCTCTCCCTTCCCCAACCGGAGCACACAGTGGTGACGGATGCGTCCCTCCTGGGATGGGGCGGCCACTTGGGAGAGGCGGAGATCAGAGGCCTCTGGTCTCCGGCGGAGTCCCGGCTCCATATCAGTTTTTTGGAGCTTCGGGCGATCCGATTTGCACTAAAGGCATTCCTTCCCTCTGTCCGGGGAGGTGTAGTGCAGGTGTTCACAGACAACACCACCGCCATGTGGTATTGCAACAAACAGGGCGGGGTGGGGTCGTGGACCCTATGTCAGGAGGCTCTGCGCCTCTGGACATGGCTGGAATATCAAAGTATTACCTTGGTGGTTCAACACCTGGCAGGGTCTCTGAACGCCAGGGCAGACTAACTCAGCCGCCGGTGCTTGATGGATCACGAATGGCGTCTGAACTTGGACGTGGCGCAAGGTCTCTTTCTGCACTGGGGAAAGCCTTGGTTAGATCTATTCGCCACCGAAGAGAACACGCAATGTCATCAGTTCTGCGCGTTGGAATTTCCAAGGCGTCACTCGCTCTGCGACGCTTTTCATCGCGAATGGAGTTGCGGTCTGTTGTACGCCTTTCCGCCTATACCACTTCTGCCCAGAGTGCTGAAGAAGATTCGGCAGAACCGGGCCCAAGTCATCCTTGTGCCTCCGGATTGGGCACGAAGATACTGGTATCCCGAGGTACTCAACATGGCGATCGATCCCCCGATCCGACTGCCTCTTCGGGAGGACCTTCTGTAGCAGCAGCAGGGGACGGTCCTCCACCCGAACCTGTCCAGCCTCCACCTCCATGCGTGGAGATTGAGCGGCGACAGTTGACAGCTTTCGATCTTCCTCACGTAGTCTGATGTCATTTTGGCAGCCAGGCGTCCCTCCACTAAGACGGTGTACGCCTGCAGGTGGAACAAGTTTGTGGCATGGTGCACAGCGAAGTCTGTGGATCCCCTTTCTGCCCCTCTTTCTGAAGTCCTTCTGTTCCTACTATCCTTGGCCCAGCAGGGCTCTGCTCTGGGCACTGTCAAAGGTTATCTTTCGGCCATCTCCGCCTTTCTCCTGCTTCCAGATCAGCCTTCTCTCTTTACGTCCCCGGTTGTTAACCGTTTCCTCAAAGGCATTACACACAAGTTTTCTCCCGTGCCTTTCATAATGCCTCAATGGGACTTAAATCTTGTCTTGACCTATCTCATGTGCGCTCCCTTCGAGCCCCTTCATTACTGTCCTTTACGTCTTCTTACTCTAAAGACAGCTTTCCTGGTAGCTATCACCTCTGCCAGAAGAGTGAGTGAGCTCCAGGCTCTTTCTTCTAAACCTCCTTTCCTTTCTGTTCATCCGGACAAGGTGGTTTTAAGGACCCGTCCTTCTTTCTTGCCAAAGGTTGTCACGCCCTTCCACATCGGGCAGACCATCACTTTGCCCACTTTCTTTCCGCCTCCGCATCCTTCAAAAGAGGAAGAGAGGCTCCATCGTCTGGATCCAAAACGTGCGCTCTCGTTCTATCTAAAGCGCACACAACAGTTCCGGGTGGATGACCAGCTCTTTGTTGGCTACGTGGGCGCCAAAAAAGGTCGGGCCGTGCACTAACGCACCATCTCTCGGTGGGTCGTTTTGTGCATCAAAGCATGTTACTCCTTGGCTAAGAAGGATCCTCCTGTGGGGCTGCGTGCCCATTCTACCAGGGCGACAGCAGCCACTACTGCCTTGGGACGCGGCGTTCCCTTGCAGGATATTTGTCAGGCAGCCACGTGGGCCTCGCTGCACACATTTACCAAGCATTACTGCCTTGACAGTCAAGTCCGGAGAGACGGCTTCTTTGGCCGTTCTGTTCTCCGTGACTTTCTGGTGTAATCTATTCGCAGACCCACCACCGGGGTTGGTATTGCTGGGGTATCTATTCTAAGGTAAGGAATCTATCACTAACGTGTCTCTTTCAGATGCACAAGTTACTACTTGTGTAACGATATATCTGTAAGAGACATTAGTTAGTGATGGATTCCTTACCGCCCCACCCATCCTCCCCGTTCTGCGAACTGATTCTAGGGTTAAGGTCATCCCTTTCAGGGCCCTAGTTTCATGGCACCAGTAGTCCGTTTCTTGCATGGCTCTGCGTTCCTGGCACGGAAAGTCGTGTACAGAACTGACGTCAGCGCGCATGGGTGGCGCCTAAGTAGTCTCCGTGACGTCATCTCTGCGCCTACGACGCCAGCGACTAACGCGGAGCCGCACAACGCCACCTACCGACGCGCAGGGGTACTGCTGACGAAAAACTTTCCGGATCCAGTCTGACGCCTGGGGATATTCTAAGGTAAGGAATCTATCACTAACTAATGTCTCTTACAGATATATCGTTACAGAAGTAGTAACTTGTGCGTTCGTGCCGGTGTCGACAGTGGAACTCAGGTCAGATGTTGATGCCGAGTCAGTTGGATCACGGGACATGGCAGCTGACGATGTTGGTGCGGTAACTTTGGTTAGAGTATTGAGCTTTTGTCTTTTTGCTGAATCAAATTTCCTCGTGTGTGTATATATATATATATATATATATATATATATATATATATTTATATATGTATATATGTATGTGTGTATATATATGGAATACTCCTGAAGCTCTGCACTTCCATCCACCTGGCTGAACAGAGACCACTGAACCCAACGATATGAGGTGCCAAATGTTGTTTGATTTATCAAAATACCTCGAACCTGACTCGTTTCAGATACCCAGTACCCTTGCTCATATATATATATATATATATATATTTTTTTTTAGCTTCTCCCATACCCGCTAACGCCACTTCTCCTGCCCCAGCCATCACCCTGCTGGCATCAATGCGGCTCTCTGTCTCATAACAGACCAAACATTTTGGTCGCTGAGAAAATGTTTGAGAGTACCCATGGTCTACACTAACGGAAGACGTGCAAGTCTCCTACCTATGAATGGAGTAACTCTCCACCTGACTGTGCATTTCTTACGAAGACAAAATATGAGCAGGTCACAGGTAGTCATCTCATCTGAAAGAGACACGTTAGTGACAGATTCCTTACCTTAGAATATCCCCAGGCGTCAGGCTGGATCCGGAAAGTTTTTTGCGTAGCAGTACCCTTGCGCGTCGGTAGGCGGCGTCGTGCGGCTCCGCGTCCGTCGTCGGCGTCGTGATCGCCGGGATGACGTCGCGGGCAGTACTTAGGCGCCGCCCCTGCGCGCTGACGTCAGTTCTTCTTTTTCCGCGCCAGTAAGCGCAGATCCGGGAAGAGCAGTGCCCTAGTCACTTTTTGACTATCTTTTGGTGAAATTTTTCACTGTTCTCTTCAACGAGTCTTCACGACTCCTAAGGTGTCGTAGGGATGCCCGGCTTTAAGCCCTGCGAGGAATGTGGTCGTATGATGTCCATCACGGACCCCCACCTCGAGTGTCTCTTCTGCCTCGGCCGAGGCCACGACACGAGTCGTGCCCTGACTGCCGGAAACTTCATCCGAAGGCTTTGCGAGAGCGGTCTCGAAAGCTCCTTGAAGTCCGGCAGTCGGCTCCGCGCCGCAGCAAGCCCCGGTCCCGGAGAGGTCGAGGGGCCGGACGCGGAGTCCCCGCCGTTCGTCGGAATCCAAGTCTTCGCGCTCCTCCGGTAAGTCGAAGCACAAGAAGTCTAAGCGGCGTCATCGCTCTAAGACTTCGCCTCGCCGGTCGCGCGACTCGGCTGAGGTCCCTGTCGGCACCGTCCCCGCCCGCGGCCCCGGACGTGCCTGTCGAGTTGCCCCGCATTACCCGTCCTTCCCGGGTTCGGGGGCGACTCCGGCCGAGGTACAGAAATTCCTGTCGGCCATGGCCCGCCTCTTCGGGCCTCAAGGTCCCTCCGGTGCGCCTTCGGGCCCCGCGGGCCCAGATGGGGTTGCTCCGGCGTCGCCGTCGACTCCGGTCCCGGCGTCGCCTGTCCCACCAGCCTTCGTCCCGGCCTCGGCTCCGGCCCCGGCCTCGACCCCGGTTCCGGTGGTGCCGCAACCCCCATCGACGCCGGTTGACCTAACCACGCCTCCGCCGGCGCCGATGTCCCCGGTGCCGCTTCCGACGCCGTCCGGGGCTCCGGGCGGCGTCGTTCCCCGGTTCTCCCGGGTCCGGACATGGAGCCGGACCGGCGCCGCCCGACGCCGGTTCCGGCGCCGATGAGGCCTTGGGTCCCTTATGTCCCTCCTCCTCCATCTTTTCAACCTGAGGAGGACCAGGAGAGCTGGGAGGGGTCTGACGACCCTCTCACACAACAGTGCGAGTTTGACCCGGACTGGGTTGAGGAACTTGGGGATGCCAGTGGGCTGGATACCTCCCCCGACTCTGGCATGCTGTCTCCTCCCGTGGCAACGGAGGAGGGGGCTAATTTTGCAACGGTGTTGCGTAGAGCTGCTGGAGCCTTAAATCTCCAGTTGCCTACAGTGGCCGTCAGGACTAACCTCCTGACTGAAGTGCTTCAGCCGGCGGCCTCCTCTTCGGAGCCTGTGCTGCCGTTCAACGATGCACTCACTGACGTTCTTTTGGGTGCCTGGTCCAAACCCACCACAGGGGCTCCTGTGGATAGGAACGTGGCCCGACGCCATCGCCCGGCTCCGGGCGACCCCTGTTTCTCTCCCAACACCCCACCCCTGAGAGCTTGGTTGTCCAAGCCTCTGCCTCCCAAACAGCCTTCCCTACCGCCCCTCCGGATAGGGAATCCAAGCGCCTGGATCACTTTGGGAAGAAGGCTTTCTCTTCCTCCAGTGCTGGCTTGCGGTCTGTTAATACCGCTTGCCTCTTGGGCCGATACACCCACTCCCTGTGGGATTCGGTGGCTGATGTTTTGCCGCAGTGTTCTGAGGAGGTCCAGACACTGCTTACCCGCGCTATTGCGGAAGGGCGTGATGCGGCTAAGTATACCATCCGCTGTGGCCTTGATACCGCCGACTCGCTGGGCAGATCGCTTGCAACGACGGTGGCGCTGCGTCGCCACGCCTGGCTGAGAACCACTGGTTTTTCAGGGGATGTCCAGAATACTCTCATGGACATGCCCTTTGATGGAGTCGGTCTTTTTGGTTCAAAGGCAGACCATGCGCTGGAGCGTTTCAAGGACTCACGGGCTACTGCTAAGTCCCTGGGCCTTGCTGTTGTGCGCCCTCCGCAAACGTCTGCTTTTCGCCCCTTTCGTGGCCACGGAAGGGGCGCCCAGTCACGTCCACAGCCCGGCCAACGGCCCGCGCAGCAAGCGCCTTCGCGTGGCCGAGGACGTGGATACCGCCGTGGCGGTTCGGGCAACCAGCGTGCGGGTCAGGCCACCACCTCCAACCCGTCCGCGGCCTCCAAGCCCTCCTAGTCCCTCCTTTCAGGTGCACAGCACGCCAGTCGGGGGCAGGGTCCGCCATCACCTTCACCACTGGCGTCCCATCACCTCGGACAAGTGGGTCTTGGACATTGTCCGAAGGGGCTACTCCCTCCCCTTCGAGACCACCCGCCCAGCCATGCCACCTCAATTCCACCGCATGTCAGGGGATCACTTGGTGCTTCTACAGAAGGAAGTCACGGCCCTCTTGGCCAAGAGGGCCATCGAGCATGTTCCGACCCCAGAAGTAGGGCGTGGTTGCTACTCCCACTACTTTCTGGTGCCCAAAAAGGACAAGGAGGACATGCGTCCTATCTTGGACCTCCGGAACGTCAATCGCTTCCTCCGGAAGGAGAAGTTCAAGATGCTCACCCTAGCTCAGGTCTTGACTGCCCTCGACCCCGGAGACTGGTTGGTAGCGTTGGACTTGCAGGACGCCTATTTCCACATCCCCGTCCTGCCGGCCCACCGGCGTTACCTTCGGTTCACGGTAGGCCTCGAGCATTTTCAGTTCACTTTCTGGTGGCCATCACCTCCGCTCGGCGGGTGAGTGAGCTCCAGGCTCTATCTTGCAAACCTCCCTTTCTGTCTGTTCATCCAGACAAGGTTGTTCTTCGGACGCGTCCGTCCTTCTTGCCAAAGGTGGTTACTGCTTTCCACATTGGGCAGACCATCACTTTGCCCACCTTCTTTCCGCCTCCGCATCCTTCCAGAGAGGAAGAGAGGCTCCACCGTCTGGACCCAAAACGTGCGCTCTCTTTCTATATTGACCGCACAAAACACTTCCGGGTGGATGACCAGCTCTTTGTTGGCTACGTGGGCGCCAAAAAGGTCGGGCGGTGCACAAGAGGACCATCTCCCGCTGGGTTACCTTGTGCATCAAGACCTGCTATTCTTTGGCTAAAAAGGAACCTCCTGTTGGGCTGCGTGCCCATTCCACCAGGGCAACGGCTGCTACCACGGCCTTGGGCCGCGGTGTTCCGCTGCCGGTTATCTGTCAGGCAGCTACGTGGGCCTCGCTGCACACGTTTACAAAGCATTACTGCCTTGACAGTCAGGTCCGGAGGGACGGCTTCGTTGGCCGTTCTGTCCTCCAGGACTTCCTTGTCTGATCTTTGTTCGCAGACCCACCACCGGGGTTGGTATTGCTGGGGTATCTATTCTAAGGTAAGGAATCTGTCACTAACGTGTCTCTTTCAGATGCACAAGTTACTAACTTGTGTAACGATATATCTGTAAGAGACAGTAGTTAGTGACAGATTCCTACCGCCCCACCCATCCTCCCCGTTCTGCGAACTGATTTCTAGGGTTAAGGACATCCCTTTCAGGGCCCTAGTATTTTTCAGACACCTATGTCAGCTTCTTGCATGGCTCTGCGTTCCTGGCGCGGAAAGTCGTGTACAGAACTGACGTCAGCGCGCAGGGCGGCGCCTAAGTACTGCCCGCGACGTCATCCCGGCGATCACGACGCCCGACGACGGACGCGGAGCCGCACGACGCCGCCTACCGACGCGCAAGGGTACTGCTACGCAAAAAACTTTCCGGATCCAGCCTGACGCCTGGGGATATTCTAAGGTAAGGAATCTGTCACTAACTACTGTCTCTTACAGATATATCGTTACACAAGTTAGTAACTTGTGCTTTACAAGGTATTCTGCCCTCCGTAGCCACGTCACAGCATCCCTAAGAAATATTGTACACCACAGTGATGCAATTTTACATGTGAGAAAATTCATCGGCAATTGTAAGTTCCTTTTTGTGACTTCTACCTTGAATTTACACTCGTAAAATCAAGCTCTTTAGACACCGATATCAAAATCCGGTGCGGACATGGCATTGTGCATCGATCTGTGCAGGGCTGGATTAACTATTAAGCAAAATAAGCACGTGCTTAGGGCATGAAGGTAGGGGGGCACCAGAGAACTTTTCCATCGTCGGATTTACCATGGACCATATGGTGCAAAACTGCACATAGTGCAGCTGAAGCTATAAATAAAGTGAAAGTACACAAAAATAAACTTTCTTTTCCATCTTACTGTCAGTTTTGTTTCATTTCGAAAAATGTTTTATTTTGCGGTTTATTATTGTTTATATTTTGAATTAGATATATATATGGTGCTTAGCAGGGCACGAGTCGGGGGTACACGCGGGTGGACGGCGTCCACCTACTATTTTCACAGGGTGAACACCGTCCACCCTGCCAAGATGTTGGGCCTCACTAAATAATGTGCTGAACTCGTCCTGGTGTAATTTCCAAACACCGGGACACTTTCAGCAGCGCCTGCGCGTTGTCTGCTTTCGATAAGCACCAACGTGCAGGCGGGGTCGGGATGGGGCTTCCTTAGTGAAGACTCCTGCTGGACCCATAACAAAGGCCGAATTTGAGGCGTCATCAGGCCTCCTTTTGTTGGAGTCTCCTGGCTGGGAGCAGTCAGGAGCCTCACACCTAGAAGCAAATGCAGCAGAGGGGAAACAAAGGTTAGCACTTCACACATACTTAAGAGAGGCAGCTTTTCACTTTGTTCAGGCTCTGCTTACTAGATATGCTTGCACTGTAAGAATGTCAGATGTGTTGGTCTCTCCCAGTATTTACACAAAATAAATGTAATTTATATAGTGCTTACTACCCCTGAGGAGGCGTTGAAATTATTTAAGTACCACTATTTTTTCTTGTATAGCGCTACTCATCCCAAAGCAAAGTGTCGGAGCGCTTTACATCACACGTACATATTAAAGTCGTGGTTTGTGATGCCACATGTAATGTCACGCGCCGTAATGTCACGCGCCATGATGTCACGCGCCTTGATGTCCCTTGCATACTGCCAAACTAGGTCAGTCCCCCCACTTCTTTTTTTTTAGGACTTGTGCCCTGGTGCTTAGGGCCCCTAAAGATCTTAATCCGGCCCTGGATCTGTGTTAATGTTTGTTAGAATGGCTGTTAAGGGTCAATGGGTAAAAATGTAGTAATTTATCGTAACATTTGTTCCTAAGAATAAATATATATATATTTTTTGCAATATATAAAAACAAAGAACCACCATACACAACAGCAGGTAATTTAACTTTGGGCCGTTTGTTTCAGTAAGTTCAGAGTAAAGTAACAAGTCTGACATGTCCAGAGGAAGTTTGGATCCCGCCGAGAGAACTCTAATCCCGGCTTCTACACTCGAGCACTAGAAACCGTGCGAGTCTCTGAAAATCAGCTCTCTTCCCGAAGAGGCGCCATCTAAAAGTCTAAGTATAAAGGCGGCTGCGCGGCCTCTGTAACCGGTTCTTTACTGGGCCCCACACACCCTGCTCTTCCAAGCACAGCTATCACAGCTCTGTACCTGCTATATCTGAAAGAGACACGTTAGTGACAGATTCCTTACCTTAGAATATCCCCAGGCGTCAGGCTGGATCCGGAAAGTTTTTGCGTAGCAGTACCCTTGCGCGTCGGTGGCGGCGTGCGTGCGGCTCCGCGTCCGTCGTCGGCGTCGTGATCGCCCGGGATGACGTCGCGGGCAGTACTTAGACGCCGCCCCTGCACGCTGACGTCAGTTCTTCTTTTTCCGCGCCAGCAAGCGCAGATCCGGGAAGAGCAGTGCCCTAGTCATTTTTGACTAACTTTTTTGGTGAATTTTTTCACTGTTTTCTTCGAATCGACTTCAAGGTGTCGTAGGGATGCCCGGTTTTAAACGTTGCGGCGCCTGTGCTCGGATGATGTCCATCACAGACCCGCATCGGGAGTGTCTCTTCTGCCTCGGCCGAGGCCACGACACGGAGTCGTGTTCCGACTGCCGGGCCCTCAACCCGAAAGTTTTGCAAGAGCGGTCTCGAAAGCTCCTCGAGGCCCGGCATTCGGCTCCGCCCAAGCCTCGGTCGCGTGAGAGGTCCAGGGGTCGATCGCGGAGTCCTCACCGGTCGTCGGCATCGAAGTCTTCTTCGTCCGGTAAGTCCAAGCACAAAAAGTCCAAAAGCATCGTCGCTCTAGGACTTCGCCTCGCCGGTCTCGCGACTCGGCTGAGGCCCCTCCCGGCACCGTCCCCGCGGCCCCGGACATGCCTGTGGAGTCGCCCCGCAATACCCGTCCTTCCCGGGTTCGGGGGCGGATCCGGCCCAGATACAGGAATTCCTGTCGGCCATGGCCCGCCTCTTCGGGCCTCAAGGTCCCTCCGGTGCGCCTTCGGGCCCAGCGAGCCCTGATGGGGTTGCTCCGGCGTCGCCCGTGCCTCCAGCCTCGATTCCGGCCCCGATCCCGGCTCCGCAACCCCCATCGACGCCGGTCGACCTAACGACACCTCCGCCGACGTCTCCGGTGCCGTTCTCGACGCCGCCTGGGGCTCCGGGCGGCGTCGTCCCCCAGTTCCTTCCGGCTCCGGACATGGACCCGGACCGACGTCGCTCGACGCCGGTTCCGGCGCCGATGGGACCTTGGGTCCCAAATGTCCCTCCTCCTCCTTATTTTGAACCAGAGGAGGACCAGGAGGACTGGGAGGGGTCTGATGACCCTCTGGCACAACAGTGTCAGTACGATGAGGACTGGACAGAGGGTCTAGGGGATGCCAGTGGTCTGGATACTTCCCCTGACACTCGCATGCTGTCTCCTCCCGTGGCTACGGAGGAGGGAGCCAATTTTGCAACGGTGTTGCGTAGGGCGGCTGGGGCCTTACGTCTCCAACTCCCTACTGTGGCGGTCAAGACTAATATCTTGACAGAGGTGCTTCAGCCGGCAGCCACCTCTACGGAGACTGAGCTGCCGTTTAACGATGCCCTCACTGACGTTCTTTTGGGCGCCTGGTCCAAGCCCAACACAGGGGCTCCTGTGGATAGGAACGTGTCCCGACGCCATCGCCCAGCTCCGGGCGACCCCCTGTTTTCTCTCTGTCCACCCCACTCCTGAGAGCTTGGTTGTCCAAGCCTCCGCTTCCCAAACCGCCTTCCCTACCGCCCCTCCGGATAGGGAATCCAAACGCCTGGATCAATTTGGGAAGAAGGGTTTTTCTTCCTCCAGTGCTGGCTTGCGGTCCGTTAACACCGCTTGTCTTTTGGGCCGATATACCCACTCCCTGTGGGATTCGGTGGCGACTGTTTTGCCCCAGTGTCCTGAGGAGGTCCAGACACTGCTTTCCCGCGCCATTGCGGAAGGAAGGGATGCGGCCAAATACACGATACGATGTGGCCTTGATACCGCCGACTCGCTGGGCAGGTCTATTGCAACGACGGTGGCGCTGCGACGCCACGCCTGGCTGAGAACCACTGGTTTTTCAGGGGATGTCCAGAATACTCTCATGGACACTCCCTTTGATGGAGTCGGTCTTTTTGGGTCCAAAGCAGACCATGCGTTGGAGCGTTTTAAGGACTCACGGGCTACTGCCAAGTCCCTGGGCCTTTCTGCTACACGCCCTCCGCTGACTTCATCTTTTCGCCCCTATCGTGGCCACGGAAGGGGCGCCCCGTCACGTCAGCAGCCCAGCCACCGGCCCGCGCAGCAGGCGTCTTCGCGTGGCCGAGGACGTGGATTCCGCCCGTGGCGGATCGGGCAACCAGCGTGCGGGTCAGGCCACCACCTCCAACCCGTCCGCGGCCTCCAAGCCCTCCTAGTCCCTCCTTTCAGGTGCACAGCACGCCAGTAGGGGGCAGGGTCCGCCATCACCTTCCCCACTGGCGTACCATCACCTCGGACAGGTGGGTCTTGGACATTGTCCGAAGGGGCTACTCCCTCCCCTTCGAGACCACCCCCAGCCATGCCACCTCAATTCCACCGCATGTCAGGGGATCACTTGGTACTTCTGCAGAAGGAAGTCACGGCCCTCTTGACCAAGAGGGCCATCGAGCGTGTTCCGACCCCAGAAGTAGGGCGTGGTTGCTACTCCCACTACTTTCTGGTGCCCAAAAAGGACAAGGAGGACATGCGTCCTATCTTGGACCTCCGGTACGTCAATCGCTTCCTCCGGAAGGAGAAGTTCAAGATGCTCACCCTAGCTCAGGTCTTGACTGCCCTCGACCCTGGAGACTGGTTGGTAGCGTTGGACTTGCAGGACGCATATTTCCACATCCCCGTCCTGCCGGCCCACCGGCGTTCCCTTCGGTTCACGGTAGGCCCCGAGCATTTTCAGTTCACCGTGCTCCCCTTTGGCCTTACAAGTGCCCCTCGGGTGTTCACGAAAGTGATGGCGGTGGTCGCAGCTCATCTGCGCCGGGCAGGGGTTTCAGTCTTCCCTACCTCGACGACTGGCTGCTGAAGGCGGGCTCGTCCCAGGCAGTCGTCTCCCACCTCCAGACTACGGCCGAACTCCTGCACTCGCTGGGGTTCTCCATCAATGTGCCGAAGTCGCATCTGGATTCCTTCTCCACAGCTCCTTTTCATCGGAGCAGTTCTGGACACGACGCAGTTTCGGGCCCTATCCTCCCGAACGGCGAGTCCGGGATATTCAGGCTATGATTCCGATCTTTCAGCCTTTATCCTGGGTTTCGGTACGGATGACCCTGAGGCTGCTGGGCCTCATGGCCTCCTGCATCCTGCTGGTCAATCATGCCAGATGGCATATGCGGGCTCTGCAGTGGGACCTGAAGTTCCAGTGGGCGCAGCACCAGGGCAACCTGTCCGATCACGTCCAGATCTCGGAGGGGACTGCAAAACAGTTGCAGTGGTGGCTCTCGAACCGGCAATGGGTCATGGGCAGATCCTCTCCCTTCCCCAGCCAGAGCACACAGTTGTGACGGACGCGTCCCTTCTGGGATGGGGCGGTCACATGGGAGAGGCGGAGATCAGAGGCCTCTGGTCTCCGGCGGAGTCCCGGCTCCATATCAACATTCTGGAGCTCCGGGCGATCCGACTTGCACTCAAGGCATTCCTTCCCTCTGTCAAAGGGAAGGTAGTGCAGGTGTTCACAGACAACACCACCGCCATGTGGTACTGCAACAAATAAGGCGGGGTGGGGTCTTGGACCCTTTGTCCAGGAGGCTCTGCGCCTCTGGACATGGCTGGAACTTCAGGGCATGTTCCTGATGGTTCAACACCTGGCAGGTTCCCTGAACGCCAGGGCGGACGAACTCAGCCGCAGGTGCATGATGGATCACGAATGGCGTCTTCACTCGGAAGTGGCGCAAGGACTCTTTCTACAGTGGGGAGAGCCTTGGTTAGATCTATTCGCCACCGAAGAGAACGCGCAATGTCATCAGTTCTGCGCGTTGCAATTTCCAAGGCGGCACTCGCTCGGCGACGCTTTTCGTCACGAGTGGAGTTGCGGTCTGTTGTACGCCTTTCCACCTATACCACTTCTACCCAGAGTGTTGAAGAAGATTCGGCACGACCGGGCCCAAGTCATTCTTGTGGCTCCGGACTGGGCTCGAAGAGTTTGGTATCCCGAGCTACTCCATATGAGCGTAGATCCCCGATCCGTCTGCCTCTTCGGGAGGATCTTCTGTCGCAGCAGCAGGGGACGGTCCTCCACCCGAACCTGTCCAGTCTACACCTGCTTGCGTGGAGATTGAGCGGCGGCAGTTGATTCCTTTCGACTTGCCTCCCGAAGTTTGTGATGTGATTCTGGCGGCCAGGCGTCCCTCCACTAAGGTGGTATACGCCTGCAGGTGGAACAAATTTGTGGCATGGTGCACAGCAAAGGCTGTGAATCCCCTTTCTGCCCCTCTTTCTGAGGTCCTTCTGTTCCTTCTTTCTCTGGCCCAACAGGGTTCTGCCCTGGGTACCATCAAGGGTTATCTTTGTGCTATCTCGGCCTTCCTCAGGCTCCCTGATCAGCCCTCCCTTTTCAAGTCCCCTGTTGTTAACAGGTTCTTAAAAGGCATTACTCACCTCTTCCCTCCTGTTCCGTTTGTGATGCCTCAGTGGGACTTGAACTTGGTTCTTACCTTTTTAATGTGCGCTCCCTTTGAGCCTCTACATAACTGTCCTCTTCGTCTTCTGACTCTGAAGACAGCCTTTCTGGTGGCCATCACCTCCGCTCGGCGGGTGAATGAGCTCCAGGCTCTATCTTGCAAACCTCCCTTTCTGTCTGTTCATCCAGACAAGGTTGTTCTTCGGACGCGTCCGTCCTTCTTGCCAAAGGTGGTTACTGCTTTCCACATTGGGCAGACCATCACTTTGCCTACCTTCTTTCCGCCTCCGCATCCTTCCAGAGAGGAAGAGAGGCTCCACCGTCTGGACCCAAAACGTGCGCTCTCCTTCTATATCGACCGCACAAAACACTTCCGGGTGGATGACCAGCTCTTTGTTGGCTAAGTGGGCGCCAAAAAAGGTTGGGCGGTGCACAAGAGAACCATCTCCCGCTGGGTTACCTTGTGCATCAAGACCTGCTATTCTTTGGCTAAGAAGGAGCCTCCTGTTTGGCTGCGTGCCCATTCCACCAGGGCAACGGCTGCTACCACGGCCTTGGGCCGCGGTGTTCCGCTGCCGGTTATCTGTCAGGCAGCTACGTGGGCCTCGCTGCACACGTTTACAAAGCATTACTGCCTTGACAGTCGGGTCCGGAGGGACGGCTTCTTTGGCCGTTCTGTCCTCCAGGACTTCCTTGTCTGATCTTTGTTCGCAGACCCACCACCGGGGTTGGTATTGCTGGGGTATCTATTCTAAGGTAAGGAATCTGTCACTAACGTGTCTCTTTCAGATGCACAAGTTACTAACTTGTGTAACGATATATCTGTAAGAGACAGTAGTTAGTGACAGATTCCTTACCGCCCCACCCATCCTCCCCGTTCTGCGAACTGATTTCTAGGGTTAAGGACATCCCTTTCAGGGCCCTAGTATTTTTCAGACACCTATGTCAGCTTCTTGCATGGCTCTGCGTTCCTGGCGCGGAAAGTCGTGTACAGAACTGACGTCAGCCGCGCAGGGGCGGCGTCTAAGTACTGCCCGCGACGTCATCCCGGCGATCACGACGCCGACGACGGACGCGGAGCCGCACGACGCCGCCTACCGACGCGCAAGGGTACTGCTACGCAAAAACTTTCCGGATCCAGCCTGACGCCTGGGGATATTCTAAGGTAAGGAATCTGTCACTAACTACTGTCTCTTACAGATATATCATCAAATAAAAAAACATTAAGCAAAGAACAATCATTCCATTTACTGGGACTTCCCTGCTGTAGGAGGGGGCTGTAGAGTCGGAAACGTAGGGTTGTTGCAAATAAGTTTCTTTATTTACAGGAATAGGAACATCATAACATCCACAGGATGGCTAACCTTCCTTCCACTCCAACCGCTCCAGCTGCACTGCCCCAAAGACTCCAGAACGTGCAGCCTAGAAGATGGAAGGAAAGGAAGGTTTCACAAATCAACAATGGAGAAGTGTGGCTCAATGGTTAGAGCGGCAGACCCTGATGCAGAGATCTTGCCCGGGACCAGGGTTCAATTCCCGCCTCGGCGGGTCTTGGGCTCAATTTCCTCGGACCTGATAATTCTCGCCTCGGTGCCTATTCTAATCATGGGTCCCACTCTGCAACTCTGGGCAATAGCTTGCTTAATCTCCACAACGGCCCCAACAGTGCTGGGATGCCTGGCTTCACCCTGGGGGTGCCCAGGAGTGGACATTTTCACAGGGAAAAGCCAGGAAGGGTTCCACAGCGGAATGCGTACAGCGCCTGGACACCCCTTTGGGGGTATGGGTGCGCTTTACAAGTACAAATTTCAACAATGATGCACGCGGGGCCGCGTGCCACAATAACTAAATAAAGGATTATAGCATAAGGACACAACACATCCTCCTCTCTAAGGAAAACAAAACTTAACAATTAAATTTGTCTGTATCAGAAATAAAATCATCCAACCACTTAGGTTTGTTTCGTGTTCTAGATTGTCTATCTAAACATCATGAGTTGACAGAATTATCCTCATACCCACAAACCTCAGAAGCCTCCACATTTTCCTCATTAGGAATTTTGTTAGGAATAAAGACGGTGTTATCACAAAGTTCAGCATTTTCTGGATCCTTTCGGAGCTCCATCAAAGAAGGATCAGGACTGTTTTGCAGCGTGAATCTTTCTGGATTCACTATGCTGTGCATTATTCCGCGGAGTAGTGGTTGGGTCCGGAATCGTAGTCTTTTTTCAGTTTTTTTTGGTGTTTTTTTTGTGTAGCCCAGGTGGGCGTCGACGCCTCACCATTTGGTGTCCTCCCGTGACGTCGGCGCGCTTCCTCCGGAAGCTCCCACCCTAGGGCGCCATCTTCAGATTCTTTTTTCCGCTGGTGGGTCTGGATCGTCGTGAGGAGCTCCAGAGTTGGAAAAGGAGAGAAGAAGTAAGAGAAAGCAGAAAGAACCGAGAAAAATTGGAGATC
This sequence comes from Calotriton arnoldi, assembly GCA_963921515.1. Taxonomy (NCBI): domain Eukaryota; kingdom Metazoa; phylum Chordata; class Amphibia; order Caudata; family Salamandridae; genus Calotriton; species Calotriton arnoldi. Next base: position 1,431,485 of record CAWUFW010004268.1, read on the forward strand.
TTCATCACAAGACAAAGAACATACTACCGGGACGACGAAGCGGGCGAGAGGTAGAGAAAACTTCGACGTCCAACGGAGAATGCGCACACAGGGGGCTCCCTGAGCGCGGGAATGGACAAGACACCATTCAAGTTCTGTCGTAACTGCCACCACAAGTTCGCGCAGAAAGACCAGCATCCAGTCTGCAACCTCTGCCTACGGATCGACCATCAAAGCGGCGACTGCAACGCCTGCGCAGCATTCGCCACCAAGACCCTCAGGGTGAGGGACAGACAGAGGAGAGCAAACTACAGCATGCAGGGCCAAGGGCCACCTCCGTCGCTGCGGGACCTGGGCCTCTCCAGTGGGGAAGAGGACAACATCGCCGAGGGACCAGAGGACTGCACGGTCGTAGAGACCGATAACACTTCCAGGAAGGAGGTAAGAGACACGTCGACCCAAAAAACCCCGACAGACTCTCAAACCCGAGCCAAAGTCCTCGAAAGGAGCACCGGCGTCGAAGCACTCGACGACCGAAGCTGCGTCCACGGACAAACAGCCCAGCGGATCCTTTGAAAAGGACTCCCGGTCGGCGAAAGCTCTTGACACACCCAGGTCGTCGAAGCACGGTTCCGAGAAGCTGCACGCGACGCCGAAGGGAAAAGAGCAGAAGGCACCTTCGACGTCAACTACAACGTCGAAGAGAACTGCCGAAACTCTCGACGCCGATCAAGCGGCGCAGATGGAGAGGAAGAAGAAAAGGCTTGAGGCCGAAATGGCCGGTATCATCCAAAGGAAGAAGGACTTCGACGACCGGATGAGTAGATACACCATCCCTTCGAAGCCCTCGACGGTCGTCGAAGCGGAAACGCAAGAGGAGTTCGACACCATCGAGCCGCCGAAAACTCCCGAACCATCGGAACAACAGGACCAAGAGGCCCTGTACTATTATACGGAGGGTGATGACCAGCAATCGCACTTCGGCTCGACACCCTCGGAGGCTCAAGACCTGGAATGGCAGGATCTCGACGCTGAAAACCCGGAGGAGGCCGTGGAAACGTATCCGTCGAGGCCTTCGCCGCCGGACGACATAGGAGTTTATAACATGGTCGTCAGGAACGCGGCAGCCGCCTATAAAGTGGAAATGGAGGAGGAAAAGCCAAAAGCCTGTTTTCTCCTGGAAACACTGCTACCAACACAAACTAGGAGCCAATTCCTTCCTATGCTCCCTAGTGTGCTAGACCAAGGCAGGGAGGCTTTCAAGGAGCCATCTACCTGCAGATCGGTCACCCCCAGAGCTGAGAAAAATATAAACACTCTTCAAAGGATCCACCATATATCCAGGGATCTGTGCCAGCTGATTCAATAATAACAGCAACAGCCAGGAAGAGGGCCAACGTTCCCACAAACTCCGGTCCGCCCCCAGACAAGGAGAGCAAAAGGATAGACCTCACAGGGAGGAAAATTGAAAGAAATGCGGCAATACATTGGCGCATCGCCAACTCCAATGCCCTTATAAATAGGCACGCCTACCAGCACTGGGAAGAAGTGGGGCAGTTGCTCAAACTGATCCCCACCGAACAACAGCAGAGAGCGGCACACCTGGTGGAGGAGGGGAAGAACATGGCCAACACCTGCCTGAAGTCGGCCCTAGACACAGCTGATACATCAAGCAGGCTGATGATGATCGGGGTGACAGAGAGGAGACATGCCTGGCTCAGGATCTCCGGGTTCAAGCCGGAGGTGCAAAACAACATACTGAAGTTGCCCTTCAACGGGGAAAAGCTGTTCGGCACGCCCGTAAACGAGACGCTGACCAGCTCAAAAAAGATAACCAGACGGCAAGGTCCATGGGAGCACTACAGTTCAGGGGTATGAGAAGAGGCACCCCCTCACGAAGACCAAATGGCAGAGGTGGGAACCAGCCAGGAACATCGCACCAGGCCTTCCAGCAAACATTTCAGGGAAGCAGCCAGGCGCAACAGGGTCAGCAGCAACAAGGCTGGCAGAACCAACAGAGGGGCCAGTCCTTTCGAAGCCGACCAAACGGACGAGGCAATACACGAAGAGGCGGTCAGCAACCCGCCCCCAAGTGACTCCACACTACAAAACGTGCCCGCACTCCCAACATCACTAGTGCCGCGGCACAACAAAAGACACGGACAACATTTACAAATTTACCATCATACAACGCCCGTAGGAGGCAGACTAAAACACTTCTCCCAGGAGTGGGAGAAGATAACAACCGACAAGTGGATACTCAACATCATACAGTTCGGCTACTGCATAGAACTCATAAAGAGGCCACCAAACAAGAGGCCAACAAACAGGAAACATTCAACAGAAGAGCTGTCACTATTGTGGCAGGAAGCACAAGAACTCCTCCACAAACAGGCTATAGAAAGGGTGCCTTACAGAGAAAAGGGCACAGGAGTGTACTCCAACTACTTCCTCGTACCAAAGGTAGACGAAACGTTAAGGCCCATACTGGACCTACGGTTCCTAAACAAATACATAAAAACTCAAAAGTTCAAGATGAAGTCCTTACAAGAGGTCATACCTCAAATAAGGCACGGGGATTTTATGTCCACAATAGACCTCAAGGATGCCTACCTGCACATCCCCATGAACCAAGGACACAAGCATCTGCTCAGATTCACCATCAGCAAGACGCACTACCAGTTCACGGCCCTAGCCTTCGGCCTCAAATCAGCGCCAAGAGTATTCACCAAATGCCTAGCTGCCGTAGCAGCACATCTGCGAAGACAGGGGATACACGTATACCCCTACCTAGACGACTGGTTGGTAAAGGCGAACTCCTACAACCAATGCAAAGTACATGCTCAGCATGTCACACAAACGCTGACAAAACTAGGTTTCTCCATACACAAAGAGAAGTCATCGCTGGAACCAGAACAAGTGAAGATCTTCCTGGGTGCGAAAATCGACACCATTCAGGGAAGAGTGTTCCCCAGCGAGAAAAGGATCCTCGCACTACTGAAGGAGACTCGCCGCTACCTGAAGGGGCAACGTCTGACAGTGAGGACAGTGAGCAAGCTCATGGGCATGAAGGCATCCTGCATACATTTAGTCCCCTATATTCGGCTACACATGAGACCATTCCAGGAATGGCTGCAACAGCAATGGTCACAGGCAACAGGGAGTTGGGAAGATATAGTGGTTGTAACGCACGCAGTGCAGGAAGAGATAGCATGGTGGAACAGGGACAACATAACAAGGGGAAACCCATTCACACCACCAACTCCAACAGTGACCATCACAACAGACGCATCCCAAATGGGGTGGGGAGCGCACATGAAACTGCTCAAGGTAAGGGGGTTATGGACACAAACAGATGCCGTCAAACACATCAACTACCTAGAACTCAAGACCGTGTTCCTTGCCCTAAAAGCGTTCCAGAAACAGCTGTTCGGACAAAGGGTGTTAGAACAAACATACAACACCACAACGATGTTCTACATCAACAAGCAGGGAGGAACACACTCAGTGACGCTCTCAGATCTAGCGCAACAGATATGGAAATGGGCAATTCCATTACAAATAGACCTGCTGGCAATACATCTGCCAGGGAAGGACAATGTGGAAGCAGACAGACTGAGCAGACAGACGTCAATCTCACACGAGTGGGAGCTCAACCCGCAGGAAACGCAAAAACTATTCAAGAAGTGGGGGACCCCACAACTAGACCTGTTTGCAACACACCAGAATGCAAAATGCCAATACTTCGCATCCAGGCAGCCAGGCCATCAATCCCAAGGAAATGCCCTATGGATGAGCTGGTCAAAGACATTTGCCTACGCTTTTCCACCGATACCGCTGATACACAAAGTGCTCAGCAAGTGCAGAACAAGCAACATGACGCTAATTCTGGTAGCACCACAGTGGGCCAGGCAGTCCTGGTTCTCGCAGATCGTGGAGATGGCACAGGGACCCCCACACAAGTTCCCAAGAAGGAAAGACCTGCTCTCGCTGCAAAACGGAAGGGTACTCCATCCAGAACCAGAGAGCCTCAGCCTAGCAGCGTGGCTCCTGAGGACTTAGAGTTCGCTCACCTCAACCTGCCACAAAGCCCGCTAGCAGTGCTGCGAGAAGCGAGGAGACCCACCACACGGAAATGCTATGCAGCAAAATGGAAGAGATTCACTGAATGGTGCATCAACAAAAAGCTCCACAGGAGAATCACTAAAGAATCAACTGTGCTAAAATACTTAACACACTTACTAAAAAGTAACCTAAGCTGCACTTCGCTAAGAGTGCACCTGGCAGCAATAGTAGCCTATACAAGAGGAGAAACAGGGAAAAGCTTCTTTACATCTCAAGTAGTAAAAAGATTCCTGGAAGGAGCCAAAAGAATAGCACCGCCAAAGAGGATGCCACCGCCTGCATGGAACCTCAATGTAGTTCTAACACAGCTTATGAAAGCACCGTTCGAACCCATCCACAAGGCATCGCTACATATGCTCACAATAAAGACGGCCTTTCTGGTAGCGATTACCTCGCTACGTAGGGTGAGCGAGTTGCAGGCACTCACACTACAAGAACCCTACATTCAGATTCACAATGACAGGGTGGTAATGATAACGGACCCACACTTCATGCCAAAGGTGGTGTCCAGGTTCCATATAAACCAAACAATACAAATTCCCAGTTTCTTCCAGAAACCATCCACCAGCGCTGAAAGGGCACTGCACACTCTGGACGCCAGAAGAGCAGTAATGCATTACATCGAAAGGACTAAGGATTGTAGAAAGACAAAGCAGTTCTTTGTGTCCTTCGCAAGCAGTTTCCTGGGCAGACCAGTGACTAAGAATACCATCGCACGATGGATCGCACAAACAATTCAATACTGCCACAAACAGGCAGGCCAAGAGCTACAGGGAGCAGCTCAGGCTCACTCAACCAGGAAAAAGGGAGCAACAATAGCCTTCCTAGCAAACACACCTATCCAAGACATTTGCCTGGCGGCAACATGGGCTTCAGTGCACACGTTCACTAAGCACTACTGCGTGGATATACAGATGAACAAAGAAGCACAAGTAGGTCAAAAAGTGCTTCAACATATATTCAACAACCAACGCTCATCTTCCACCCAGCCGCCACAAATATAGCAAACCGCTACAAAGTCTATGCACAGCATAGTGAATCCAGAAAGATTCACGCTGCAAAACGAATAGTTTCTTACCTGTCGGTATAGTTTTGCAGCTTGAAGACTTTCTGGATTCACTAGCGAACCCACCCGCCTCCGCCAGAAAGATGAGACAGGAGGAAGATGGGACTAACAAATGGAAAACACCCTCAAAAGGGTAAAAGGATTAACAACACAAGACAAAAAAAAAAAAAAAGAATCCGAAGATGGCGCCCTAGGGTGGGAGCTTTCGGAGGAAGCGCGCCGACGTCACGGGAGGACACCAAATGATGGGGCGTCGACGCCCACCTGGGCTACACAAAAAAAAAAAAAAGACTACGATTCCGGACCCAACCACTACTCCGCGGAATAATGCACAGCATAGTGAATCCAGAAAGTCTTCAAGCTGCAAAACTATACCGACAGGTAAGAAACTATTCGTTACCTGCCACCAAATTACTTATGTCTTCATTCTCCGAGTTATCTGTTGGATTGACATTCTCACACTGGTCATGTATCTTCTCCCCAGAATTCTCAGAAACAAGATATGGAAAACATTCATCAGAAAAAGTAGAAGTAGAAACCACACCAGAAGGTCTAGTATATACACCATGTTCCCCTCTCAGAATGGCAATTCTTTTCAAATTCCAAACTTTCCCATCATTAAGGCGGATAGAATTTCGTAAAACTTCAATAACTTGAAAAGGTCCTGAAAACTGGCTTTCTCCTTTCTTTACCTTCTAAGGATGTTTTACTTTCACCCATGTACCCACTTTCATTTTTTCAACAAGAGACCCTCTTTTATCATCAAAATCATTCTTGTATTTTAAATGTTTGTCAACAATTCTACTCTTTACCTTTTCTACAGAAAGACTTGAATTATCACCCTGAATTAACCACTCTGGGTTGCATTTGGTCCTTGCATCTCTACCACGCATTACTTCAAAAGGAGTAACTCCCAAAGCATCATGAACAGTAGTTCTGTAAATCTAAACGGATTTGTAAAGTTGATACTCCCAATCCAGCCCATTTTTAATAGCCATCTGAATACTTCCTTTCAACACTCTGTTAAATCTCTCGATCATTCCATTACCACTGGGGTTGTAAAGTGAAGTGGTTTTGTGTTTGATCCCTAACTTGTCAAAATAATTCTTAGCTAAATTGGATTTCAATTGCACACCATTGTCGCTAATGATCTGTACTGGTAGACCCTCATTAATAAAAAACATTGTCCATGAACTTAAGCACTTCCGTGGAGTTAATATTATCCACTAATTTGATGATGGGCCACCTTGAAAAATTATCAATCATAACTATGATGTACTTGGGAGGTGACCCAACCGGTCCCATAATATCTATTGCTACTGTATGCCAAGGTTTGTTTGGAATAATGGGTTCACACATGTTTGGTCTTAAAGTTTTAAGAGATTTGTCTGAATTTGCGCATACTATGCAGTTCCTTACCAACCTCTCCACACCCACACATCAATACCTGGCCACCAATACCATTTCTTGACTCTTTGCTTGGTTTTTACCACTCCGAAATGACCATCATGACAGCGAGCCAAGATCTCGTTTCTGAGGGACAAAGGAGGAACAGCCCGATCTCCTCTGAAGATAGTATCATTGTTAACTGACAACTCCTCCTTAACCTCCCAAAAACTTCCCATCTGGTCTTTCAAACTGGATTTGTTAGGCCAACCTTTCTGATCCACTTGATGATTAGTTGTACCTCTTTGTCATGAAAATGTTCTTTTCTCCAAACATCCTCAGACACTCTGGGAACGCCTTGGTCATGTACAAGTGCCACACTCAAATCGTCCCACTCATTGTCCTCACATTTCTGCAATTCAACAGGCATACGAGAAAGAAATTCTGCTAATACGTTACTTTTCCCAGGAACGTAAACCATGCTGTAAATGAAATCTTGGAGACGCATAGACATTCTTGCAATTCTGACTGAAGCATTGAAAAGTCCTTCAGTGGTTAAAAGTCTCACTAAAGGTTTATGATCAGTGCGGACTGTGCAATGTCTGCCCCAAACAAAAGTACGGAAATGTTCCAAACCCCACACACAGGCCAACGTTTCTTTTTCTATAACAGAAAATGTTTTTTCTGTAGGGTATAAAGCACGTGATGCATAAGCTATTATACATTCGTTACCTTTGCGATCAATCTGAGATAAAACACTAGCCAGTCCCTTATTACTTGCATCCACAGTAATGACATTTTCGAGATCTGCATCAAACCCACAAAGTACAGGGGCTTCGGCAATGGCCTTTTTGACATCAAGAAATTCATCTTTGCAGTTATCAGACCACACAAACTTGACCTTGTTTTTTAACCGCTGGCTGATGTTGAACACTGCTGGAAAACCCTTTCACAAATTTGTTGTAAAATTCCACAAGACCTAAAAAAATCTGAGCTCATCCTTACTAGAAGGATGAGGTGCATTAAGTATTGCCTCAACTAATTTTGGTTTAGTAGCTACACCTTCACCGCACAAAACATGTCCCAAATAGGTCACTGACTTAACTGCAAATTTACACTTGGAGTGTTCTACTGTGAGACCATTCTTTTGTAAAACTTCAAAAACTTCTTCTAAAGCTTTGTCATGTTCAGATTTGTCTTTACCAAAGACTAAAATATCGTCCTGAAAACATCGTACCTTAGAATGTTTACCGAAGAGTTGATGCATGATCCTTTGAAAAATTGCCGCTGCTGAGGCTAACCCAAAAGGCAATCGTTTGTACTGAAAGCAACCGATGGGTGTTATAAAAGCGGAGATGTGTTTACTTTCCTCTTTAAGACGAATCTGGTGGATAGCGGCTGAAAGATCGATGGTAGAGAACCAATTAGCCCCTTTCACTAGACTAAGCATTTCTGATATCTTCGGTAGTGGAAATTTATCAACTACAATGTTGTTGTTGACATGGCGCAAATCAATGCAAATTCTAATTTTGCCATTGCTGCATCTAGCTATGACAACGGGAGAAATCCACTCCGAAGATTCAATTAGTTCAATTACATCAGCCTCAACTAATTTTTCCAATTCTTTCTCCACCTCTCCTCTGAGGAGTACAGGAATATTCCTTACTTTGTGAGTTTTAGGAGAAAACCCTTCTTTCAAAATTATTTAATGTTAAAAAATTTGAACATTCCAATTTTCCCATTGAAAACTTCAGGAAATTTTTAAGTATCTTGGTTCCTGTATTATCTCCATCAGTAACTAAAATGGGTTAAGGATGATGTGCAAATCCCGTTGGTCCTTCCAACCTAAAACAGAAGGACCTTTTTTGCAATGTAAAGCTTGCCTATGGATTCTCTATTCTTAAATTTGAACACTAAGGTTCTAAAACCTATCAGGTCTATTTTTTCACCTGAAAATCCTTCAGGAGTAACATCTGGTTCAAATACATTACTGCCTATTCTTTTAACAAACTTTGAATTCCAAACACAATATTTGTCACTCAAAACAAAATGCTAGAAGTATTTTCCAAGTTGTAATTAAATTATGAAAATATTTACTTGAAAAGCGGTATCCGCGTTGAAATCAGGGTTGTAATCCTTAGGAGGTATTTAAAATTCATAACTGGACCTCCGGAGAAACTCCCAGCTGCTCGCGTTGACACTGACACGAAGAAATGAAAACAAAGATGGCGCCAGTACGGCACGTAATGACGTAAAAACGTCTGCACGTAATGCTATTGCAGGCTGGGAATTACATCAGCACTGCGTGGCTGAAAACACTGTGCGTAAGGCATTCGGAGGCGGAATGCTCCGTGTAGAGAATGCTGGGCGCGCACTAAGGTAAGTGTTAATCTTTAAGGGATGCGTAACGAAGAAATGCTTAAATCCTCGTAAATCCAGCGTAAACAATTTGAAAGCTTACCGGGTGAGAGGAAAATTATTCTGTGGATGTTCATCAAAAGGTTGAAATCCCATCCTCGTCGCCAAATTTGTAGAGTCGGAAACGTAGGGTTGTTGCAAATAAGTTTCTTTATTTACAGGAATAGGAACACCATAACATCCACAGAATGGCTAACCTTCCTTCCACTTCAACTGCTCCAGCTGCACTGCCCCAAAGACTCCAGAACGTGCAGACGAGAAGATGGAAGGAAAGGAAGGTTTCACAAATCAACAATGATGCACGTGGGGTCGCATGCCACAATAACAAAATAAAGGATTATAGCACAAGGACACAACAGGGGCCTTGCGATTGTTTAGCCTGAACAGATACCTTTCACCGTTTACTACTTGTTGCTCCTAAAATATTTCTCATTACGATGAAAGTGACTGGGACAATGCAACACTGCGTGTCTATCTGTCTGTCTGTCCAAAATCTCACGTGTTTCCACGAGTACCCTAATATTAGCTGGCTGGGTGCCTCTCTGATACAACCGTAGTGGCTTTTCAGAGGTCCCCGCTACCTTAAACATGCCATATGTGTCCGTCTCGTGATAAACAGACTCCAGGCACACAAGCACACAATTATAACACAGTGTATACAAGTTCCATTCTGAGATAATTTGAGTGAAGTTCACAACTATATAAAATGTCACGCTCACAACGCACAGATGTAGGTATCACACTTACAACGCACAAATCTATATATCACACTCACAACATATCTCTCCCTTCTCACAACTAACACGTAGCTATAATTCTGAAACAGTGTGAGTTTCGAGATGCTCGCTCACAACGAAGAGATGTAAAATGTCACACAACGCACGGGTGTAGGTATAATGCTGATAGAATGTGCGAGTTTTGTTACACTCACAACGCACAGATGTGGGTGTAATGCTTATACAGTATGTGAGTTTTGTCACACCCAGAACACACAACTGTAGGTATAGTGATGATACAGTCTGAGTTTTGAGAGGCTCACTTGCAACACACAGATGAAAAATGTCATACGCACAGCTGTAGGTAAAACGCTGATACAGACTGAGTTTTGTCACACTACAGTCTGTGAGTTTTGTCACACAACGCACAGATGTAGATATAATGCTGATAGTCTGAGTTTTGAGATGCTCGCTCACAACACACAGATGTAATATGTCACACTCACAACGCACAGATGTGAGGAGACTCCATGTACAGTTCCAGTGTGTTTAGAGATGCACACTTTAAACAAACACACACGCGAGGGCTCGGCACACGTTTTCTCTCCTTGCTGCCCCTCAACTCCTTTGTAATGCAGGCTTTCTCAGTGTTATTGCTCCAAGGCCCTTTCCCCAGTTCAAAAGTTCACCTTTTACGACCTGCAGTGATTTCTCACACGTTTCCAATAAAACCTGCCCATTACTAACACCAGGGGGAAATGTCCGAACCAAATAAAAGGGCCCTTGACAGACCTCTTCCACCCAGCAGCACATCCTGGTGTTTGGAGAAGCCGTGCTCTTAGGAAATCTACAAAAAAACTGAACGCTTCCTGCCTGGGACCCAGGGTGCATTAATCAGATGGTCACATATTGAGAGAACACCGAGTGAAATGGAAGAGGGACTCACAGCACAGGCGTGTTCAATACAAGCATTTTCAATGCAATAGGCCTCACATTTGCGAGCGTTTAAGCTATTGGCATCGAAAATGACAATGCCTTTTATTTGTGTTTTTAAAAGGAACACATATAAAAGGCATTGTTGTTTGTAATGCCAAGAGTTCAAATTCTCGCAAATGCGAGACCACTATAATGGTGGCCACGCCCCTTTTTTTAGACGCTGCTCGCATATTCAGGTTACAGTGAGCCAGGCGCGCAACGCCCATTGGGCTCAAAGGGCTTCACCCCCCATCGTGTCTGTCAGCCCGTGCTGAGACAGCTTCCCGGGCCCACACACAGCCTCACCAGAGTACTTCACCGGTCTTTAAAAGACCATTTACTTGTTAATGAGGCTTTGTTGTTCTTTCACCCCTTCTTAGAGCCCCTGCATCTTCACTCAGCCGATTGCTGGAAGAATTAGCCCCCCCCCCCTGAAATATTTATTAGGCCCCCCCCCCCCCGAAATTTGGCTCTAGTTGCGCCTCTGCAGTGAGCAGCGTCTAAACAAAGGGGCGTGACCACCATTATAGTGAAAGCGCGTATGGCGCTTTCACCCAAAGTAAAAAAGATAAGTGAATTCAAAAGGTTCTGTAGCATGGCAGCAAAAGTGAAAGCAGCCGGTGCTGTTAATTAAACCGCACTGTAATTTGACTAAAATATATTACTATTTAAAACAAAGCGGGCGGGTGCTCCGATGCCGTGGGTGGAATGGGGGAAGAGCATTAAAGAAAATAGTGCTCACCAACTTATAAAGCAGACTGTGTAACAACCGAAGTAAAAGGGCCAGTCCTCGTGGGAGGTTACAAGTGAAGACCAGGCAGTACTAAGGGAGGACTAACAAGTCTATGTATGAATCAGAAGCCAGCCTTTACAAAGGGCAATGACATAAGCCAATGACAAATATGGGCGGGGCTTCAAGAGCATACTCCAATACAGCGTGCCTCGCTGCCCTTAGGCTCGACCTAAAAAGGACATGGCTACGAGTCCTATTAACATTCCTCAAACCCATCCATCACCTTCACCAGTACCTATTATACCAGCTTCAGACCCTTTAAACATCACACCACCAGGCTCTCCAAATACAAATCCTTATATAGTAGATGATGATGATTCCTATGATCAGCCACCACCTGATCCATGGGATGATGCAATATAGACCCACCTGTAGGCACAGACCCTGATCTATATCTGGCTAAACCTTCCCCTCTTGATTATAATGCTGCATATCAGGTGTTAATTGCAAGGGCAGCCACTTACCACGGGGTGACATTACATAATGGGGCCCTAGAAGAAGGTTTTCCTATTTGAAACCTTAGGAACCACACACAGAACATCACAATCTTTGCCAATGTTAAAAGGTATGATGAGGCATGCTGACGATATTTTTAAAGATCCAGTTAGAGCACGTATCCTAACACCTAGAGTAGACAAAAAATATAAACCCCCACCATCTGACCCAGTTTTCATCAAGGGCCAGTTGCCTTTAGATTTTTTAGTAGTTTCTAACGCCCGTAAAAGGGCAAATTCACAAACCTCAGGGGAGGCACCACCTCCTGATAAAGAATCAAAATTAATAGATGCCTCGGGGAAAAGAGTAGCTGCTCAATCAGTCAACCATTGGCGCATAGCCAATACACAAGGCCTATTGGCTAGGTATGATAGGGCACACTGGGACGAGATGGAAGAACTATTACAATATCTCCCAGAAGAACACAAGAAAAAGGGGCATGAAATAGGTCTGGAAGGCAAGCTCCTCTCCAATTCCTCTATCAGATGTGTGTTAGATGCTGCAGATACTGCAGCGAGAGGAGTCAATACCAGCATTCTACTCAGGAGACCTACATGGCTCAGAATATCTGGTTTCAAACCAGAAGTTCAACACCGTTTGATAAGGAGCACCTCTTTGGGCCTCAGATAGACCAATCACTTGAAAGAATGACAAATTATACAGAAGTGGCAAAATCAATGGGAGCACTTCAGTCTCCTCTTTCTAGAGGTTCCATTCGTCGCTCCTTTTACAGAGGGGCTCCAAGACTAATACCACAGATGCCAGCGCATCTTCATACAAAACACAAACACAATCTTCCCCCTTTACAGGATTCTATAGGGTGGATATAGAGGTAACAACTTCAAAGGAAGAGGTAGAGGTACACCAACACGCACCTCTCCATCCACTAACAAACAGTGACTTGCTATCACTTCCCCCCGATCATTTATCACCTGTCAGGGGAAGATTACAACAGTTTCTTCCCATTTGGCAATCAATAACAAAAGACAAATGGGTGTTGGACATTATCCAACATGGTTATTGCCTGGAGCTCACAAGCAACCCTCCCAACATTCCACCTCATATTCTTAAACTGTCTTTACAACACCAACATCTGCTCAAACAAGAAATATAAGCTCTTTTAACAAAAGGAGCTATAGAACCTGTTCATTTACAACAACAAGGATCAGGAGTATATTCACTATACTTCCTAATTCCCAAAAAGGACGGTTCATTAAGGCCAATCTTGGATCTCAAACCATTAAACCTATACATATTATCAGAACACTTCCATTTGGTCGCACTGCAACAAGTACTTCCACTTTTGCAGCTAGGCGACTTTGTCAACACTAGACTTAAAGGATGCATACTTTCATATACCCATTCACCCAGCACATCGCAAATACCTCAGATTTGTGAGAGGAAAAAAAATCATTATCAGTTCAAAGTACTTCCATTCGGAGTAACAACTGCACCCAGAGTGTTCACCAAATGCCTTGCAGTGGTAGCAGCACATCCACGAAGACTACAAATCCATGTCTTCCCATAAAATCCAGCACACAGCCCAAGTGTGTGCAACACACAAAAATCACCATAAACCTTCTACATCAGTTAGGATTCGCAGTCAATGCACAAAAATCCCATCTTCCCCGAGGACATCCTCCTTATAGGTGGGGACTTCAATGCGGTGGTCTCGGGCTGCCTGGATCGCCACCCCACAAGAGACGTAGCTCCCTCGAGCTGTTGGCTACCTGATTTCCTTGATTCCCTTGGGCTGACAGATACCTGGAGAGCACTTCACCCCACCGGTATCCAACACACATTCTTTTCAAGAGCCCACAAAAGTCTATTCCCGAATTGACTATGTGCTAACCCCAGCCACGCAACTTGCTGACATCCGAGAGGTTGAACACCTGGCGAGGGGCATTTCGGACCATTCCCCGCTATGGGTGCAGATAGGGTTGGGAGATACACAAGTGGGAGGAGTCGCACCGATTAATCCATGGTATTTGCGGAGCCCGATGGTAAAAAAAGAACTCCTAAAAACGATACGATTTTATTTTCAGGAAAACCAGGGGTCGGGCGAGTCCCCCCAGACACTTTGGGAGGCGTTCAAATCAGTTATACGGGACAGTGCTCTATCCCTTGTTGCAGGAGTTAGGAAAGAGAAAAATAAGGAACTGGAGAGAGTTGAGGCTGAAATTCTAGAATTGGAAAGGTTATCAGATGGGGATATAACTCCGGACACATTGCATCTCCTACACTTAAAGAGAGAAGAGTATAAAAGCATTGTAACAGATGGGGCCAAGGAATGGGGTACGGAAAGAGATGGGAGAATCTACGAATGGGGAGACAAGGCTGGCAAGTTGATTGCCTGGCTCAATAAGAAGGAAAGGGCCAACAGACTAGTCCCAGAACTAGCAGTAGAAGGAGGTAATAAAATCAACAATCCCGTAGAAATAGCGAATGAATTTGCAGCGCACTTTAGTGAAGTGTATAAATCAACCTCGCCCTTCGACGAGGAAGACTCCAGAGCTCTCATGCAAGATATACAATTGCCTGTGCTCTCCGCAGACGATAAATCCTATCTAGAGAGTAATATCACTAATGAGGAGATAGCACAGGCCATCCGAAGTCTTAAATTGGGGAAGGCCACGGGTTCTAATGGCCTCCCAATAGAGCTGTACAAGCTGCGCCCTGACATACTCTCCCCATATTTGAAGGATATGTATGAAGACAGTAGACGTGTAGGCACTTTCCCACCAGATCAGCGTCTGGCCTCTTTGGTGGTGATTCACAAGGAAAACAAGCCCAAAGACAAATGCTCCGCATACAGGCCCATCTCCCTGCGGAACCCAAAATTCTCGCCAAACTCCTTGCTACTCGGCTAATTAAGGTCATCAGTAAATTGGTACACGCAGACCAATCGGGATTTATGCCTCAGCGAAACACAGCCCTCAACCTGCGAAGGGTACATGGGGTATTGGGGAGGGTGGAAACGATCCAAGAGGAGGCGGTTATACTTTCCTTGGATGCCTCAATGGCCTTCGATACCCTTGAGTGGCCATATCTAATGGCGGTGCTTGACAAGCTGAGATTCGGACCTATTTTCATGTCCTGGATAAGACTACTGTATGCGGCACCACAGGCGCAAGTGGTGGTTAATAATAAACGCTCTAGTACCTTCGAGTTAAGCAGGGGTACCCGCCAAGGGTGCCCACTATCACCCTTACTATTTGCCCTATCCCTGGAGCCCCTGGCGGCTTGGATCCGACGAGACCCCGTTATTCGAGGGCTGAGATGGTCGGCAGACTGGGAGGACCGCATCTCGCTTTATGCGGATGATATACTCCTCTTTCTAGCCTCCTCCCGCAGTTCGCTCAGGCGTATCCTGGATATCTTCACGATTTTTGGGAGATATTCAGGCTTTTTGATAAACTGGGATAAATCCATAATGTATGTGCTCAAGGGAACTCCCCCTAGTCTGCCTGACGATTGTCCCATCCGGACCGCCAGAAGTGGCTTTCGCTATCTAGGAATATTTGTCACTACGGACCCCAAACTACATTTCGAAAGAAACTTGCACCCACCTCTACAAAAGTTGCGACGGGATACTGCCATTTGGAAGACGCTGCCTCTCTCGCTCCTTGGAAGAGCAGCCCTGTTTAAGATGATGTCGCTGCCCCGTTTCTTGTACGCGTTACAGAATGCCCCCAACCCAGTGCCGGCTAGTTATTTAGGGAGATTGAGGGGCTGCAGAGGGAGTTGCTCTGGGACGGACGACCTCAAATCGCACTTAAAAAACTGGCTCTCAACTGGTATGATGGGGGAATAAGCCTCCCGGACATTAAAAAGTTTTACTGGGCTTCCCATCTCCTTGCAGTCAACCAAGCCACATACCGTAGCCCGCATGACCCAGGCTATGCCATGGACAGATGGCTCCTGCCGGGTGGAAACTATAACAAAGCGTTCTACACCTCCCATAAGAAAATTCCACTAACTGGCCCAACTAGGCATACTGTACAGATCTGGCATGATGCCCATAAAAGTCTGGGGTGGAGTGGGAAGTTAACCCTGGCCACTCCATTGTGGGACTCAGAACGATTGGGACACTTGAGGACCTCCAAGGGTTTCAATAGATGGGATCTCATTGGCATATCACATATAGGAGATCTTTGGGCCAATGGGGAAGTGGTGGGGTTTCAGACACTGCAGCAACAATATGAGTTAGCAGATACAGAATCTTACCGATATATACAGATCCGCCATGCCCTCTATGCAGCTATACCAAGGGGCACCTCGCTCCCTGAATCCTCTCCATTAGAGGATAGGCTCCTTGTCGCAAAAAGCAATTTCTCTTCCCTATAAGAAACTGATCAACAATTCCCCTGACCCCCTTGAGAGACTTAAGGAGTGTTGGGTAAGAGACGGCCTAGAGATGGATGAGGACGAGCGGCGGGAGGCGGTGTCCTCCCCCCGAGAAGTGGGCATCTCCGCCCGGTTAAGACTTGTCCAACTCAAGATCCTCCATAGGGTCTATGTCAACTGGTACACATGGGGAGGGGAGTGGAGGGTGAATGTCGTCAGCGGTGTGGGCAAGTGGGCACATACATGCACATCATATGGAAATGTGACCACATTCAGCAGTTCTGGCAAGGGGTGCATAGAACTATTAGGACGGTCCTCAATAAGGAAATACTCCCCGAGGCCAAACGGTGTCTCCTTAATGTATGGGAACCCACGGATCTCAACAACTCAGAGAAAACGTGGGTAACACTGGGCCTTGCTGCCGCGAAAAGGGATATTGCACAAAAATGGGGGTCGGATGTAGCACCTGCTTTGTCGACTTGGAAAAAGAACCTAGACTGGTGCATGTTTAGGGAAAAAACTGTATTTACTGCACGGGGGTGTCCGAAGAAGTGGTCCTCAATTTGGGGTAAATGGAACATATATAGGGGGGATATTTGTGTAGCACCTGTGATACCAACAGAAGATGAGGCAATTTCCCCCTGAGTCCGTACCATCGAAATGTCTTATTCACTTATGCCCGGGTTCAATATATGTACTTGCCATGTGGAAGAAATATTGCAATCCTTTATTGAAATGCCAATGTCATGTTATTTTTTCAATAAAAAGATATTTAATAAAAAAAAAAAATCCCATCTTCAACCCACTCAAATACAACCATATCTAGGAGCCATTCTAAACACTCTCATGACTCTAGCATATCCCAATGCAGCCAGAATTCACAATTTTCAAACATTGTTACTACAGTTGCAAAACAACCAGTATCTGCCAGCCAGAACTTTCATGCAGTTACTGGGGATGGTGACGTCATGCATTGCTATAGTGCCTCATGCAAAACTAAATATGCGTCCTCTACAAGAATGCTTAGCATGTCAGTGGAATCAGTCACAGGGTCAGCTAACAGATCTAGTGTTTGTAGACAGCTGCACTCATCGCTCGCTGTAGTGGTGGAACACACACAAGTTATCAAAAGGGTGGCCCTTTATCGACCCTATTCCACAAGTCGTGCTCACAACAGACGCATCTCTCACAGGGTGGGGAGCACATTTACAACATTTAACAGTTCAGGGTCTTTGAAATATCAGCAAACAGAACCATCACATCAACTACCTAGAACTGCAAGCTGTTCAGCTAGCATTAAAAGCGTTTCTACCTCATCTGATAGGGAAAGTTGCCCTAGTCCGGACAGACAATATGACAATGTACTATGTACAAAAACAGGGGGGAGGCACACTCTCTGCAGCTGTCACGCCTCTCAGACAATTTGGCGTTGGATAGTTCATCACAAAATCCAAATCTTGGCAGAACACCTTCCAGGGACAGACAACACCTTTTCCGATCTCCTCAGCAGAATGAGGCAACAAGTACATGAATGGGAACTTCACCAACAAGTTCTTCTTCCGTACTTCAAAAAATGGGGATTCCCATAAATAGACTTCTTTGCCACAGCAGAGAACTCAAAATGTCCAGACTTTGCCTCCAGGTTCCCACACCCTCTATCCATTGGCAATGTCCTATGGATCAACTGGTCAGGGATATTTGGTTACGCTATTCCTCCTCTCTCTCTCCGTCCATTTCTGGTTTCGGAAACTCAGGCAGACATCTCTCACACTGATTCTGGTGGCTCCCACATGGGCTCGTCAACCATGGTTCACCACACCATTGGAACTCTCAATAGTTCCACACCTGAAGCTTCACATAACGTCAGATTTTATATCACAGAACCATGGAGAAATCAGACATCGAAACCCCAAGGAACTCAATCTAGCGATTTGGCTCCTGAAGTCATAGAGTTTGGATACTTAAACCTACCACCAGATTGTATGACCATTCTTAAAGAAGCAAGAAAACCCACCACTAGGGCATGTTATGCTGCAAAGTGGAAAAGGTTTTTGATATATTGTAATAATGACACAATTGATCAACTAGATGCATCTATACAAAATATTATTTATTAACTTTTGCATCTACAGCGAGTTGGCTTAGCCTACACATCCATTCGACTACACCTTGCAGCAGTAGCTGCATATCTTCAAAATAGACAACATTTATCCCGATTCTAAGTTTCAGTGATTAAGGCCTTTATGGAAGGCCTTAAAAGATTAATACCACCCAGGGTACCACCTGCACCTGCCTGGAACCTTAACATTGTTCTCACAAGGCTTATGGGTGCACCTTTTGAACCTTTACACAACTGTTCATTACAATTTCTTTCATGGAAGGTTGTCTTTCTCATTGCTATCACTTCACTGAGACGTGTTGGTGAGCTACAGGCATTAACCTTAGAAGAGCCCTTCTTTCAACTTCATAACAATAGAGTGGTTCTTCGTACAAACCCAAAATTCCTTCCAAAAGTGGTCTCTGCTTTTCATATTAACCAATCAGTTGAGTTACCTGTATTCTTCCCTCAACCTGATTCAGTAGCAGAAAGAGCTCTACATACACTTGATGTCAAAAGAGCACTATTATATTATATTGATAGGACAAAAGATTTTCGCAAAACAACTTTTTTTTTTTTTGTCAAACATGTATTTATTAATGTTTCCGAAAAAGACAACCCAAACATTTTGCATCAAAACGCTCATCGCAGTGAGCTATCATATAGAGCTGTTAATACGGGTTCAAGCAGTGATACAAAACAAGGCATCTGCCCCAGCCACATCCTCATATAATAATGCGTGAAGGTATTGTACAGCATCTCACGTTATAGTGACTTGGAGCAGATCGACCTGCCTAGTGAAAGGGGTAGTCATCAGCCCAACCCATCTTTCTTTTGCAATGGAATTCTGTAATTTCCTCCCAACGGGAGGAGCTCTCTAAGGATAAGTAAATACCCCTAAAATAACTCCCCTAAAAGTAAATAACAAACCCTCCCACCCCCTCCCACAAACCGATGGTGGCGGCATTGGTAATCTAAGGCACCCAACGACGGGCAATCGTAAGTGTTTTTAAAATTGAAATAGGTGCATGTCTCTAACTGAGGGAGGACAGACAGCTAGGGGTAGGCCTCGGGAGAGAAAGGCAACCAGCGGTCCCCATTTATATTCAAAGTTCTTATATTCGTTTCGAAAGATGTCAGACATTCTTTCCATGCTAAGCAGTTTCCATAGACGAGAATGCCAGAGGGAGATCGCAGGGGCCTCCCTCCGTTTCCAGGCCGCCGCAATGGTCACTTTAGCGGCTCCTATGCACATCCACATGATAGCTTTGTCAGCTCTGGTCTGATGTTCGAGGGTCGGATCGCGGAGGCCTAAGAGAGTCTCCGCCATGGTAGTCGGGACGGGGTAGCCTAGCATGTCCTTGATGTGTGCTAGAATTTCTTCCCAAAACGGGCGTATGGTGGGGCAGTCCCACCATATGTGTTGGAAGTCCCCTAGGAGCCCACATCCCCTCCAGCATCTATCAGAAGTGTTTGGGAAGATTGTCTTAAGCTTGGAAGGGTAGAGGTACCAATCCATCATGGTTTTAAGGTGGGCTTCTCGAAGCTCCGTGGAATGGTTGAATTTCAGAATGTCAGACCACAGTCCCGACCATTCCCTATTTGAGATGTCCCTATGAAGTATGTCCTCCCACATAGTCATGTAGCGGGGCCATGGGGAATGTGAGGCGGTAAGTAGGTAATTGTATAGAAATGAGATCACCCCTCTCATGGTAGTGGCGTTTAAAATATAGGTCTCAAATTTGGTGAGGAGGCGAGTGGCCGCCTGTCGTATGGGCGGAGTGAGGGCCCAATGCAGCAACTGGAGGTAGTGGAAGTGTTCCGACCTCTCTAGACCATAGTCCCTTCTGCAATTATCGAAGGTGAGGGGGTCGAAATTATGGAAGAGGTGTGTCAAAGCTAGGCATCCACCTGTACGCCAGGCTTCAAAGGGGCCCTCATGTAGTGCTGGGGGAAAGGCTGGGTTAAAGTGAATGGGCGTGTGGGGCGAGGGAAACGAGGTCCACTGCTCGTTACCGGCCAGGGAGTCCCACACTTTCAGAGTAGTGTGAGTGGGAGTGCTAATGTAGGCGTTCTTGGGTCTTTCCTGTTTGGGGCGCCATATGAGATCCCAAATGGTTCTCCCTGCTATAGATCGGTCCATGTGAAGCCAATGTTTATCGGACTCACGCTTGGACCATTCCGTCACCACTCGTAGTTGGGCTGCTTTATAATAGAGAGCAAGGTCCGGCAAACCCACTCCGCCCTCTTTACGGGGTCGACACAGTATGGAGAAAGAAAATCGAGCTCGGCCCCCTTGCCATATAAAGTGTAGAATCATAGATTTGATTTTAGGGAGAAAGTCCCTTTCCAGCTCTATAGGTAAAGCTTGAAAGAGGTACATGAGCTTAGGGAGAAGCGTCATTTTAATAGCGTGGATGCGACCAAGCCAGGATATGAAAAGAGGCTTCCATTTTGCTAGATCCGTTTGTATGCGGGAGAGAATGGGTGGAAAGTTAGCGCGGAAGAGCCCCTCCACCCGAGGTGTTAGTTGAATCCCCAAGTATTGTAAGGAGGAAGAGGTCCACCTAAGCGGGGTTCGTTGCTGTAAATCCCGCACCTCCGAATCTGGAAGGGTAAGATTAAGTATGTGTGATTTACCTAAATTTATCTTAAAACCCGACACTTCTTCGAATCTCGTCAATTCTGATTGCAAGGATGGGAGGGACGTGGACGGGTCAGTAAGGGACAAGAGTACATCATCTGCAAAAAGTGAGATTTTGTGTGCGTCGCCGCTAAAGGGTATTCCCTGGATCTCTGGGGCCGCTCTTATGGTCATCGCGAGGGGCTCGATGCTTAGAGCAAATAGCAGGGGTGATAGTGGACACCCCTGACGGGTGCCTCTGGAGTGGGGGAAGGGTGCCGACATCATTCCATTGACTTGAACCCTGGAGCTCGGTTGGATATAATTAGCCCTGATCATGTTAATAAATTTGGGCGCGAACCCAAAGCTGGTAAGTGTGGTAAAAAGAAACGACCAGTCCACCCTATCAAAGGCCTTCTCGGCGTCAAGGCCGACAAGCACTGCTGAAAGTCGACGTTTAGTAGCTTTCTCTATCAGGTGGACTATGCGTCTGGTGTTGTCGTGAGTCTGTCGGCCCTTGATAAATCCCGATTGATCCGGGTGAACAAGGTCGGGCATGAGGTCATTGAGGCGAGTCGCTAATATGGAGGAGTACAGTTTTGCGTCCAAATTTAACAGGGCAATAGGGCGATATGAGGCACATAATTGCGGGTCTTTCCCCTGTTTGGGTATTACTGTGATCACGGCTTCGGTCATCGATCTGGTAACCACCCCCTCCTCTGCCATTTTGTTAAAAAGCCTCGTGAGGTGCGGTATGAGATCTGGAGCAAAGGTTTTATAGAATTGGGCGGTATACCCATCTGGACCTGGGGCCTTGTGCAGCTTGAGGGCTTTAATAGCAGCGCCTATCTCTTCAGGGGATATGGGGGCAGTGAGGGTGTCGTTCCAGTCGTGGGAGACCTGAGGGAAGCATAGCGTCTGGAGGTAATTGAGCTGAGCATTCGTGTCCCGCTGGTCTTTAGTGTAAAGGGTCTTATAAAAGCAGCCGAAAGCGTTAGCTTTGTCCTCGTCTCTATGTGTTGGTTCCTCGTCCCCCCCTCGTATGCCTCCTATATATTCTTGTTCCCGTTTCCCCTTCAGTTGTCTGGCGAGATGTTTACCGATCTTATTACCCTGAGAGTAAGAGAGATGACGAAGCTTAAGAAGAGTTATCTCAGCTCTATTGTTATAAATGGCTCTAAGTTTACTCTCGCAGAGCGGTCAGATGGCGTAGAGATACTCTAGTGGGGTGCGATTTGTGTGTATGTTCGGCCGCGGTTAACTCTATTTCCAAGGCTTCCCTTTCCTTAGCTCGCTGTTTATTCAAGGCAGAGTTCAAGGCAATGCATTTTCCCCTGATTACTGCTTTAAACGCGTCCCAATTGGTAAATTCAGAGGTGTCCTCGGGGTTGTTTAAGTGGAAGTATTCTGTGATTGTTTCCCTCAGTGTGGTGCAAAGCAGTCTATCTCGTGTGAGAGCCGACGGGAAATACCACCTGGGGGTTGGTGAAGCATTATTGCTCCAGGTCAGGCATATGGAGACTAGACTATGATCTGACAAAGAGAGGGGGAATATCTTGGCCTCCCGTAGGGTACCCAGTAGAGTCTTGCTTACGAAAATGTAGTCAAGCCTGGAGTATGTGCGGTGCACATGGGAATAGAAGGTATAGTCGCGGGACTCAGGATAGAGGGTACGCCAGGCATCAAGGAGACCCATGTCATGCAGCTGTTGCTTAGTGTCGGCGGTAAACGAGCCCTTGTCTGAGCGATGTGAATGAGTGCTATCTACCGCTGGTTGCCATGTGAGGTTGAAGTCCCCCATAAGGATCGTTGGACCCTCGGCGAAGTCTTGAATCTTCCCCACCAGCATGTTTAAAAAGGCTGTCTGTCCTACGTTGGGAGCGTATGTTGCTAGGAGTGTGCAGAGTTGGCCCTTCAGGAAGCCCTTGACCATTACTAAACGGCCATCTTTATCGGTCCGGACATCCTGCGGTTGGAATTTTGTGGAAGTATGAAACGGGAGCGCCACCCCCCTATGTTTAGTGGAAGCCGAGGATCTGTAAATCAAGGGGTATTGCTTGTGGCGCAAGCGGGTATCTTCCGCTCTCGCCAGGTGGGTTTCCTGTAAAGCCACTATGTCCAGGTGATGGTCGGTTAGGTATTTCCAGACTTTTTGGCGTTTTTGAGGTGAATTAAGGCCCTTCACATTCCACGAGCCGATAGTTATAGCCATCTAGTGAGTATGGGCTCCCCTCCCTCTCCTTGATTGCTAGGCATTGCCTTGTATTGCTGTATCGGGTTCGGCTCAGCTGCATCCGAGCTCCCATGCACGTGTTGTCTGTTGGCCTGTTGAGACACGCATAGCCCCTGCCCGTGAGCGTTAAAAACCGCCACCATCTCCCTCCCCACCCCCTTCCCCACCCCAACTACAAAAAAAACTAACATTATTAACATCCGCGGTCGAGGGACCGCTAACATGCTCCCAGAGGGGGTAAGGTAGCCCCCATGAGAACGATGGGGGACGGTACGACCGAGGTCCCCGTCCGCGCCCACCCCGAACATCTTAGAAAGCTGTAGTCCGTATAACCATGCGGCTGAGCTTGTAGCCCCATCCCCGTGAGTCTGCACATGGAGTAGTGTGACCGTCAGGTCCCCCGGACATGCCCGGATGGCCAGGTGGCCCCTCAGGACACCATTGTCTATAGTAGTCTCGAGGACTAAGCTACTATGCAGTCCCGGTATCTCTGGAGCACCAAGCTGGAGAAGCTGGGGGAGCAACAGGTAGGAAAGTGAAAGAGAATCGTCCCACTTGGTTCAACGAGGGTTGTGTGGCCTGGCCGAGAGTGACACCATGGCACTAGGAATGTCTCCGCGGACAGCCGCAGCAACGTCCTTTGTCGGCGCTATCAACGTATGGCAGGCAGGCGGCCGTAGTCAATGCCTCTTGGTAGGCGCGGTGAGTCGCTCGGGCATCCACCCGCAGATCGTAGCCAGAAAAGGCCAGTGTTCTCCGACGCCTCATCGGTCAGGCCTGCGTGGACGCGTGGACCAAGAGGAGCCCGACGGGCCCCCCCACAGAGGTTCCTGAGTTTTGTTGTGCTGGGGGCCAGACTCCTCCGCGGAAAGTCCCAGGAGCTCCAGTCCGTCTTGCAGGTCAGATATATGGCGCTGTTTGTTATTGAATTCAAAGTTCAGCCCAAACGGATATGTCCATCTGTATCTTATTTTATCGTCTCGAAGTTTCGAGGTGATGGGCCTGAACAACTGTCTCCTGGCCAGAGTGGATGGAGCTAGGTCCTGATAGATGGAGCAAGAATGGTCCTGGAAGGAGATCGACCCCTTCTTCCTGGCCGCCAACAGCACTGCTTCCTTGACTTTGTAAGAGTGAAATTTAGCTAACACGTCGCGCGGTCTCCTCTTCTCTCCGGGCATGAGGCTTCCCACACGGTGGACGCGCTCCAGTTTTATTTTGTGAGCTTGAGGACTGAGGATCTCTGAGAAAAGCCCCTCCAGGAAGGCTTCCAGGTCGGGCCCCTCCACCCCCTCCTCCAAGTCTCTTATTCGCAGGTTGTCCCGTCGTGCCCTGTTCTCAAGGTCTTCTGCTTTGAGTTGGGTCTGGTGTAATTGGTCCTGGAGGGTGCGTACATCTTCACGCAGCGCCGTGGTGTGCTTGTCATAATCCTGGGTTTGTGCCTCCAAGTCTAACACTCTAGTGCCAACTGAGTCCACATCTTGTTGTAGGGTGGTCAGTCTCCCTGTGAGATCTGACCGTAGCTGTTCCATTGAGGATTTAATGTCCTGGCTAAGATCATTCCGAAGCTCCGTTTTAAAATCCCTAAACAGCGTCAGGAGGTCCTCCTTCGTAAGGGCCATGGTGTCTGTTCCCCCTTCAGGACCCAGAGGCGGTCGCTTATCCGATAGCGCGAAGAAATCGGAGACCTTGTTGGGTGTCTTGCTCGGCGGTTTTTCGGTGGCATAGGGGCGGGTCCAGGAGGACCCCGGACGCCGCTACGGGAGAGGCGGCTGCTGAGTTGGTGAGTTGTGGGGGCCAGCGAGGGCGGCCGTGCCACTGCGGTGCAGAATCTGGAGGCCAGCTAGAGACGCTTCGCTGCCGCTATCGCTCGTGGGCAGAGAGTATGGTGTGGAAGCAGTCCGGGTTGGATGGTGCTCAGGTGGACGACCCGCAAACTGGGAGCTTACTCGTTAGATGGCTAGCGCTGTCCTCCGCCCCGTCCCCTCCCGTAAGCTGTCAACGTGTCGTTTTGTGGGCTAGGTTCGGGCGGGGGAGGCGAGCCAGCGTGCTTGAATGCGGTACCTCGGGCGATTTCCACCAGCTCCACTTGGCGCGGTCCACCGTGTGATGTCGCTGGCCTTCAAAATGTCCCCTAGGCGTCTCAACAAGCGGGCCCGGCCTCGGGGGTCGACAGCGCCCCCCCGGAGCTGCAGGAAGACTCACTTTATATTGTCCTGCTCACCGACTGGTCGCCATCTTAGGGTCAGGCATGCTGGATAAATTGCTTCGCATTAGGTCCCCTTGTCCTCGCTCCGCGGTGATCAAAACAACTTTTTGGTGCCTTTGCTCCAC
This sequence comes from Calotriton arnoldi, assembly GCA_963921515.1. Lineage (NCBI taxonomy): Eukaryota > Metazoa > Chordata > Amphibia > Caudata > Salamandridae > Calotriton > Calotriton arnoldi. Next base: position 1,457,070 of record CAWUFW010004268.1, read on the forward strand.
CTCATAAAGGAAATCCTATCTCTAAATACAGTATTTCTAGATGGATTGTTAAATGTATTCAAACTTGCTATGTTGGAGCTAAAAGAACTTTAACTATACCTCCTAGAGCACATTCTACTCGCAAAATAGGAGCATCTACGGCCGTTTTAGGCAACATTTCCATAGCTGACATATGTAAGGCAGCTACATGGATGACACCACACACATTTACCAAACATTGTTGTGTGGATGTATTAGCACGTCATCAAGCTAATGTAGGACAAGCAGTGCTAAAAACACTTTTTCAAACAACTGCAACACCCACTGGTTGGCCACCGCTTTGGGAGAATACAGTCTATGCAAATCATGTGAATCTACAGCACACATGCCTCGAACGGATTATGTTACTTACCCTGTAAGCATCTGTTCTTGGCATGTAGAGCTGTAGATTCACATGCGCCCTCCCTCCTCCTCGGACGCCTGTGGTTGTTGCAGTTCTTATTATTCATATTGCATACGCATGGACATCTCTGTACACTTACTCCATTCTCACCCTCTTGTGGGAAAACAGTCTAACAGTGGAGTCAATGCCCATGCGCACTATCACCGAAAGGAGGAGTCACCTTAGCGCGTGACTGGAAAAGACTTCTTCGAAGAAAAACAACATGCAAATATCCGTACCCAACACTAAATAGCAGGAGTATGCAAAGCATGTGAATCTACAGCTCTACATGCCAAGAACAGATGCTTACAGGGTGAGTAACATAATCCTTTCTACCCTTGTCAGCCTCCACCTTCTTCAAAACCAACTCTATCATCTACAAAGCCACAAATGCCTGCACCCCTGTCTACCTGGCTGATTAGCTCACCACCTCTGCTGCAATTTAGGAAAAAGCTGAAGAACGGTCTCTTTAAAGAGCACTACATCATGATGCAGTAACAGTCTACAAATCAGCTACCCCACCTATTGACTGTCTTTCAAACCTGCAGAGAGCTACACTGCCTTTTGGCTATGTTTGCATTATATAATGACTACATACACACAGCCATACATTTTTGTCCATACAGTCTCTGATTCCGTGAGAGAGGAGAATGTAAATTGGCGTTGCATTTAAAAGTTGAAGGACAAACTCATGTTGACCGTAGCCAGTATAATCTAGAGGTTTCTTAGGCACTTCCTGGTCTAGCCACCCAAAACTCCAGCCCACCCTCAGGGTTTACTGTCAGGCCAAATACGTTTTTTAAAATATGTTTGCAGCATTCAAAGGAGAACTTTCACTCATTGCAGGAAATTGACCGGTCTTCTAAGTAAGTCCATTGCAATGTTGAATAGTACTTCATGGTCTCAATGTTGAACTTAGTTGGCCTGCTTTTTTGTAGGACTGAATATCTGGAAATGTGAAACCGCTATTTGATTTGGGAAAGGATACAGTTTTGGTGACGACCCTACATGTATCCTGGTATAAATTTAGTTATGGCTACAGTAATGTCTTCTGATTTATCCTGGTGTGATACAGACAGACAACAGGATTAAAAGGAAGAGGCGGTGACGAAGCAGGTTTCTTTTAATACACACGATTTGGCCCATTCAGGAAAGTGAATGGTGATTCCATCTCTTCATTTCGCTCTAATGGTTTATTGGGTTTGGTCAGATATGCAGCTTCGAGAGGCATCATAGTATCCATACTCCTAAATATCCTATTTCCCTGGCTAACCAAATATTGTCTGCTTTGTACACATGATGGAGTCTGTAGACAGTGCATTTCTTATGTATTTGTATTTCATTCTGTACCGCTGTGTATTTGATTGATTGTTTTTTTTTTTACCAGCCACCCTCAGTGTGGCTGCCACACGCTCCTATTGACACTTGTGAGACCTCTCCAAAATGGTCTTCAGGCAACACATACATAGCTGCACAAGCTGGTGCCCTACATGTGCTTATGATCTCAATCTAGACCAGCTTGGCCTATTGCTTCATACTCCTCTGTCCTATCAGATGACATTGTAGGTTGGTAAACCTGATATACACTCCTTGTAAATATCATTTTGCAGTGTGAATCTTGCTGGATTCACATGCTGTGAATCATTCAACTAGTGGTGGGTCCCGAAACATCTGTTTTCTCTTGTTACTTTTTTTTTTTTTTTTTGAGTGAGCATTATCATCAACCATTTGGTTACCTGCCCGGAAGCTTCGTTGCCATCTTCAGATTGTTTTCCATCATTGGGTCTGGATTTAGTGGATTGTGCTCCGGGCCGAATTGGTGCAAAAATTATTTTCATCGAAAAGTATGAAAGCGTCCCAAAAAACTTCCAACACTGTGGAAAACCTTTGAGTGCCAAAGACTACTGACAATATTGAAGCGGACCACCAAAATCCTTCGTGTTAGGTAACCCTACAAGACCATCAAGTCCTCAACCGCATGGTGCAGAGTACGGCTCAGGAGGATGGAGCATACGCCTTTCAGGTTCTGCCCTAGGTGCCACTACAGGTTAGCGCAGAAGGATAGTCACCAAGTCTGCAGCTTGTGCCTGCCTCGGGACCATGCGTGGGAGGGCTGCGATGCCTGTGCAGAGTTTCAGCCAACGACCCTTAAAGTAATACAGAAGCAGAGGTGGACGTTCTACGCAATGACACAGAAACATTCTGCCAGGAAGTAGGAGACCTTCAGTGAGGCCATCGCCGAAATGACTCAGCAGCACGACTCCAACACCGAAACAGGGTCAGACTTCAGTACAAAGACGTCTTCCTTAACTTCAGAGGCTCCTGAGGCCAAACAATGGCCCAAGGAGACCAAAATACCCCTCTGATCTAAGCCAAAAGATACCACAAGAGGCAAACCTGTGAGGGGCCAAACCCTCAGAACCTTCAACGACCTCGAAAGGTAATTCAGAGCATGGGAGGGAGAAGCTGACCCGAGAAGGGGAAATTTCGGTGCTGAAAGGAGAAAGACCAGATGGTTGATGCTGAAAAGAAAGCGCCCGACGTCGAGAAGGAAAGACTCCTCAAGGCTGAAATGGAGGAACTTCATGAGAGAAAGAAGTTTGACAACTCCTTGAAAGAATGCAGGATTTCTCTATGACCCTCGAAGGAAACACCTGAATGAGATTGAGGCCAAAGCCTAACAACCAGAGTTGGTGCTGCCTGCAAACCCAAACCAGCTGAAGAAGAGGCCTTCGGATTTGACAACTAAGTAGATGATGGCCAGTACCAAGAAGGCGTCTTTGAGGCTGAACCACTGGAGGACTGGTATGACATTGACAGTCGACTTACCAGAGGAGGATTGGACACACATCCCTCGAGACCCTCACCACCAGATGACATCCCGGTGTACAACACAGTGGTGAAACGCACTGACAACACCTATGGTGTAAAGCTGGTAAAGGAACAAGAGGAATCATGTATTTTACATGAAATCCAGCTACCTTCTGATTGGAAGAGCTAGTTACTCACATTGCTGCCAATTGTGGTGGACCAGGGCAGACAGGCCTTTAGAGAACCAGCCACGTTGGAAGCTGTTACAGGCATACATCAGGGGGTCCGTGGCTGAAAACTCCTTCATCGTCTCCTGTAAGTGGTCTAATTCACCCGCATCTGTGGGTTCACCACCTGACAGGGAAAGCAGATTGGGTGGACATGGTGGGCAGAAAAATGGAACACTCGGTGGCAGTTCTCTGGAGAATTGCAAACTCCAGTGACCTCCTACCCAGGCATGTCCACCAACCGGGAGAAGAGATGGAGACTCTTATCTAGCACCTCCCTGAGCAGTATCAGAAAAGGTGAAAAGCTCTTGTCCAGGATGGGAAGACAATATGCAACACCTGCCTTAATTCAGCCCTGGACGCAGTGGACATCACTAGCAGACAACTGTGCACGGGAACCACACTCTGGAGATATGCTTGGCTGAGGGTGACGGGTTTCAAGCAGAGGATGCAGTCAGCTGTGGTTAACATGTCCTTCACAAAGCGGTCACTGTTTGGAACAGCAGTGGATGACTTCCTCCAGAGAATGAAAAAGGGTAGTGACATGGCAAGATCAATACGTGCCCTGCAGTCCAGAGAGCAAATCAGGGGAGAGCTTCCCCTCGTAGGAGAATGTCTTCCAAAGAAGGTTTACAGCAACAGCAATGATGTCACATATTCAAGTTGCACAGCATGAACATCTGATCAAATCACTGATTGTTTGGACATTGCAGGGAAGCGGGTTGGGTGGCTTAGTTTATGATATCGTAAAAAAAATCACTTTTTTTTTTTTTTTATCGGTTGACTGCCCAGCAGACCCCATTGAATTGTAAGAAGTGTCCACTTGTGTAATATGGCTGCATCATCCCACTCATCCTCCATGGCCCATCAAGTAGCCACAGTTCCACTTGTGTTTATTGTAGAAAAGTGCCCCTTTTTGACATGGTCACCCCCGCTTTTTTCCGGGTATTTGCAATTTTGACTGAAGTGCACTGGATTCCTGCTGACCAGGTCCCCAGTGCAAGTGCTCTTTCCCTAAAACAAGGTAACTGTTCAATTGTACCCCAATTGGCAAGACCTTTAGCACATCTGTGAGTCCCTAGAAAATGGTACCTCTGGTACCTAGGGACTGGGGTACTAAAGAGGGTCCCTAAAGGGCTGCTGCATGTATTATGCCACCCTAAGGGACCCACCACCAAACTCATACAGACTGCCATTGCAGTCTGCATGAAATGGTGCAAACAAATGTGAAAACATGACATGGCACATACCCTATGTGCCATACACCCACAGGCAGTGCATGTCATATATGTAAGTCACCCGTACAGCAGGCCTTGTAGCCCTAAGGCAGTGTGCATTATAGTACATGTAAGGACATATCTGCATGAGTAGATATGCCCCTGTGCTGTCTAGTTCAATTACTAGATAGCACAAGTGAATAGGGAAGCCATCTTAGGTATATGTTCTGGGCACTGGTCATTACGAGTTCCCCAGTTACATGGTGTCTTTACTAAAACCTATGGTGTTTGATATCAAGCCCCGTGTGTTGATAAATCCATACTGATGCCAGTAGTGAATTTATTAAAATATGCACCCTTAGAGGTGTCCCCTGAAAAACCTACCAGTATCTAGGGAGCTGGCTGAATCCCATCAACCTATCTCCTGTAATGAAGGTGCTGTTGTGTGCTCAGAATTGAGCTTTGTGTCAGCTGGCTCTGTATTTCTCAGCTTGATCTTCCTCACTCCCCAACCGCACAATTAATGCGTTAATGGTGGCTTTAATTAAATTTGAGCCAAATACATGCAGCACATGTTGCACATATGCAATAATTAGATGTTAAATATGGACTAGGGAGCCCAGATAGACAATTATAATAATGAAAATATGCAGACACCTTCCAATGACCTATCTCGTTCAAACAGTCTCCAAGTACAAATGATCTTACCATGGGCCCCAAATCTTTGTGTTTTGTCAGTCAGCCCATTGCCTGATATATTGCCTTCTCAATGACTGTACAATGCCGATCCTACTTAGCCACTGTGCTCATGTTGGGAGCCCTGTTAGGCTTTGTGTGCACAATGTCCCTTTTGGTCAGTAGGCATCCCATTTCCAACAGGATGCAAGTGGGTCGGATCTCACCCAATCACCCATTGCACCCAGCAGACTCAATTCAGCTAGAGCTCCACAGGTTGACCCAGTACCCTAGCCAACACAACCTTTTTTTCTGGCAGTAATGGTGGTTCACTGGACAGCTCCTGATGACATGAAACCAGTCTTTGTTGCTTGCACTGCATCCTGTACAAGCTGGGAAACGTAACATTCTCACTTTCCACAATCTTCTAGGAAGATAGTTTATACCTGTGGAGATATTTAATTTGAATAAGTCTGCTGGGATGATGAGTTTTCAAGGTGCCAGTCTAACCTCAGTCAATTTCAATTTGCAATTAATTTATTTGCATCAGTTAATTAAAACCATAGCAAAAGAATAACAAAAAACAATAAATACATTAAGATTATCAAAGGTACCTCAGTCCTTGAGGCAGTCTCTATTCTTGTCTTGTAACCGTAGTAATTTAATTTTGAGGTTGCCGAATTCCAGTACAAGCTGATAGTCTGCTTATAAGTTCGGATCGCTCGAAGAGTAAAAACTATTACCACTAACATTTTAAGCTTATAAAATTGTCTGGAGCAAGGCCGTCTGTATATTTTGTGATACCTTTTGACTAAAGGCACTCGGCTCCAGACCTTGCAGCCAGGACTTGTTGAAAACGGGTAATAAATTTGATGAATCAACAGTTCAAAATGGCGTCTTCAGGGCTTACCCCTGTCTGCAAGTTGAAATCTCTCCTGAGTTAAATGCTTTTCTCAGTAGACTTATTCTTAAGTCTATTAGCACTAGACAGATGCAGACAAGGTGAAGTAGATCCTCTTTCGGTGACTCACATAGGCGGCATAAAGTGCACTTTTTCGCTTGCCATGCCGATTTCTCCACCAGGGATGGAAACACACTTAGGCAGAGGGTCAAGAATTTCTGCTTCATGTAAGCTGGGTATGTTTGGCTAAAATGTAGGGCCGGTTTGAGCTGCTTGTAGCTGTTGACAAGCATTCATGCATGGGATCTCTCTGTCAGGGCTTTTACGCACATATTTAGAGCTTTTTTGAAGTTTGAGTATGGTAATGACTGGTCCCATAAGGCATTCGTTTGGAGTGCTACTATGGAACAATCAAGGAAGGACTTGAAGGACGACGTCGGTAGGCTAGTTATTACAGACCAGAGTATTTTGTTGAGTGAGTTATCACAAGAGCACCTCAGCCTGTAGCAGCACTGTGAGGAAGTGCCTCTTTTGCATGGTCATCCCCCCAGTTTTTCCTGGTTTTGATGTGGTTTCAAATGTAGTGCACAGGGTCCCTGCCAACCGGGTCCCCTGTGCCAGTGCTCCTTCCCTAAAAACAAATCCCTAATTGGCACTTCTGCCCTCTGTAATTCCCTAGTAAATGGTACTCTGAGTAAATAGGGCCTGGGAGCCGAGGAGGGTCTCCTGGGACTCCCCTCAATGGGACAATGCCACTGCCTTTGCAGCTTGCTTGCCACTGTGAGGAAAAAAATGACTGTCTACATTGCACCGTGCCTGGGTGCCAGGCCAGCTAATAATGCCTGAAGGCATAGGTCAGCCCTCTAGCAGGCCTCACAGCCCTAAGGCCGGGCGCACTATCCCACATTAAAGGCATATCTGCATTAGCAGAAATGCCCCTACAATTTTGGGGTCCATTTCCTAATATTGTAAGTGCCAGTGAAGCCATAGAGAGTACATGGAGCTGGAAACTCGACAACTCGAGTTCCACAGCACCATGATGGCTTTCCTGAACCCACTCCTCAATAAATCCACACTGATGCCAGTGTGGGATTTATTGTACCATGTACCCAGGCACCTCAGAGGTGCCCTCTGATAACCTGCCAACCCTGGTGTGGTCTCTGACCCTCTGTAGGCAGCCAGCCATCACCGGACATGTTTCTGGACCCCTGGTTAGAGAGCCCCTGCACTCTGGGACTAGAAACAATGCACATCCTGGACAGATGTCATGCCTCTTCCCCCAGGATGGACCAGTGCTCGAAGAGGGGAGCTTCAGCGGCCTACCGCCTCTGTAATGCGACCCCCAGCCTCTGCTGCTAGCAGCAGATGGCAGCCCCTGGTTTACACCCCCACTTTGGACAGGAAAACCGGCTGAAAAAATTCAAAAGAATAGGAGGTGTGCCCACCTCTGCCAACCCCACCCCTAAGGTGGGGAAGGCGAAGTGAAGCACAACTTTCAGTCCCCGCCATCTTGAAGATGGAGAGACCCCTCCAATCAGGGCTAGGTCTATGCCCCCTCCCACAGGAGGGTGGCATAATAGAGGGGGTAGTCACCCCAGGTAAGGTGCCCATTGGCCCTACCTGCTACTCCCCTAAAAAGCCTCCTAAATTTAGTATTTATGTGGCTCCCCCAGACCTAGAAACCAGATCTGCGACGACCTAAGAAGAAAGAAGACGACCCTGCAGAGAAGACTGAAGACGACGACCTCCCTGGCCCCAGCCCTACCGGCCTGTCTCCAGCTTCTGCGAAACTGCGACCTGTCTTGCAGCCAGTGACCTCTGAGAACCCTGGGAGGACTGCTGCCTTCAGAAAAGACTCCAATCTCCCGTGGGCAGAGGACCTGCCCAGAAGAAACCTACTCCAAGGACTCTGGATCCCGGCGGATCCACGTTTCCTGCCCACTCTGCACCCGACGACCATGGCCTGAGTCTGAGTGGGTCACCTGTGGAGTGAAGTCTCCCCAGCGATCCTGACCTCGTATCCAGCATTGGCTGACCGCTCCTGACCTCCACGATATCGCCTGCAGTGTGAATCCAGAGGCTCCCCCCGACCGGCTCCGGAAAGAAGACTCCGATGTCGAAAGGCACCCTTGCACCCGAAGCCCCTGGGCCTTGGTGAGCTGAACCGATGGTGCCCCTTGCGACCCCCTCAACCTCTACTTACCTCTGCTATCGTTGGTCTTCCTCTTACGACCTCCGGTGCCATGCCTAGAGCCTCTTTGCTGAAGGAAGAATCCCCATTGAAAAGCATTGGCCGCCCAAATGTCGAAATTGCACCCTGCACCCGGCCGCCCCTGGTCTGCATCTCCTTCTTGAGTTGTGTGTCCATTATTGATCACTGTTGTGCAATAAATGTCTTGCACTCCTCTGTGTTGGGCCTAAGGCTGCTCCCCCACACTACCACTAATAGAGCACTTTGGGTTTTACATTGAGCCCTGTACACTTTTGGGGAACCCCTGGACTCTGTGCACGGTATTACCACCTAGTGGCAATATCATGTACAGAGCCAGCTTCCTACAAGCACTTAATGAAAGCACAATGTCGCACAATTGCTTGCTGATTGGGGCAAATTCTAGGTGAGTCTGTGCTGGAGACACGTATTTCAGGATCTTAAAGACTCGTAAGTAAGCCTTGTAGACTAAGCAGTCTAGGGAGAGGAGTTGGCCTAACGGCTAGGGCGGTCGACCTCCAATCTGGGGAACTGGGTTCGAGTCTCGGCAATGACGCTGAACATCCTGTGATTCTGGGCAAATCACTTAATCTCCCCGTGCCTAACAAAAAATGAATGTGTCTCCTCATGTAACGTAACTGGTGCTATGTAAAGCGCTCTGATCCCGATTCGAGTCAAGTTCGCGCTATAAAGGGAGGCAGTGTCTCGACCTAAAATCCCCTCACTCCCATAGGTGATTGATGTAAGGAGTTTGGCTGCCATAACGGGATACCAGTGCCTGATCGCTTTGGCCATTCAGATTGTTTGAGATGGTGCAGAAGGCGGCAGAGCGCGTTACCTGTTCTTATTCATAACTGTCTTTAGGGTAGGAAGGTATCTTTGTCATCTATCAGGACTCCCAGGTATTTGTATGTATCCATATTATCAAGAGGGTGCTTGTTCAGCGACCACATTCCCCTCTTTGTACGCCTTGTGATAGACATGATTTTTGACTTTCTTCTGTTAATTTCCAAAGCGTTTTTGCTGGCGTACTTGGATAGTTCAAAACACACAAGATGATGGACGGAATGTTGCACATTGGCAAACATTCACCCCCAGTCACAGATCTGGGTTTAATCCATCGTTATCTTGCTTCACCACGCCACCCCAGTTCAGACATAGCCATATGCAAATCAGTCTTGACCCTGTGCCTCATGGGAACAGTCCAGACCGAACTGCCAAGCCATGTCTTCCCTGGACCGGAATCAAGCATCCTAGGACCGGTTTCGGGCTTTCAGCCCTCATCAGCCAGGATAGCTTGACTCCAGTGGCGTAGTGAGCACGGGACCCACGTCTGGGCATACCCTTCCCATTTAGGGCGAAATGCAAAACACACAAGATGATGGACGGAATGTTGCACATTGGCAAACATTCACCCCCAGTCACAGATCTGGGTTTAATCCATCGTTATTTTGCTTCACCACGCCACCCCAGTTCAGACATAGCCATATGCAAATCAGTCTTGACCCTGTGCCTCATGGGAACAGTCCAGACCGAACTGCCAAGCCATGTCTTCCCTGGACCGGAATCAAGCATCCTAGGACCGGTTTCGGGCTTTCAGCCCTCATCAGCCAGGATAGCTTGACTCCAGTGGCGTAGTGAGCATGGGACCCACGTCTGGATAGTTCGTCTGTCAGTGGCTGTAGGCCAATTTTTGTGGAGCTGCAGAGTAAAACATAATTTGCACACACAAGATGGTTTAAGGTGAAGGGTCCCATCTGAGGGGAGTGGCTGTAAGTCGGATTGAGAATCTTTGTAAAGTCTGATAGAAAGAGATTGAACGGAACCGGTACAAGCACACACCCTTGTTTGAGGCCCTGGTTTGTCTGAATTTTCCTGAATAGGCGGGGTCCTGCCCTCTATTTTTTCCTAGTCCAGGTATTTGGATAAAGCTTTTGGATTCCTCTAATCATGGGGTATGGTATGCCCCAATTTGCAAGCTTTGCCCACAATTTACCTCGATCCACACAATCAGTGGCTGATTTGTAATCGATGAACCATAGATGAACTGGAACTTTAGATTTTTTTGTTTTTCCACGATCAGAGCTAGAGGCAGGATTTTTTTTTAAAGTGCGGATACCTTTTTAGAACCCTGTTAGGTTGAGGTGGTATGATATTGTTTGTGCTTGACCATGCTGTCAGGTCAGCTGTGCTGATGCAAAGTATTTGGCCTCATTGTCCAACAGAGCTAATAGACTGTAATTCTTGGCTCGAGTACTACTTTCATTCAGTATTTTACAACTAAGGCCTGCCGTGGTTACAGCGTCTGGCCTGTTGTAGGGGCATTGTGTCCGTCCAAAGCAACGACCTCTGTGGGCGCTGGTGAACTCTGAAGACCGGTAAGAGACCCATGTAGCTTCAGGTATGTTTTAGTTCATTAATGCTTTAGATGGTCTTATAAGGGAGTTTACTAAATGCAAGACATTTTTTGAGTTGTGTTGTCTACTGACATACATAAGCTTGGCCCAAAAAGCATTTGACTGGGTTCTCCTCTCCTTCCATTGCTGCTTCTTGTACAGCTTTTTAGCAGTTCTCAGTTGGTTAATGGCAAGAGGGGACGACAGCATTTTTCTCAGCGTTCGGAGGACTTAATTTAGTTTCTTTTAGCTAAACGATTGGCTGGTGATGATTTCATCCTGCCGGAAGTAAGATGTAAAAGGTTTTTTTTTGTTTTTTTTTGCAGGTAATGGGCTTATCCGTATTATGAGATCTGATGAGGGTGGTACATAACACTTCCCAGGATTGTATTGGGTCGTTACGTTTGAACGTGCATTTTGTTATTGCCTCTACCGCCGTGGATGTCGTTTCAGAAATTGAGTTATCAGTACATTTTATACTTTTATAATTTACCTTATATAATCTGACAACATCTTTTGTTTTTTCCGGGAGTCTGTTTAGAGCTAATTTTAGATAAATGACTTAAGGAAGATGGTCCCTGTCAACAGTTGTTTCAATTTTGAATGAACTTATCAGAGTAAATACATGTATTGACACCAGGGTGAAGTCAATGGTTGAATGCGAGCACGGCCCATAAAATGTGAAGTTCAGAGATATGTTACTAGTGTCCCTACCATTTAACGCATTCGAGATCTTTTATAAAGTGTTTGTCCAATTTGTCACGTCGAATGTCTTTTCTTGCATTTTGAATAGAAATTTCCCCATACAGGTTTTGGGCTACTAAAAGGTCATCTTCCTTGGAGCTCTGTAGAAGATTAATATTGGAGGCACCAGTTTAGATGATATTTGGCGTCGGAGTATGGTGCATCAAGTTCTGTACCAATGTTTCAAGTTTACACGTGAGGACCCTTTTTGTGTCCGGATCTGGATGAATATAGACATTTATCAAGACTATAGATGTTTGCCAATGTGCACCCCACTTCTTTAGCTCCAGGATTGTTATAACTTGGTCAGTTTCTGGGTGTCTACTTCAATTTGTGAAGATAGATTTATTTATACCACAAGACCTCCTTTCGATCTCCTGTACTTAGACTGCTTGATTCCCGGAATTATGCAATGCATCTAACCTGCGACTGGAAGAGGAGTCATTGCCAAGGTTTCCTGAAGAGCCACAATATCGCAGTTCTTTCATACCAAGGGGGATGCCCATCCCCTAACTTAGATTTAGCCCCTGCTATGTTCCATGAGCGGATTTTTAAGGAGCTTACATTCTTTTTGCAAAGCCTGCGGCAGCCAACTCCAGGGAGAAGATGTAGCCTAAAGGCTAGGGCGGTCGATCTCAAATCTGGGGAACTGGGTTCGAGTTTTGGCAATGACGCTCAACATCCTGTGATTCTGGGCAAAGCACTTAATCTCCCAGTGCCTAACAAAAATGAATGTGTCCTTGTGTAACGCAACTGGTGCTCATGTAAAGCGCTCTTGATACCTAATACCTTCGAGTCAAGTTCGCGCTATATAAAACAATGAAAAAAAAAAAAAACTCCAGTCATCCGGGGGCTGAGAGTGTACCATAGGCTAAGGTTCCACTGGGGGCAAGGGAGCTCAGGTGGAATGATGACTGTTGGTTGTAATTTTTGGTGATTTGCCAAGTGCTCCTTTAAGTATTAAAAAATACCTGTAGTTGAGGTATTTTTTAAAAATTTTTATTTTTTATTTTCATTCCTTGGCAAACAGTAAACAAAGGACACTTTACCATTCTTATGACATCGCAATTACAGTGGTATTTAGCAGTCATACATTATAAATACAAACAGTACAGCAGGCAAGTATTACTCCATAACTTGTCATTATCGTAACACACCACCCATCAGGCCGTGAATGCAGTACATGCTGCTCACCCAGCTTCAAGTTTCCCGTATGACTTATTGTATGTCACATATCCCAGTGCCCCCACATGCCACATCCTATAACTTCCGTCACCTTCAGGGCCAGCACCTATGTCACTAAACGTCAGGGCTGGGCACTCTCTTCTTGATGCTCACCATCTGTGGATTTTTCGCCCCCTTCTTTAGTTGCTCTTTATGTACTGTACAGTGCCCAGAAATTCTTAGGCCTATTGCGGGGAGGGAGGAGGTCGCTATAATTCTCCGTTTGGGTGCTGCAATACAGCATATCATTCGCCCACTGAGCAGTCGTAGGAAGCGGTCCCTTCGACCAACAAATCGCCACTCTGCACTTGGCCAGCAACAGGCTCATGTCCACTAATCTACGCACCTCTTTAGGTATGGACTTAGAGTAGCCCAGCAGAGCCGGCGCCGGCGTAAGTGCCTGCCCAATAATCGCCGCCACTTCAGAGAAAACTTGTTCCCAAAATCTTGCGATCCCCGGGCAGAACCACGCCAGATGCATGAAGTCAGCCACCTGTTCGCTGCAACGCTCGCACCTCGTCTCCTCCCTCAGGCCATACCTGCATAGCCTTTCCGGAGTATAGTAAACCCTATTGAGGTATTTGAAGTGGATCAGCCGGTGCCTACCATTGAGAGAAACACGTTTCGTGCTGGTGCAGCAGTACGTCTACATTGCGTCATCTATTTCCCTGTCTAGATCTCTTTGCCATGCTAAGCGGGCCTTGGTAAAATAGTTCTCTCTATAGGACATAGTTGGCTTGTAGATTTTAGATACTATTCTCGTCGGTTCGCCAGTTTTTATAACGTATGATAGGGCGGTCAGCTCTGGCGGTTCCGCCAAGTCTCCCCCCAAGATCTGTAATAACGCGTGCCGGGTCCTGTGAAACTGGAATTTGCTAAGTAGGGTGGGCGATGCATCCCCTATTTCCAAGTCTTCCCAGTTTCTCGCTGTACCGCCCACAAACAAGTTACCTATAGTACTAACCTCTATTGAGTTAAGCGCATGTACTACTCCCCCATCTCTACATGGAGGCAACCAGTGGCACCATTCCAGTGGGGCTAGCGGAGAATACAGGATAGCTCCTGCCTGTTACTTTAAAAGGTGGTGCCATGCGTGTGTAGTCACGTTGACTGAGACAAGAATTCCCGTCCTACGATCTGGGGGCGAAAAGAGCAGCATGGGCAATGGACGAGGGGAAGCCACCGCCCTCTCAATGCGCAGGTGCGGGGTGTCCGGCGGGCCGTGTATCCAGTGATAAGCATGCGCACTTTGTGCTGCCCTATAGTATAAGTCTAAATCAGGTGCTCCTAGTCCGCCCATGTGATACGGTAACGTAAGAATCTTCCATTTGACCCTCGTTTGTTTGCCCGCCCAAGCCAATTTGACCATCAATGTTGTAATTCTCTTAAAAAATACGCTTGGAAGAACCAATGGGATATTAGTGAAAAGAAACAGAAAGCGAGGGAGTATCACCATTTCATTATAGAGACTCTGCCCAGCAGGGATAGTGGTAATCGGATCCAGCTCTCTACCTCATCCTCCAGTTTACTAACCAATACGCCATAGTTTTCCCTGAATACGACTTGCGAGTCCGAGTGTATCTGGATACCAAGGTATCGCACAGAGTCCGTCGCCCACTGCAACGGGTAGTCAGGTTCAAACTGAATTGTGGCCGGAGTAAGGGGAAATATGATAGACTTCGGCCAGTTAACACGCAGTCCCGACACCCCTCCGAAACGTACCACTTCTCGTAGTACAGACGAGAGATTACGTTCGGGATCACGAATATATAGGAGCGTGTCGTCCGCGTAAGTCGAGACAATAAGTTCATAGCCCGGAATACGAATACCTTTATACCTGTGGTATTCTCGGAGCGCACAGGCTAAAGGCTCTGCCACCAAAGCGTGGAGTATCAGAGAAAGCGGGCAGCCGTGTCGTGTGCCCCTAGTGATATGTATCGGATCCATCACCAGATTGCCAATTTTAATCCTGGCCGTGGGTGCACAGTATAGCATCCCTAGTAACTGTAGGAAGACTTTGCCCAGTCCCATCCTCGACAACACCTGTCGCATGAAGGGCCATTCAACAGAGTCGAAGGCTTTCTCCATGTCGAGAAACACTGCGACCGCTGGGGTGTCCGGTTTAGTGTGCTGGATCGCACCAAACACCGTGCGTAAATTATAAGTAAGGTTTCGACCCGGAACAAACCCTGCCTGCTCTGGAGCCACTAGCGTTGGGATCAAAGGGACCAGTCTATTCGCTAGTATCTTCGTGAATATTTTAGTGTCGACATTAAGCAATGAAAGCGGTCGATAGGATGAACATTCCTCAGGGGGTTTACCCGGTTTCAGGATGGCTACAATTATCGCCTCTTTCAGCGTAGGTGGCATAGTACCGGACACGCACATGTCATCGAATAGAGTAGCTAAGTGCGGCAGCAGCAGGTCTGAATACGCCTTGTAGAAAGCAACAGTCAGACCGTCAACACCCGGAGCACTACCCGGTTTCATACTTGCAAGTGCCATAAGTATTTCGTCGTTCTCCAAGGGTCGCATCAGGAATTCACAATGCATGTTTGTTAACCATGGCAGCTTAATATGATTCAAGTAGTCTAAAATTTCCTCATCCGAACCTGCACTGCAGGTAGGGTAGAACTGCGAGTAATATTGTCTAAACCTCTCTGCTATGGCTGCTGCTTCAGTAAGTGTCTCTCCCTCTGCTGACTTGAGTTCAGAAACAACTGTTTTTCCTCTCCGTTTCTTTAATAATTGGGCTAGTACCGCACCCGGGCGCTCGCCCTCCCCGTAGACGCGTGCTGTGGCGTATTTACCAAGGTGTTTAATTTCCGCATCAGCAGTGTTGTGGTATTCTTCTAGCTGAGTTTTGAATTCCTTCAGTACCTCGTCATCAGCGCTAGTTTGAAGGCGCGCCTCCAGATTGGCTAATACTGTCTCTTACGCAGCGCCCTAAGGACCCCGAGTGCTTAGACATAGTTACTCCGCGAATGTAGACTTTGAATGCTTCCCACACCACCTGAAAGCTCTCCACCGAACCCACATTCTTATCGAAGAATGTTTTGATCGCTTCAGCCAGCTCCTCCTTAAAAACTGCGTCTAGCAGAGAGTACGGTGGGAACCTCCAAGTGAAGGGGGGGATAGATCTCTGGGGCACATCTAGTACTAATAAAATCGGGGAATGGTCCGAGAGCGTACGGGGCAGCACCTCACATGTCCGAGTGCACTCATACAGCTGTCCGGTAGCCAATCAGTAGTCTATACGTGTATGTAGATCGTGATACGCCGAATAATGCGTATATCCCCCTTTATCAGGGAATCTCTGCCTCCATACATCGTGCAAGTCTAATTGTACCATGATGTCTGTGACCGTCCTAGCCGCCGCCGTAACATGTCTTGCCGGTCCTCCCGATCGGTCCTGGTCGGGGTTTAGAACTAAGTTTAGGTCACCTCCCCAGAGTTGGTGTCCCGTCCCACAATTACGTACCTTTTCAGTCAGTGCGGCATAAAAGTTGGGGTTATCATAATTGGGGCCATATACATTAATTATAAGCATGTCCAACCCCTGTCCCCGGCACTTGGAAATTACATATTGCCCTTCTGCATCAGTTTCCAAGGGTTCAATTGTGAGGGAAGCCCTGGGGTGAACCCATGTAAGTACCCCTCGGGCATGTGTCGTAAAACCCGCTGCATGGATAGGACCATGCAGTCCTCTGCTGCGGAGCATGCGGCTATTAATAGGAAGGTGCGTCTCCTGCAGCAGCGCAATATCTGTTGTGCCTCGTCAAGTAGGCCAGGCCTACGTAGCTTCCTGTGGTCGTTAAGACCCCTCACATTCCATGTGAGTGCCCGTATTTTGCCCTGCGCTGCAGCCCTATGGGAAGTACTGCCAGCTGTCCTGTGGTCGCGCGCTACCGGACTATTTACGCCTGCCATTGGGACATACAACTTGTGCAATCTCATGTGTAAAGAGTAGTGTCCATAAAAAATGTCCAGCCATTTAAGTCCCCATCCCATCCCGCCCTCCACCCACGCCAGGCCTTCCCCAACTGTGCCTAGGCGAAATACAAGCAAACATGCCTCTTGAACCATCCTAGAAAACAACATGCGTAAACAACGCAGCGTAAAGCAAAGAGGTCCCCCACCCCCACCCACCCCCAAGGCACAATACCCCAAGTGTGTGTTTCACTTGCAGGCAGAGGTAGCTCGCTTACCAAATTAAAACTGAAAAACCCAAATCTGGTCTCTGCTCCGCACACCATCAGCAAGATATAAAGCATCTGAATGAGAAATAGAATCTCCAACCCCCATCCTGCCTACATGCCATAAAACCAAAGTGTACATCTAATTGACCAAGTCCCTGTGACGGGCGCCACCCTCGCCCGGGAGCCGTCCATATACATCCCCAACATTGTCGTCCGTGATACTAGGACCAACTAAATCCCATTAGTACACATGTCCCCCATGCATTATAGATGAGACCTCCACTTATAACCCCGTAAGTGACATTCTTATCTGGATTTAGAGCAGTCCAAAATTCAGTCCTGATCGTCCAAACGGCCACCTTCCGCTCCCTCCCAGGAGCCTCTCTCTGGGCTGCGTCGTTTGTCTTTAGACCATTCCTTCAGGGCCTTCTGTAAGACTTTAGGGTCAGTGAAGATTTGCGACTCACCCTGACGGTTAACACGGAGTCTAGCAGGGTACAGCATGGCGTAGTCTATGTTGTGCTCCCTAAGTTGTTCTTCAGGGGGGCGAACTGTCGGCGTGCTTCTTGTACCCGTAGTGTGAAGTCCGGAAACAGTGATATAGTGGAACCTTCATATTGTAGTGTCTGCTTGTCTCTGGCAACTTTCAGCGCTGAGTCCCTGTCTCGATAGTTCAGTAACTTCGCTATAATCGGCCGCGGGGGAGCGCCAGGTGCCGTGCGAGCGCCCAGGGAGCAATTTACCCTCTCGATAACAAACATAGGTGAAAAAGTTTCGCTACCTAGGAGCGTTACTAACAGTTACTCAGCAAATTGCTCCATGTTGCCAGGCTGGGTTGATTCCGGAAGGCCCGTGATCCTCGGGTTACTGCGCCGGGACCGCGCTTCAAGGTCCTCTGCTTTATCCTGCAGAACCTGCATCACTCTGCCCAATTGTTTGTGGTCGGCGTCAAGCGTTGTCTGTGCTTCTTCAACCTCCGTGACCCGGCGCTCCGTCATGTCCAACCGTTCTGCGTGTTTGTCCAGTCTCTTGGACATTCTGTCCATCCGATGAGAGGGAGTCCATCTTGGTGCCTAGGACCGAAAGGCTGCTTTGTAAACCCTTTTCCATCGCCGCCAGCATAGTACGAATGTCGCCGTCAGTTTCTTCTTGGGTTGGATCCTGTGTATTATCTCCATCTTCAGCGGCTGCGTCCCGCACCTTAGACTTCCTTTGGTCGAACGTTAGTTTCGGTTGGTGCCTGTCGACCTTGCCCATCTCGTGAGGATCTTTATAACTGTTCAGATCCAAGAACTGTACTCTCCCAATTCAGCCACCACTGCTGCCGCGTATACTTCTGGATGAATGTGGCTGTGCCACGACGATCACTGTCGAAGGCAGCGATCAGGGCAAGACTTTATCTTGGCTGCCCTACTTTAGTGGCTATCCGCGAAACAGCCGCAGCAGGGCTTCGGGTCACAGGCTCTCTTCTAGTGCACGCCTCACTGCAGTCGTTCAGAGGTCGGGGCGCACCGTAATCAGGCGGGGGCAGAGTTACCCCCTGCGTGTTGTATCGGTTGGCTTTCACCGCCACCAGCGTCGCCTCTCCACAACTTGCACACGGGGCGCAGCTCAGTTATCCACTCACAGGATCTTTCAGCAGAGGGTATAGTACTGCGCCCACTCAGTACACTTCAATCAACAGTACCCGTACAAGCAGCTCCCCAGTTGATCGCGTCGTTCATCCGCTCAGAGAGAGCCAGCCTGCATCACCCCTCACGAGATGCCATCCAAGTTCCTCAGGTTGTTCCCAGACACCACATGGGCAGCTGCTTCCCACCAAGTGCACACTGTTCTTCTGTCGTAGCCTGGGTGCACAAGCAGAGGGCCACGCAAAGCTTCCCTCCTCCTCGGGAGATGGGGCACCACCAGTCAGCAACAGGCCGTGCTCGCCACTCAGGTCGTATTATTCAGCCGGGGATTTCCGTCTCTCCTGCATCCAAAATGGCGGATCGCGCCCTTCCCCCTACGCAGCTCCTATTGCCCCGAGGTACGATCTGCCGCACCTCCAGGAAAGCGCCACTCTCAGCACTCCGATTGCGTCGCAGGGGGATCTCAGCTGGCGCGTCACACAGCCTCGCTGCCGCGCTGCAAATGCCCACTGCTTCCGTCCGTCACCAGCAGCAGGTACGCCGCCGCTCCTCGGTGCTCCCTTCTCGAGCCCACGCCGTCTAGCCGCCCCACCGGCCCGAGGTTGCCTCAGTCACCTCACCGCTTATGGAGGGGGTCTCCGCCTAGGTCTCGCACTCTGCTGCCGGTGACCCGACTTTCCCAGCCGCCACTAGGGCTCAGGTCTCTGCCGCGCCGTAGAGCGTCAGGCCGCCACAGCTCTTTACGGCAGCCCGGGGATCCCGGCCTATGCCTGTCACGCACCGGGCGAGATCTCTCGCTCCGCCGTCCGGGCGAGTGCAGGGATCGGAGGCAGCACGCTTCGTTCTAGGCCTCCTCCAGAGCCGAAATCAGCCCCAGCGAAGCCGCTTGTACTCTTCAGATGTCGGATAATTACAAAATAGAGTGGTGACCGTGCGGAGCTTCTCGCTTAGGCGGCCATCTTCTTCGCGAGCAAGCTCCGCCCCCCTTGTTGAGGTATTTAAAGTACGATTTTTCTAGTGGAGGATGATAGCAGGGTTGAACATAGGGTGAGATGGAAATTCCCTGTGGGTTTTTTAGCACCATAGATGCAATAGCTGGGGAGAACAAATCCACAAGGGTAACTTCGCTTGAGATGTTCTTTTCCAGTGGTAAAAGGAGCCAGCAGTGGTATTGTACTCAATAGTTTTAAGATGTTCCCACGATCTATGGTATCATGCGTAATTCAGAGACCTATTCAGTGTAGAAGACGATCTTTTTGTTCCCCTGCTCGTTCAGAGTGGTTTCCTGCGGGCCTGCCTGGTCCTATAGAGACTGACCTGTTTGTCTTACAGTCATCGGGATGGGATTGATATGCTGGGTGTTTAGGGTAGAGATATTCTTTACTACCTTGAATTTGTCTTGAAGTCTTCGGCCTTTCTAGGCAATTGCGTGACTGTGTGACGTGAAGCTGGTAATGAATTAATGGATTTTGTGCTGGGTTGAATAAACCCGGGAGACAGTGTTCTTGGTTATATTGAGAGCTTAGCTCTCTGTTTGCACTTTCACTATCCAATGTCATGCAGAAACATATCAGTGCCGCAACAAAAGGAGCAGACATACAGATGAACATTATGAGAAAATTAAAACCCTTCCTTTCCACAAATGACTTCAAATTGGCAGTACAAGCACTAGTAATCCCCAGACTAGACTACGGGAGTGCAACTCTCTGCGGACTTCCCAGATCTACAATGGCCCCTTCTAAGAGCCTCACTCAATTCAGCGGCCAGTCTTATCACAGGTTCTAAAAGAAACTGCCACATTTCCCCCGACCTTAGAGCTCTTAATTGGCTATAATTCGAAGCAAGATTTCAACTAAAAATCGTTTGCATGACTCACAAAGCCCTTCATCACAATACCCTGAGTTATCTGGCCCAGAAACTGGAGCTCTCATGTGGTAACAGATCCTCCAGAAGTTCCAGCAATCTCATTCTGAAACCACAATGATTTCCCGAAAAGAAAACATACAACCGGGCCTTCTCTGAAATCGCTCCAAGGATCTGGAATGCACTGCCCCCAGAAACCAGACTGAATCCCTCTACTGCCTCTTTACTCATGAGTAAACTTACATGAAAAATGTATCTAACCCTTATAACGGATATTTGTATAGCAGGATATAACTATGGCATACAGTGTTCTTTTGTTCATCTTTCTTCCCTTGTAAAGCGCTCTGATACCGGCATGGGTCATGCTCGCGCTATATAAAACCTTCAAAATAAAATAAAAAATAGTTTGGCTGGGCAAGGTCTTTTTAGTATTGTTTTCCAACACAACATATTAATTGTGGCGCAGGAGGTCATGCCAGGCGTTCTAGATTACAGAATATAGAGTGGGAGGTTGCGACTGGCTTCAATTTAATTTCACTTTTAGACTTGGGTGGTACTCCACTGACTTCTTATTTTAAATGTCACTTTATGAAGTGTTTGCACACTATCACGTTTTGCAACTTTTTGTAATAGTACCCACCCAGTTCAGGCATCTTATGAGATATGTGTAGAATCTGTTGGCAGGAAGTCTTGCTGTTTTTATTTTTGTATCTGTGTTTTTTAATCCCTTCCAGGCCAAGTTTAGCGCTCTTCAATCTAGCAGTTCATGCCACAAACACTTTACCAAACTATTTGCAATAGCGTGTGCATTGGGAAGCACTTGCACTTTAGTACAATACTCTTTTTGTACATGGGCCTAGGAAAAGAGTTACCACCAATTAGGAAATTGTATGGCTAATTTTGCAATTGTAATTGAAATGTTTTTTTTATGGCATTGCACTACACTTGGTGGTGCTGAATTATAAGCTTGAGGACATTTTGTGAGTGGTAGACACAAGTTTGTTTGTACATGTATTATTTTTGTGTTTTTATAGATTTTGTGCTTATGTTATATATTGTATGGCTTACATTTTTCAGTTGAAACAATAACGTTGTTACCTGTTAGTCCGATACTGATCTAGTTGGTGTCAAAATTGTAAATATTTAAAGAATTGGGAATGGTATATCTCTTATTTGTAAGAAAGCAAATGAAATAATTTGAAGTGGCTTGGTCCCCATACAGCTCTCAATTTATAAATCACAATGAGATCCTACTGAAGGGACCCTTTCAAGTTTCGACAGCTGCCACAGCACTGTACCACACCACAACAGGGTTCCTCTTTTTAGTTTATTGTGCAGCCGATCCAGCGTAATGCATTTTGCTAGCAATTCAGCACAACTTTGGTAGAATTTGGGAGACAGTCGGGAAGCTGCAAGCCATATAAATAAATTAGCAATGATCATTTCTTGAACACGTTTAGATCTCCCGAGGTCATCCCTGGTTATGAAGAATCACTCCATTTATAACTGGTAGTTGCGCAGCTCAATAATAAATGCGGATACTGGCCATTCACAGACTATCTTTGTACATGATTTGAACACATTTTTCCCCTTAGATTCATTGCAGTTTCCCCAAACCCCTTATAACCCTAATAACCATAATAATGTTGAAGAGTCGATCTATTGCGATACAACCAAGAGTGTCTATGAGAATGGTATCCCATGACCGAAGTCCTTCCGCAGATGGACAATAAAGGGAACCAAGTTAAGCTCCCAGCTTAACGCTGGAGCTGCTGAAATATGTACACATAAGTACTTAAAACTCTGGGATAACACCCACAGCTGTGTCAGTGTCAGCATCCCGTACCATAAAGTGGAAGACTTATCCCAGTTCATTAGTAAACCCGATGCCTGTTCATATAGATCCAGGGTCAGCCTTTCCCCAATCCATCAGGTATTATGGAAGAAAAGCAGCATATTGTCTGTGAGTGATGATACCCGATCCTCATCGCCCTCCTGTGCTCCCTATCCAGGGCGAACACGAAAGTGAGGAAGGCGGGTCCGAAGTGCATAATTATGAAGATTTGCCATAGAAACCTCCGTATCTGTGAGTTGAAGGATTTTTTGAAGTTTGATAGCAGTTTTTCACATATTGTAGGCACTTTGTGCACAGTGCTGACCATCCTTTGGCTTCATGCTTAAATTGGCATAATATTGGTGATTTTTGTAACATTACCATTACTGCAGTCTGAGGCACCAGCCTTTAAGATTTGTATAACTTGTCTGCATCATATGTGGACCCATCCATTCATCCATCCATCCAACTACATATCCAGCCATTTATCAGTTGACTAACCTGTTAATTATTTATGCCTTCCGTCAATTACTCATTCATCCATGCAATGCACTCTCCTATCCAACTGGTGGTTTGTTCTCCGATTCAATCAACCATTAATAAAACCACACACCGTGAAAAAGCACTTTCAATCATAGAATACGGAGACCTATATGTGAGCCATAATAATGTTATATTGCTGCAAGTGGGGCTCTTGCGGCACAGACTTGCAGCCTGCATGAAAGATTGTGGGGAAGGCAGCTCTTTGAGAGTCCAGACAAGTAGGTGGAACTTTTATCGTATGGCTGAAGCCAAACTGTTGGCTGAGTGAACACATTCTAAAGTTGCCAATGCCTCAGTTGGTCTCCTGCTTAATATTTCCTCAAAGTAAATGAGGACTACCCTGAATGTGAGCTACCACTTCACTGATTCAGACCCAGAGATAGTGGCTCCTAAAACTTTAAGTATTTGGGTGGGATAAAAATTGCTTGTGCACATTATTCCCATCGCAGGCTTCACCAAAGCATGCTTACAGGTTGCAGCTTATTTAAGCTTAACATTTGGGGCTTTGAGACAATGCATGTATTAAAGTTTTCTGAGGAAGGCTGTCCCAAGAGATGCCAGTGTACCATATGTATTGTATTGTAATTGCATTTATATAACGCTTACTACCCCTGATGAGGCGTCAAAAGGCTTTTTTGCGAGTAGCACACTACTCCGGAACCCGAAAAATATAAGAGGTGGATTAGTATAGTGAAATTTAAGTAAATTTGAGCAGTGGACATGTGAGTCTGTTAGTTGGATTGAAAAGGATAATGGGGGGATAGAAGAGGGAAGAGTCTAGAAAGTGTTTATTGGGAGATCATGGTAGTAAGATGAGGTTTGGGATGAGTACAAGGAGAAATGGAGGAGGGAAGAAGCTCTCAAAATGGATTAGGGAGATCATAGTAGTAAAATGAGTTTTGGGATGAGTCAAAGGAGGGATAGGTGAGGGAAGAATTTAGAAGAGTTTTTTGGGAGATCATAGTATTAAAATGAGTTTGGGGTGATCCAAGGAGGGGATGGAGGAGGGAAGTCTAGGAAGGGTTATTTTGTAGATCATAGTAGTAGAATGAGATTTGTAATGAGTCGGAGAGGAGGTAGAGGACATAGTGAGAGAGGTATTGGGTGAAATCTAGGGTAGTGCATTGGAGACCACATGGCTAAAACACATTCTCAAAGACAATATCTCTTGCATAGGTGAAACCTATTGGCTTTTCCAATACTTGATTTAATATATATATATATATATATATATATATATATATATATATATATATATATATATATATATATATATATATATATATATATATATATATATATATATATATATATATATATATATATATATATATATATATATATATATATATATATATATATATATATATATACTATTGAATTATACCAGGCGACTGTCCAGCTCAGCTTCTCTAATTTTCGTAAAGAACAGCCAGAAGTGGGTTATTCACTGCCCACTCATCTACTTTCATTAGTGGAAAGGTCTTTCAAATGAGGTGGGAAAGAAGACTAATAAACATTAATGCGTTTATGAAGTTGTCACTTCTGCATAGTACTTCAGGGGACAAGGCAGAGGCTTTAATTCACCCTCTGTTGACAAAACAGCATCTCCTGAAGTGAAGGCGGTGTGATACTGCCAAGTGAGAGAAGATGGTGACCCAGTATTTGTCGAAAGATGAAACACTCTAAAAGACAGCCTTGTAAAGTTGAAATATCCATACATTAGCCTTTCATAGAAGGCAGGTGGTGGAAACTAGACTTATTCTCCGAGGGCACACAAGGATTTTAATCTCACCCTTCTTAGTCCTAAATCACACACCTTCCTTGTTCCTTAGCCTCATAAATGACATTCCCTAGGGACTACGACATCTGCAAAACTGAGTCAAGAAACCTGACCATACAGTGAAACTGGTCATCATTCCAAGACATCTTCTCCTCACAGGTTGGACGTAGGTTTAAAAAAAAGGCATGATGGGCTCAGCAGAAAGCAGGGCCATGAAACCGCAAGGTAAAAAGGTGAAAAGCACATTTGCCGAAAAGGCTAAAAACTAACAACCTCAAAAGTAGTCGAAAGACTTCTAAATCCACCAAATATTGGTGTTTCCAGCTATAGCTAGCAGTAAACTAGATTTGTCTTCAGTACATATCTCAGAGCGGGCCTTCCAAGGTTCTTAGAGGACCACAGTATGTTTTTATTTTGTACAGTAGTTTTACAATGGGGCACAGTTCTTGGTTTTTAATTTTTTTTAATTTAGTACACTGTTCTAAGTGTTGTTCAAGCCAAATATGCTACGTGATCAGCCAACTGTAAAAAGCAAAACTGAATGTTGCTTTATTTGGCATGTTTCTGTTTATTTTGTTGGAAAACAAAAATCTTTTAAAAGGCTGTGTTCCGGGGGAACCTACCACAACCAGAGATGTTATATCTTTTCCCAATCCAAATGGTGAACCAGTATTCAGGTAAAGATATTTAAGTGGCTGCGATCCTGTATATTTGCAGAGATGTTTATGAATACTGATGACCACAGGATGAAAATCCTATTTAATCTATTTACACAAGTTAAACAACTAGACCTCGCAGCCTACCTGACACTAGCCAGTCCACAAAATTGAGGATACAGGAGCATTTGAGCTCTTTTCTGCTCTAAAAGGCCTAAGAAAAGGAAGGCCCTCAAAGGTATAGCTATAAATGTTGGAGAGCCTACACAGATATCGCACAATTCGACTCAATTTGAGAGACCATGATGAATGTTATTACAAAATATACTCTCAAAATCATCTGCTTCTGCCATGCTAAATCTTGCTCATTAGTCTATGGACTTGACAAACATTTTCAAGAACTAACAAGGCACCAAATACTTGCATCAACACTAGTTGTTATTACACAATTTTAGGATTAGCTGTAAACATTTGAATGCTGTGCCCATAGTGTTCTTCATAAGTACTGAAAGTCGATTTTTCCCCGTTGGGGACAATCAGACCATAGTTGTAAGTTTAGCACACCCTGGTGTAACCTTTATATCCCAGTGGCACTAATGCACCTACCTGAAGTTGTTGCACCTGAACTATGAGTAGAGGCGGTTACTGTGGAATTACTGTTGAGGCCGAGCCCCATGCTGCTGAGACTGGCTGACACGCAGGATGCTGGAGGAGGGGCAGTTACGGGGGCTGTGCTGGATGCAGTGGAGAAACTACTTGCAGAGGAGAATGCAAACCTACCTCACTCTCACTGCTGCGTGCAAAAGTCCTTTTTTGGCTGCACATGCAAGTCTTGATGCATGTGTTCAGCAGAAGTTAGAGAAAGTATATTGGGTCTAGCCATTATAGATAAATTCACCTGTAAACTGTAATGAGATGACTGATTTAGGTAGAAGCGTGTTTCAAGAGTAGGTGTTGGAGTAATTAATTGCCTCCGTTGTATGAAGAGAGTGGATGTCATTGGCAGCACTGATCAAGCGGAGTATCTAGTGCAAGTACCTGTAATTGTGGCTGACTTGAAGCCATCTGAAGATTATTATACCTGTGACCCTTCATATCCACACATTTGTGACATTGATGAGCAGTCCCTGCCCGAGGCCAATCAGCAGTTGCTTGGCTGCCTCCCTTAGCTTTAGTAACCTCCTCTAAATTGGCTGTGATTTCTTCTAAACTTGTTTCTGCATTACGGGTGTAGGAAGCTGGCTTTGTGTATAGTGCATCAAAAAGTGGTACATTGTGCAGAGAGTCCAGGCGACCCTTACTGGTTTGCAGGGGTTAAAAAAATAATCTCAAATGGTCTCTTATGTGGTAGTGTGGGTGAGCAGTTTAAGCTTATCAGAGGATAGTGTCGAGCATTTATTGCACACACACAGTCAGTAAGTGAGACACACTCAATAAAGAAATCAGACACCAGTTTATAAATATAACACACATTTTTATATTAATTTAGACACCAAGATCATCGTAATCGGGGTAAGTACTTTTTAAGATAGTGATTTTTCAAGACTTAGAAAATGTACTGTTCTTGTATCTTTAAAGCGGCAATGTTATCCTATGGGAGAAAACATATGCTGCATTCGGTTACTTAGCAACGACTTATAGGACTGTTCTTCAGGACTTAAGATAAGTATGGGGCAAGGTCCAAGGCTGCACCAACTGGTCACCTCCGTCGGCTCTTGAGTGTCCTATTGCAGAGGTGCTTTTTGGCATCTGGTGCCCCCATTCAAGTCAATGGGAAACGGTCCTGTTGAAAAGAGACTGCAAGCAGGGACTGGGAGGCCAGTCTGGTAGAACCCACAGGAGGGCTCAAGTCTTGAGGGTCTTGGGCACGCAGGGACGTAGTCAGGCTACTCTAACTCGGGCTGGGAAACTCTTATGCAGTGGGTCTTTGTCTGGCGGGGTCGTGTTGCTGTAGACTATCGCTGTTCTCGGTTCCTGCAGAAAGAGTATTCAGGCTGCGACTGCGGGACCAGTCTGGCCAAACCCAAGGGTGGGCTCAGCTCCAGAGGGTCTCCGGACCACGTTCGCACCATCGCCTCCCTCGGATTCGAGCTGTGGGGCGCGGGTGCTGGGATGTTTTAAGACATCTAGTCACGGTCGGTCAGAGGCTGACTTTGGGTCCTTTGCGACCTGGTGAAGAGGGGAAACGGGGCAGCAGGGCCACTCTGTGCTGGCTTGGTGAATCCCGACGTCCCTCGATGATAGGTCTTGCTTGGTGCTGTTGGAGTCCGGACTGGACCACCAGCAAACCTTGGTTGCTGCTACTGCTCTGGTACTCGGGGTATTGATGCTGGACGGCTCCTGGAAGTCCTGTCACCTCCAAACTCGATAAGGAGATGGATCGGACCTCCTCGAGCACGAAACCCTTTCTCTTGTTGCACTGCTCCTTCGGTGAGCCCGATGACTGGCAACACAGTGGACTGTCAGATGCTTTGCGATACAAAAGGGGATGATGGACGGAACGTTTGAGCCAATCAAACACTCACCCCCAGTCAACTGATCTGGGTTTAATCCATCATCATTCTTTAGCTCACTCCACCACCCCAGTTCAGACATGGCCATATGCAAATCAGTCTGACCCTGTGCCTCATGGGAACAGTCCAGCACGAACTGCCAAGCCATGTCTTCCCTGGACCGGAAACAAGCATCCTAGGACCGGTTTCTGGCATTCCAGCCGTCATCAGCCAGGCTTGCTTGAATCCAGTGGCAAAGTG
This sequence comes from Calotriton arnoldi, assembly GCA_963921515.1. Lineage (NCBI taxonomy): Eukaryota > Metazoa > Chordata > Amphibia > Caudata > Salamandridae > Calotriton > Calotriton arnoldi. The sequence goes on from CAWUFW010004268.1 coordinate 1,485,157, forward strand.
AGCAAGGGACCCACGTCTGGGCATACCCCCGCCAACTTAGGGCGAACAAAGCGATACAAAAGGGGATGATGGACGGAACGTTTGAGCCAATCAAACACTCACCCCCAGTCAACTGATCTGGGTTTAATCCATCATCATTCTTTAGCTCACTCCACCACCCCAGTTCAGACATGGCCATATGCAAATCAGTCTGACCCTGTGCCTCATGGGAACAGTCCAGCACGAACTGCCAAGCCATGTCTTCCCTGGACCGGAAACAAGCATCCTAGGACCGGTTTCTGGCATTCCAGCCGTCATCAGCCAGGCTTGCTTGAATCCAGTGGCAAAGTGAGCAAGGGACCCACGTCTGGGCATACCCCCGCCAACTTTGGGCGAACAAAGCGATACAAAGGGGATGATGGACGGAACGTTTGAGCCAATCAAACACTCACCCCAGTCAACTGATCTGGGTTTAATCCATCATCATTCTTTAGCTCACTCCACCACCCCAGTTCAGACATGGCCATATGCAAATCAGTCTGACCCTGTGCCTCATGGGAACAGTCCAGCACGAACTGCCAAGCCATGTCTTCCCTGGACCGGAAACAAGCATCCTAGGACCGGTTTCTGGCATTCCAGCCGTCATCAGCCAGGCTTGCTTGAATCCAGTGGCAAAGTGAGCAAGGGACCCACGTCTGGGCATACCCCGCCAACTTAGGGCGAACAAAGCGATACAAAGGGGATGATGGACGGAACGTTTGAGCCAATCAAACACTCACCCCCAGTCAACTGATCTGGGTTTAATCCATCATCATTCTTTAGCTCACTCCACCACCCCAGTTCAGACATGGCCATATGCAAATCAGTCTGACCCTGTGCCTCATGGGAACAGTCCAGCACGAACTGCCAAGCCATGTCTTCCCTGGACCGGAAACAAGCATCCTAGGACCGGTTTCTGGCATTCCAGCCGTCATCAGCCAGGCTTGCTTGAATCCAGTGGCAAAGTGAGCAAGGGACCCACGTCTGGGCATACCCCCGCCAACTTAGGGCGAACAAAGCGATACAAAGGGGATGATGGACGGAACGTTTGAGCCAATCAAACACTCACCCCCAGTCAACTGATCTGGGTTTAATCCATCATCATTCTTTAGCTCACTCCACCACCCCAGTTCAGACATGGCCATATGCAAATCAGTCTGACCCTGTGCCTCATGGGAACAGTCCAGCACGAACTGCCAAGCCATGTCTTCCCTGGACCGGAAACAAGCATCCTAGGACCGGTTTCTGGCATTCCAGCCGTCATCAGCCAGGCTTGCTTGAATCCAGTGGCAAAGTGAGCAAGGGACCCACGTCTGGGCATACCCCCGCCAACTTAGGGCGAACAAAGCGATACAAAAGGGGATGATGGACGGAACGTTTGAGCCAATCAAACACTCACCCCCAGTCAACTGATCTGGGTTTAATCCATCATCATTCTTTAGCTCACTCCACCACCCCAGTTCAGACATGGCCATATGCAAATCAGTCTGACCCTGTGCCTCATGGGAACAGTCCAGCACGAACTGCCAAGCCATGTCTTCCCTGGACCGGAAACAAGCATCCTAGGACCGGTTTCTGGCATTCCAGCCGTCATCAGCCAGGCTTGCTTGAATCCAGTGGCAAAGTGAGCAAGGGACCCACGTCTGGGCATACCCCGCCAACTTAGGGCGAACAAAGCGATACAAAAGGGGATGATGGACGGAACGTTTGAGCCAATCAAACACTCACCCCCAGTCAACTGATCTGGGTTTAATCCATCATCATTCTTTAGCTCACTCCACCACCCCAGTTCAGACATGGCCATATGCAAATCAGTCTGACCCTGTGCCTCATGGGAACAGTCCAGCACGAACTGCCAAGCCATGTCTTCCCTGGACCGGAAACAAGCATCCTAGGACCGGTTTCTGGCATTCCAGCCGTCATCAGCCAGGCTTGCTTGAATCCAGTGGCAAAGTGAGCAAGGGACCCACGTCTGGGCATACCCCCGCCAACTTAGGGGCGAACAAAGCGATACAAAGGGGATGATGGACGGAACGTTTGAGCCAATCAAACACTCACCCCCAGTCAACTGATCTGGGTTTAATCCATCATCATTCTTTAGCTCACTCCACCACCCCAGTTCAGACATGGCCATATGCAAATCAGTCTGACCCTGTGCCTCATGGGAACAGTCCAGCACGAACTGCCAAGCCATGTCTTCCCTGGACCGGAAACAAGCATCCTAGGACCGGTTTCTGGCATTCCAGCCGTCATCAGCCAGGCTTGCTTGAATCCAGTGGCAAAGTGAGCAAGGGACCCACGTCTGGGCATACCCCCGCCAACTTAGGGCGAACAAAGCGATACAAAAGGGGATGATGGACGGAACGTTTGAGCCAATCAAACACTCACCCCCAGTCAACTGATCTGGGTTTAATCCATCATCATTCTTTAGCTCACTCCACCACCCCAGTTCAGACATGGCCATATGCAAATCAGTCTGACCCTGTGCCTCATGGGAACAGTCCAGCCCGAACTGCCAAGCCATGTCTTCCCTGGACCGGAAACAAGCATCCTAGGACCGGTTTCTGGCATTCCAGCCGTCATCAGCCAGGCTTGCTTGAATCCAGTGGCAAAGTGAGCAAGGGACCCACGTCTGGGCATACCCCCGCCAACTTAGGGCGAACAAAGCGATACAAAAGGGATGATGGACGGAACGCTTGAGCCAATCAAACACTCACCCCCAGTCAACTGATCTGGGTTTAATCCATCATCATTCTTTAGCTCACTCCACCACCCCAGTTCAGACATGGCCATATGCAAATCAGTCTGACCCTGTGCCTCATGGGAACAGTCCAGCCCGAACTGCCAAGCCATGTCTTCCCTGGACCGGAAACAAGCATCCTAGGACCGGTTTCTGGCATTCCAGCCGTCATCAGCCAGGCTTGCTTGAATCCAGTGGCAAAGTGAGCAAGGGACCCACGTCTGGGCATACCCCCGCCAACTTAGGGCGAACAAAGCGTTTGATTGGCTCAAGCGTTCCGTCCATCATCCCCTTTTGTATCGCTTTGTTCGCCCTAAGTTGGCGGGGGTATGCCCAGACGTGGGTCCCTTGCTCACTTTGCCACTGGATTCAAGCAAGCCTGGCTGATGACGGCTGGAATGCCAGAAACCGGTCCTAGGATGCTTGTTTCCGGTCCAGGGAAGACATGGCTTGGCAGTTCGGGCTGGACTGTTCCCATGAGGCACAGGGTCAGACTGATTTGCATATGGCCATGTCTGAACTGGGGTGGTGGAGTGAGCTAAAGAATGATGATGGATTAAACCCAGATCAGTTGACTGGGGGTGAGTGTTTGATTGGCTCAAGCGTTCCGTCCATCATCCCTTTTGTATCGCTTGTTCGCCCTAAGTTGGCGGGGTATGCCCAGACGTGGGTCCCTTGCTCACTTTGCCACTGGATTCAAGCAAGCCTGGCTGATGACGGCTGGAATGCCAGAAACCGGTCCTAGGATGCTTGTTTCGGTCCAGGGAAGACATGGCTTGGCAGTTCGAGCTGGACTGTTCCCATGAGGCACAGGGTCAGACTGATTTGCATATGGCCATGTCTGAACTGGGGTGGTGGAGTGAGCTAAAGAATGATGATGGATTAAACCCAGATCAGTTGACTGGGGGTGAGTGTTTGATTGGCTCAAGCGTTCCGTCCATCATCCCCTTTGTATCGCTCTGTTCGCCCTAAGTTGGCGGGGTATGCCCAGACGTGGGTCCCTTGCTCACTTTGCCACTGGATTCAAGCAAGCCTGGCTGATGACGGCTGGAATGCCAGAAACCGGTCCTAGGATGCTTGTTTCCGGTCCAGGGAAGACATGGCTGGCAGTTCGGGCTAGACTGTTCCCATGAGGCACAGGGTCAGACTGATTTGCATATGGCCATGTCTGAACTGGGGTGGTGGAGTGAGCTAAAGAATGATGATGGATTTAACCCAGATCAGTTGACTGAGAGTGAGTGTTTGATTGGCTCAAGCTGTCCGTCCATCATCCCCTTTGTATCGCTTGTTCGCCCTAAGTTGCGGGGTATGCCCAGACGTGGGTCCCTTGCTCACTTTGCCACTGGATTCAAGCAAGCCTGGCTGATGACGGCTGGAATGCCAGAAGCCGGTCCTAGGATGCTTGTTTCCGGTCCAGGAAGACATGGCTTGGCAGTTCGGGCTGGACTGTTCCCATGAGGCACAGGGTCAGACTGATTTGCATATGGCCATGTCTGAACTGGGGTGGTGGAGTGAGCTAAAGAATGATGATGGATTAAACCCAGATCAGTTGACTGGGGTGAGTGTTTGATTGGCTCAAGCGTTCCGTCCATCATCCCCTTTGTATCGCTTGTTCGCCCTAAGTTGGCGGGGTATGCCCAGACGTGGGTCCCTTGCTCACTTTGCCACTGGATTCAAGCAAGCCTGGCTGATGACGGCTGGAATGCCAGAAACCGGTCCTAGGATGCTTGTTTCCGGTCCAGGGAAGACATGGCTTGGCAGTTCGGACTGGACTGTTCCCATGAGGCACAGGGTCAGACTGATTTGCATATGGCCATGTCTGAACTGGGGTGGTGGAGTGAGCTAAAGAATGATGATGGATTAAACCCAGATCAGTTGACTGGGGGTGAGTGTTTGATTGGCTCAAGCGTTCCGATCCATCATCCCCTTTGTAACACTGTTCGCCCTAAGTTGGCGGGGTATGCCCAGACGTGGGTCCCTTGCTCACTTTGCCACTGGATTCAAGCAAGCCTGGCTGATGACGGCTGGAATGCCAGAACCGGTCCTAGGATGCTGTTTCCGGTCCAGGAAGACATGGCTTGGCAGTTCGGGCTGGACTGTTCCCATGAGGCACAGAGTCAGACTGATTTGCATATGGCCATGTCTGAACTGGGGTGGTGGAGTGAGCTAAAGAATGATGATGGATTTAACCCAGATCAGTTGACTGGGGGTGAGTGTTTGATTGGCTCAAGCGTTCCGTCCATCATCCCCTTTGTATCGCTGTTCGCCCTAAGTTGGCGGGGTATGCCCAGACGTGGGTCCCTTGCTCACTTTGCCACTGGATTCAAGCAAGCCTGGCTGATGACGGCTGGAATGCCAGAAACCGGTCCTAGGATGCTTGTTTCCGGTCCAGGGAAGACATGGCTTGGCAGTTCGGGCTGGACTGTTCCCATGAGGCACAGGGTCAGACTGATTTGCATATGGCCATGTCTGAACTGGGGTGGTGGAGTGAGCTAAAGAATGATGATGGATTAAACCCAGATCAGTTGACTGGGGGTGAGTGTTTGATTGGCTCAAGCGTTCCGTCCATCATCCCCTTTTGTATCGCTTTGTTCGCCCTAAGTTGGCGGGGGTATGCCCAGACGTGGGTCCCTTGCTCACTTTGCCACTGGATTCAAGCAAGCCTGGCTGATGACGGCTGGAATGCCAGAAACCGGTCCTAGGATGCTTGTTTCCGGTCCAGGAAGACATGGCTTGGCAGTTCGGGCTGGACTGTTCCCATGAGGCACAGGGTCAGACTGATTTGCATATGGCCATGTCTGAACTGGGGTGGTGGAGTGAGCTAAAGAATGATGATGGATTAAACCCAGATCAGTTGACTGGGGGTGAGTGTTTGATTGGCTCAAGCGTTCCGTCCATCATCCCCTTTTGTATCGCTTTGTTCGCCCTAAGTTGGCGGGGTATGCCCAGACGTGGGTCCCTTGCTCACTTTGCCACTGGATTCAAGCAAGCCTGGCTGATGACGGCTGGAATGCCAGAAACCGGTCCTAGGATGCTTGTTTCCGGTCCAGGGAAGACATGGCTTGGCAGTTCGGGCTGGACTGTTCCCATGAGGCACAGGGTCAGACTGATTTGCATATGGCCATGTCTGAACTGGGGTGGTGGAGTGAGCTAAAGAATGATGATGGATTAAACCCAGATCAGTTGACTGGGGGTGAGTGTTTGATTGGCTCAAGCGTTCCGTCCATCATCCCCTTTTGTGATGCTTTGCTGTGACTGCAGATGCAGGGGAGCAGCTCGTCTACTCCAAAACAGATTTTTCCTAGTTGTTGAGGGGCTGGGCAGTGCTCCATGGGTTTTGGGGAGGGTGTCCAGCATTTGGTGAAGTTGGTCCAGCGATGGTCAAAGTACAAGAAGCCTGGCAGGGTTTTGTGCCAATCTTTGGATGATGTCTTCAGTTCGCGCTCTCTCCGGTCCTCCTTCTTTCTTCCTCGGTTCCAAGTAGTTGAATCTGATTTCCTGGTGTCAGGGGATCCCCAAAATCCTCAATTAAGGGGCGTTAAGGGTAGTGAAGGGTAGTAGCCAATGGGCTACTTACCCTTGGGGTCACTACTCCCCATAGATGACCACTTCCTTTGGGGATTGGGTATCACCCTGTCCCAGAATTCCTAATTCCACCACAGACAAGATGGTGACATTCCTATCTTGGTGTTTGCTTCAGGCTGCCCACCCTAGATGTGTTTCTAGCCTGGCAGTGCAACACGCCTCCTGCATAGCTAATTTTCCCACCTATCCTGGTGACAAATGGGCCTCAGGGTAGGCGATGGAATCCTCCAGATCTGGGGGAAGCCAGCCTCGGTGCGGAGCGGACGGCTCTTTGAAGCTCCCCTGCCTTGACGTGCTAATTTACTAGCCATCCTGTTTGGAGGAGGTGTAAACACCTCCTGTCAGAGCAGGCATTGTTGCTGACCTTTGAGAGCAGGGCTCATACCTCCTAGGGGGTCAGAAACTAGTCTGTGGTGGCAGGCTAGGCAGGACCAGTCTGGTCTGCCAGCACACTAGAGGAATAGTAGGTTTCAGGGGGTACCTCTAAGGTACCCTCTGGGTGCCTGTAGTAATAAATCCATCACTGGAATCCGTGTGGGTTATTTTATAAGCAGTGTTTGATACTGAACACCATAGGTTTCAGTGAAGCCATTATGTAGCTGGGAAACTCATATTGACCACTGCCCAGTACATACTTTAAGATGCCTTCCCTGCTCACTTGTAATGTCCAGTAATGGAGCTAGACATTACAGGGGAATATCTGCTCATGCAGTTATATTCTCTCATGTGCTATAATGCATCCTGCGTTAGGGCTCCAATGCCTGCTGTTGGTGTGACTTACATATAGCTTATGCAGTGTCTTGGGCATGGCACACAGGAGTGTGCATGGCATGTTTTCAAATATGGTTTGCACCATGTCTCGCAGCCTGCAATGGCATTCTGTGTGGAATTTGTATGCTGGTCCCTTTTGGTTTAGTGCCTTGTAATTGGTGTGGATATATGGTAAAAGACTTAGTGGCCGCACTTGGGACAGTTAACAGTAAAGGCATCACTCTAACTGAAGTTAGGGTTGGAGCTTGGGTTAGAGCAGCAAATCTAGAGTCATACTTTCTTGACTAGCAACTTCTTCAGAACTTGTCTTTCTGTCAGTGTGTGCAGACGTATGGTGTGTGCAAATCTTATTTAAAAAAACTAATAATAATAATAATAATTTGCATCTCGGGGACAACATTTAATATAGGCAGCCAGTAAAGGCAAGGCCCTGCTTTCTGCCTGTGAGCATAACAAACAAAACCACAAGACCCCTGACTACTGTATAGGCTTACATGCTGATTAGGGAGAGGGGATCATGGATGGCTGAATGGAAAAAACGAGAGGGCGATATAGGGAGAAATGTTTGAATGGTGTGGAAACCCATGGAGAGCGACACTTGTCATCGAGGCAGAAATATCCTTATTTACAAAAGTTTACTGATTTGCACCCACAGATCTAAGACCGATCTGGGGCAGATTTCTGGATTCTCGAAATTCACAAAGGTTTCTCAGGTTCTGTCCCGAAACCTGCGACAGTCGCAGATTTTCAGGCATACTGTAAACCTTTTGTGTATTTCCTCTTGCAGCTACATAGTAGTATTTCCGCATGTAGAGGTGTTCATGGTATTCAGTTTGCGAAATTCACTTTTTCCCCCATGGGGGAATGTTTCCCCCTTGAAGAGACCTCTTGCACTACATCCTCACCCACTTTGAGGTTTGTTCAAGACAATTTTCCACCCTGGAAATGGACTTACCCCTGTCACTGGCAAAAGTACATTACCAACCCTTACCAGTGTGTGAATTGACAGAAATAATTTGTTAACATTCACACACACATGAATTATAGGTAATTACCAAATTTACAAGGCATTACCATCCTGGAAAGCCCATTTCCCTCCTTGGTTTTATATTTCACCATCATGGGGTAATATTACTCATGAATAAATTGATTTACGGTTACAATGTCACCTTTTGTGAACCTGTGCACTAGCAAATCAGGTAATTTGATATCCAAGGTGAAATAGTAAGCTCAAATTACATGCGACTCGGATGCCAGTAGGTGCACAAAGGCTCTGTGCCCCTTAAACCAGATCATCCATACTAGTCTATTACTAAGACCCACCCACAGCTAAATCATCTAGGCAAAGCAGCCTTACTCTTTTGTGGACTTTTGCCAATGCAATAGTGCCATCCTCTTTTAAGACTGGCGCCTTAAGTAACATAAGTTCTTCTTTGGTCAACCCAGCCATATAGGTACTCCACTGTAAAGAGTCTAAAGCATAGGTACTCGCAAAGATTTTCACAGGGGCCAAAAAATGTAGCCAGTGATGTCCAAGGGCTGCATTAATGCCAGCCCGGGTGGCGGGCTGGGGTTTGGTGGAGGGGATTGGTGGTAAGGTGGGTGTAGAGGAAGCGAACCATATATATCTAGTGGCTTAATTGCACAGTGTGAAACCAGAAAACTTGGGATTAATCACGGCTTCCCCACTTAACCAAAATGTGTGATCCTAGGCAATTATTTTCTTTCATTTTCTCTCCTTTTTCTTCATTATCAAATATAAGAAGACATCCAAATGCATGACTTTAGGATTTGCGCTATACAAAACTTCTCCTGTTTGATTTAATAAACCAAAATGTTGCTCATGTATAATAAAAACCAAGGCCACCCCAAGAGTGCAATAACTGACGTGCCTCTTGGTTCACTATTGGCATTGTTGTCAGGGTGATGGGGGAGATGTAAAAATGAATGCTTTTAAATTCATGTTTGAAAACTATCACTTTAAAACAAAATACTTCTCAAAGCACTGATATCGGATGTACTAAGATAAAACAGTTCTGCATGTTAATAAAATACACTTTTTGGATTTTGAAGAGAATTCATCATATTTTTACACTTTTGCTACATGATATCTTTAAAAATCATATTGTTCCTAAAGTTAAGCCGTACAAGACATTCTAGTTACTTCCTTTCTTTAACTTCGATTACCCTTCAAATAAATGCTTGCGTTTTTACTTAACATCTCCTTGATGTTAGTGCTGAGTCGAGTAAGAGGCAGCCCAGTGTTGCAGGTCAGGAGGGCCACATGCGTCTCCGGGCAGTACTTTGAGTATCACTAGTAAAGCATATGCATGTTCTGTTAAATAGTCTTCATAGTGTTTTACAAAATGGTAATTGATACCTTTGCTTCTAATTTTGGTAGTATGAAATGTTACCATAATAGTCTCAATTAAATTAACCTGTAGACTATTTTTATGTGAGTGTGCTCTTAGGTGATTGCATTTCTCGCCTTTGTGAATGATTGCTGACATTTTGTAATCCTTCTTTTAATTACTTTAAGTCTTCTCGTGATAATTTCTCCCTAATGAGTAGTTGTGTTGAATTTATGGCGCCACTACCTGACCTTACACCTTCGAGATCTATTTCCCTTTCTCTGTATTAGCCCTGAAATACCTGCTAGGATGACCTTTGTTTTGTCATACTGCTTCTTTAATATCTTTGTTCTATATTGCATACTTTTGAGCCATCAAACTCTGACCTTACAGAGACAATATATTCTCACGTTTTTGATTAAAATATATTCCTATATTGTGTAAAATTTTGATTGATAGCTATATTTTATGAAACTAAGTTTGCTACTGTTAGGGAAATATTCATGTAAAGCATATTTTGTGAATTTAAAAATGCTGTTTCTTTTTGTGCAGCTGTTATTATGACTCCAACCAGAGAGCTGGCTTTGCAGATTACCAAAGAGTGTAAGAAGATATCCAAGACTGTGGGGCTGAGAGTTGTTTGTGTTTATGGTGGGACAGGAATAAGTGAACAGGTACTGTGAGTTTCTTAATGAAAACTGTAATGTGTATGGCTTAATCCTAATTTCTGATGTCTTTGCTTTAAGTAAGATCAAATGGAGATCATGAGGTAAGAGGTAAAACCTGTGTATTGTATTCTTCTGGCTCTCAAAATATTCCACTCTGGAACCCTGGTCGTCCTATTATTGCCACAAAATAATTCAAGATTGCAAATTTCCTGCATAGTCTTACTGTTCACTTGCTTTTCTCACAGCCTCCCTCGGTGGAGCTTTCGTCTGCAAGGCATCTGTTAATCCTCAGAGTACTGAAGTCTGTAGAGTCCGCACACGTAACTCATTCAGTCTAGGTTTTTGCTTTACAATTTGTGTTCCTCAAGTCTCCAGAAAGGCTTATGATTAGTGCTGTCACTTGTGGTCTCCATAGCAATTTGGCATACTTTTTATGCTATCTCGCTCTTTGACATGCCTTATAATATTTAAGATATGAGCCTAAAACCTGATTTCAAGGCATGCCTTTTAGCCAATCCTTAATAGCTAGCTACAAGAAAGGGAGATCCCTTTCAGAATAACGCAACTTAAAAATAACACTCACTCATTCTTGTTGAGTGGGCATGGAGGAAGAGATTGAATGCCTATAAATATATTTGCTATTTTCTGGAAAAAATAGGCATTTTCTATTGTTCTCGAACTGATACAAGGTGGGAACACCAAAATATTCAGTGCCTCTTTAACCTTGATTCTTTTTTCACAATGTCAACTATCGAATTACCTCTAAATCTTCTTAACCAAGAAGAGTTTACAAACTTGTAGGTCACCTGCAGCAATTAGCCACATTTGGAAAAAGGCCACAGCAGCATTCTTCTGTGCCTTTATAAGCTCCATAGGATTCAGCTGTAAGTTTTAGATGGTATAAACGTAATTTTTATTCTGTGAAGCGAGTTTGACAATCTTATACAACAAATTAAAAGATGCTTCTCATAAGTCAGAATACTCCATCAGAGACCTGCATCCAGTTACACATCTCCCACTGCATGCAGCATCACTTTAACACCTATTTTTTGAAGAATGTCTGTTTTTGCATTTAAAGTAATAAATGCAAGAGAGGTGGCTGAGGGAGACTTAATTTTGGAGGCAAAATTAGGAGAATGCTTGCAAGACCTTGAATGTAGATAACTTTTTGCCTGTAATTGCTGAAAGAAAGTCCATGAGCACACAAACCTGTCTTTCAGGATGTCTCTGACTACCTCATAGTCACTGGCTGTAGGGGTGTGCTCAGTGCAGCCTTTATACCAGGTCTACTTAGAGTACAGCTCGGGGCCACTGCTACTCTCTTGACCTTTACATGTGGCTACAGAGTGAACAGTAGCTCTGGGCTGCTGTTTACTTGACTGAGCACTGGCATTTAGAAATCTATGAAAAAGGGCAAGCATTTATTTACACAGTAACTGAAGTAAAGGAAAAAGGAGCAAATAAGGTGTCCACCATCACTTATCTTTAGGAACACCTTCACTTTTAAATACGTTGTGCAACAAATATGGAAAAAATGAGTATCTATTTAAAATTCCCAAAAATGTATTTCATTAACATGCATAAGAGTTTCATCTTAGTGCATCAGTGTAGAGAAATGATGCTTTTGCAGGTTCACCCGTAGAAAAGTGCCCCTTTTTGACATGGTCACCCTCACTTTTTACCTGGAATCTGACAGAAATGCACTGGGTTCCTGCTAACCAGGTCCCCAGTGGCAGATCTCTTTCCCTTAAACCATAGAATTGATCCCCCAATTGACAATACCTTTAGAACCGCCTGAAGTCCCTAATAAATGGTACCCCTGGTACCTAGGGAAAGGAGGCTCAAAAGGGCCCCTAAGGGCTTCAGCATGTACTGTGCCACCCTAAGGGACCCCTCAGCACCAACATGCAAACTGCCATTGCAGGCTGTGCACCATGGTGCAGGAAAAAGCGAAGACACGACATGGCACACCTCCTGTGTGCCGTGCCCGCAGACACTGCATGCAGTATAGGTAAGCCACCCCTACAGCAGGCCTTACAGCCCTAAGGCAGGATGCATGAGCAGATGTACCCCTATGATGTCCAAGTAGATTCTTGGAGATTACAAGTTTTGAGTACATGTGCTGGACACTGGTATTTACGAGTACCCAGCTACATGATAGCTTCAGTGAAACTAGAGATGTTTGGTATCAAACAACTCGTATTAATAAACCCACACTGAGTGCCGAGATGGATTTTTTTAACCTTCACGGTGTGCACAGAGAACTGGTGAAGCAGCGGCCCCACCTTGATGAATGTGTGACTACAGGGAGACGCCCTCACTCCCATGCCTTTTTGAGCAGCAACGACTGTGAAACCCGGTATTACGGCAGTGTGTATTGCAGCCCTAAGACCAGATTGGGTCTCTCTTCAACCTATTAAAGGAAGGTAGGAGATATGGGGGAATTGAGGGGATCGTAGGTCCTGATGAAAGACGTAAGACCCATGTAGGGCTTGAGAAAATCGGCTGAAACGTTGATAAACCTGCAGAGAGGAGGGGTGTGGGGCCACTAATACTGCCCAACACCTCCATCCTTCATCTATTTTAATCCTGACCAGGAAGTCCAGGAATAAAAGCGTAAGTAGATATTCCTGAGCCAGTTTTTAATTCCTATTTCTGCACCACTATTCTTTTCAGATCCCTATTACTTTGTTTGTATTGTCTTCCCCCTCCCCATTGCTCCACCCCAGGCATTGGTCAGCGCAGGGGTGTCGTAGCAAGCCCTATGATGAAGCATGCCACAATTTGTGGGTGAGGGCAGTTTTCAAAAACAATGTGTGTGCCACTAAATATACTAGCAGTTTGTTTCTCGGTACTCCTACTCCTCTTATGTGTTGTTGGAAATCTAGTGGGGAGTTTGGTGTAGGAATGTAACCTCTTCCCCCTTAGTTGTGTGTGCTTCATGGATTTATCAATACATGCACCCAAAGGGCACCTTAGAGGTGCCTCCTAAAAACCTACAGACTACCAGTTATAATGGCTGACTGGTGTAGACCAGTCTACCACCACAGTCAGGTTTCTGACCCCCTGCAGGGGAGAGCCCGCGCTCTGCGGGCAGAAAGCAATGCCTGCTACGGACGGAGGTTTTGTCACCTCCTCCAAGCAGGATGGCTAAGTGATGACCATATCAAGACAGGAGGCTTCAAAGGCCTCTGCCGCTTTTGATATGCGACCCAAGGCTTCCCCAGACAGGGGAAATGCTACCCCCTACGCCGTGCCCTTTTGGCACCAGGACAGGTGGGAAAATTAGCTAGTCAGGAGGCATGTTCCCCTCTCAGGCTAGTTCCACCCCTAACATGGGCTACATGATGTGAACTTAGAATTCCATCTTCTTCGTTTTGGTGGAATTAGGCTCCCTGGGTCACGGTTATGGCCACTTCACACAGGAAGTGGTCATATAGAGGGTGTGGACACCCTAAAGGTAAGGAGCCCATTGCCTGCTACCTGTCACTCCCTTTAATGCCCCTAAAGTGAGTATTTAGATGGCTCCCCTGACACCAGGAACTTGGATTCGACAGATCTAGAAGAAGAGGACAAAGAAGAGCCGAGAGAAAAGCGAGAACTGAAGACTTGCTCTGTACATCTGGTGCCAAACCCTGCCTGTCTGCACCAGTCTTGTCAGTCATGAGCAACTGACTCATCCTGCAGCTGAACATCTTCCAAGAACCCCAGGAGACTACCAGCCCTTTGCAAATTGCCAGCAATCTCCCTTGGAGTAGAGGAGCTACTCCCCTGCAGTCCACAGGCACCAAAGAAGCAAAGTTCGGTTCACCAAGTTGCCGCTCCCTGGTAAGCCCGAAGCAGCAGCCCCTCAGGAAGAGGTACCTGTGCTCCTGAAGGTCAGATCTGTCCATCCACCGAGTGAGAGGACACCAGGACCGACCGGAGCCGCACAGGACCAATACCCAGGTTACCGGACCCTTTGCAGCAAACAGAGCCCATGAGAGCCCAATCCGGACTCCCATTACACCCAGACCGAGCAGCTGGCGAGGGAGGTCAGCACTGAAGAGACCCTCCTCTAGAGCAGCTCAGCTGGCCTGATTTTGCACCTTAAACCGGCAAGTCCCTAGGATGCACAGGGCCCAGCTGACCTTTCCACTCTGCACCCGAGAGCCCCAGCTTGCGAACCGAAGAATCGGCTGGTCCACCTTGCCCCCCATGGCTCTTTTGACCCGAGCCCCCCGTTGAGAGCTCCTGGACTTGTCCCCAAGTCCCCCTCTGCAGCCTGTTTGTAGGTGCCCCCCCTTCTTTCCACTGCAAAAACAGTGGGTCTGAACTGGGGTGGTGAAGTGAGCTAAAGAACAATGATGGGTTCAACCCAGATCTGTGACTGGGGTGAGTGTTTATAAAGTTTCAGCTCTCCGTCCATCATCTCCTTGTGTTTGCCATCTTCTTTCCACTGGCGTAGCGCACACAGCTACTAAGCCAACCAGCAACTCTGCACCCAGACGCCCTAGGGCAGGTAACGAGTAACTGCTGGTGGCACTTTGGATTTTGGCCTCCTACGACCCTGCGTCCCGAAGGAGACCCCCAGAAACCGACTGTAAAAGAAATGTCTGCAACATATGCCTTTTCTCCCACAGGGAAGCATTGCTGTATGAAGATGCATTTAAGTGAATATTTTGCATGCCTGTAATAATAGATATTTTAAAAAGTACTTACCTGTTAATTACGTTCTTGGTATCAAGGTTTATATAAAGATATAACTTTTTTCTAAATTGGTCTCATTTATTCAAGTGTTTCTCATTTATTGCCTCTGTGAGTAAAATAAATGCTTAGCAATATCCCCTGATAAGCCTTAACTTCTTGCCCAAACTACCACAGAAGTGCGCATTTAGTGTTATCATTTTTGCCTCTGTAAACTAATAAGGGTTGCCTTGACTCATTACTCTGTGTACCTCATTTTGGTCCACTATATAAAGAGCCAGCTTCCTACACACCCCAACTTTTTGCTGCTGGTTTTATGACTCTTTAGTGCACAGGACCCTCTGTCCCGGCCCTATTGAATGTGCTCTGACCTCCAAAGTAGGTGTATATTTGACTGATACCCGATTAGCTTTTTTAACTTACCTATTAATCCCTAATAGATGGTACAAGAGGTGCCTAGGGCTAGCAAGGTAATGGTAAGGGCTGCCTGGGTGCCATGCCAACCAGCACTGCCTGAAGGCATAGGTAAGTCACCCCTCTAGCAGGCCTCACAGCCCTAAGGCAGGGTGCACTATACCACAGGTGAGGGTGTATCTGCATGAGCAGATATGCCCCTGCAATATTGGGGTCAATTTCCCAATATTGTAAGTGCCAGGGAAGCCATAGAGAGAACACGGCTGGAAACTCAACAACTCAAGCTCCACAGCACCATGATGGCTTGACTGAACACAGGAGTGTCTCGTACCAAACTTACTCCTTTTAATAAATCCACACTGATGCCAGTGTGGGATTCATTGTATCATGTACCCAGAGGGCACCTCAGAGTTGCCCCCTGAAACCCTAGCGACCCTGGTGCGGTCTCTGTCCGGCTGTAGGCAGCCATCCACCACTAGACATGCTTCAGAATCCATGGTTATAGACACCCTGCTCTATGGAACCAGAAACAATGCACATCCTGGGCAGAGGTGGTACACCTCCCTCAGGATGGGCCAGTGCTCGAAGAGGGCAGCTTCAAAGGCCTGCTGCCTTTGTAATGCGACCTCCAGCCTCTACTGCTAGCAGCAGAAGGCAGCCCCTGGTTTACACCCCCACTTTGAGCAGGAAAACCAGCTGCAAAACTTAGAAGAATAGATGTGCCCACCTCTGCTCACTCCACTCCAAAGGTGGGGGAGGCGAGGTGAAGCACATCTTTCAGTCCCCGCCATCTTGAAGATGGGGAGACCCCTCCAATCAAGGCTAGGTCTATGCCCCCCTCCCACAAGAGGGTTTTATAATAGAGGGTGTAGTAACCCCAGGTAAGGTGCCCATTGGCCCTACCGGCTACTCCCCTAAAACGCCCCTAAATCTATCATTTAGGTGGCTACCCCAGATCTGGAAACTAGATTTACGAAGACCTAAGAGGAAATAAGACGACCCTGCAGATAAGACTGAAGACGACGACTGCCTTGGCCCCAGCCCTACCGGCCTGTCTCCAGCTTCTGTGAACCTGCGACCAGTCTTGCAGCGAGCGACCTCTGAAAACCCTGGGAGCTTTGCTTCCTTCAAAAAAGACTCCAATCTCCCGTGGACAGCGGACCTGTCCAAGAAGAAACTAGCTCCAAGCACCCCGGATCCATGCAGATCTGCGTCTCCTGCCCACTCTGCACCTGACGTCCACGGCCCGAGTCTGAGTGGCTCACCTGTGCAGTGAAGTCTCCCCAGCGATCCTGACCTCATGTCCAGTGTCAGCTGACCTCTCCTGATCTCCACGACGGCATCTGCAGTGTGACTCCAGAGGCTCCCCCTGACCGCGTCCCGTTACGGTAAGAAGACTGTCGAAAGGCACCCCTGCACCCGAAGCCCCTGCACCTTGGGAGCTGAACTGACGGCGCCCCTACGACCCCCTACATCTCTACTTACCTCTGCTGCTGCTGTTCTTCCTCCTGCAACCTCCGGTGCCCTGCCTGCAGCCTCTTTGCCGAAAGAAGAGTCCCTATTGAAAAGCATTGGGCACCTGATGTCGAATTTGCACCCTGCAACCGGCCGCTGGTTGTGTATGTTTGGTGCTGCTTTTTGGCCCCTCGTGTGCTGGTGCTAACCCCTAGAGCCTGGCCCCTGCAACCGATTTACTTACCTGCAAGCAGTGTAGCTCCAGGCACCCCCAGTCGCAATTGAAAAGTCTTGTGCCGAACTCCGATTTTGACCTCTGCACCCGGCCGCCCCTGTGCAGATGGTGGTGCAGTTTTGGTACTCACTTGCCCCTTGGCCCTAGCTGACTTTTGCTTCCGAAGACTGGGATTGTAAATGCCTTACTTACCTCTTTAACCACTATATTGTTTTTACCTTAGGATAACATTAAACTGTGCTGAATATTTTCAAAGTGTCAATTTTTCAAAGTGAAAAGTATTTTAAATTAAAACGTACTTTCCTTATTGCAAAGATCTTGGTCTTAAAATAAAAGTACTAACCAAGTATAATTTTCTAAAATTGGTCTGGATCACCTTTTTGAGTCATGTGTCCATTATTGATCACTGTTGTGCAATAAATGTCTTACACTGTTCTATTCGGCCTAACGCTGCTCGCCCACACTACCACTAATAGAGCCCTGTTTTACATTGAGCCCTGTACACGTTTGTGGAACCCCTGGACTCTGTGCAAGGTATAACTGCCTGGTGGTGATACCATATACAGAGCCATCTTCCTATATGAGGCTCAGACACGGCGGAAAGTGTGGCGTTCTCCACAGTAACTCCGCAAACCGCAGGCTAATTATGAGGAAAGATCCAGGAATAAATGTAACATGGTGCTCGGCACATGCTGTGGTGCTTCATACAAATGTCATGCCTTGTATAGTTCTTGGATAAATGTGAACTTCTTAATGAACAGAATTTTCCACTGCTTGAAACTGGTCACTGACCACTGACAGTGCAGCACTATCCCTGTTGATGAACTGAAGTGATATATTGGACATGGCTCCAAAATCACTAATCAGTTCCTAGGACCAGAGGTGGGCCTAGGGGCAGGAGGACCCTTGACTGCTCCCTGGATTGGGCAGAGATCACACAAAATGCCCTGCTGGATTAGTTGCCTGCAACCCTTTTGAAGGTGCACCTGGTTCTTTAATTTAACCATTTTTTTTACAGGTTTGGTCGAATGACCTTCAATTGTTGGACTGAGTATTGGGTGATAGTTGTATTGAAATGTTTGAAGATGTCACTGCTATTATTGGGGAGTGGGGGACTGCTGTGGACAAGTTAAGGCTTTGAGAGCGATTGCGGCTACAGGTACGGACAGGATGTCAGTAACAAAGCATTAACATGCGATCACATGGAATATGGGGGATGGGTTCCATACAGAAGAGGCACAGGATATTAGCACAACTTCACCGACGTCATGCCCACATTACCCATCTCTAAGAAACACACCAGGTTACCGCGGAGGCATCCAAGCTACACAAACGGTGGCGAGGCCAACTATTCCACACTTCATATTCGGTTTCCTCACGTGGGGCGGCGATCTGGATACGGGCTGGCGTTGCCTTTGGGCTCCTTGACTCGAGAGTGGACACGCAAGGTAATTATGTATTGGTGAAGGGCACATTAGATGGGGAGGTGATAATACTGGGTTGCATATAAGCACCGAATACAGACCAAGTCGCCTTTTTTACGCATTTATCAGCTGTATTGCTTGAATGGGCTTCCTACCCCTGGGTGCTGGGCGGGGATTTTAATGCGGTATTGGATACCACGTTGGATATATCACATCCCCCGTTAATGGGGACAGCAGCGGCCCGACAGGCCCGAATGCTAAGATAGTGTGTAGCTGGCTGGGACTTGGTCGATGTGTTGTGCGACCGGAATGTAGGCATGAAAGAGTATTCCTTTTACCTGCATCCACACACCTTACATTCTGGGCTAGATCGCTTTCTATGCTCCGCTTGCCTCCAACCACACACAATCCATGCCATTTGCTTAGGTAAGACCATATCCCCCTAGAGCTTACATTGGCTTAGGGCCGAGTACCGGCCCCATCCCTACATAGCGCCTTCAGCCTAGCCTCTTAGAAAACACCGACTTCCGAAACACCCATGCAATGGCTATTGATAAGTATTTTACTACGAACGTGGGTACAGGTTCCTCTCCCATCATAGAATGGGAAGCATTTGAGGTAGTGATCCGAGTTACTGCTATTAACTTGGTGGTAGGGGCCCGCAGAGTGATTTTTCGAGAGCTTCAACAAGTAGAGAAATACTTGGGGCCCCTGGAGACAGCTGCTGAGTTGTAGAAAGCTCGGATACTATACTCGGAGCTACTAGAAAGTCTCTGCCTAAAACAACAAATGAAATCACTGGGGACCTGAAGGTGTTGGCACGTAATAAAACGCCAGGATCCAATGGGATCCCGGTGGAGTTTTATGCTGCTTATTCTACACAGCTGATCCTGCAGCTGGAAAAATCATATAATGCATCCTTAGAAGTTGGTCACCTCTCTCCTTCCGCTAGAGAAACACTTGTCACATCACTATTTAAATCCTGTAAACCCTTTTAAGAACTGACCTCATATCGTCCACTATCAATCCTAAATGCGGAATATAAGATACTTGCCAAGATCTTCCCCCGACGATTGCTACCATTACTCTCACGCTTGATACATTCCGATCAATGCGGATTTGTACCTCGCCGAAACACTTAATTAAATATCTAGCGGTTGTTCTGAATCATGGATGCTAGTCGGGACCTTTACCCTCATACCGGTTGTCTCTCATTGGATAGCCACCAGGCGTTTGACTCCCTGGATTAGGACTTTATGCTCGCTACCCTTGCACGATTTGGGATCCCTCAGACCTACATCAACTGGGTCATTTCGCTCTATTCTGCCCCCACAGCTAGGGCCAGAACTGGCCCCCCACATCTCTCACTCTTTCCCGGTTTTGCAAGACACTAGGCAAGGCTGCCTCTTTACCCCGCTGCTCTTCATCCTTGCAATTGAACCCTTGTCACAATGACTTTGCCAAGAAGACAGACATAAGGGTATTCCTGTGGGTAACGCGTTTCATGTCCTCTCACTGTATGCTGCTGATATGATCCCTTATTTCAAGGATCTCTGGGAAGAACAACGGGAAACGGCCCAACTGCTGACAGCGTTTGGAACCCTTTTTTGCCTCTGCATTAACGCAGACAAATCCGATGCGTATTCCTTTGCCGGCACATACACAGTTCCTCACTTACGTCTTGGGACATATGAGATTCCTGTATCCCCTTCCACCTTCCGCCACCTCGGGATACAAGTATATAGGGAGGGACCAAATTTACTGGAGGGTAATCTGTCACGCACAATTGCAGCACTTAGACCACAGGTGGCCTTTTGGACAACGCTGTCCCCGTCTGTTGCCGGGTGATTGGCACTGGCCAAAATGGTTATTTGCAGCGCCTTCTCTATCACTTTGTGAATTTGACAATTGTGATCCCTGCGTGGATTTTCCAACAACTAAACACTCAACTGACAGACCTGATATGGGGGCAGGGGCGACGCTGAGTTAGCTTATCAAAATTCCAACTCCCATCAAACAAGGGTGCACTGGGGGCGCCTGATTTCAAGGCCTACTGTATAACCGGGCAATTGTAATGACTGTCATACTGGCCATAACTTGTTGGAAACAGATTTCACCAAAACGCAACTAGAGCGTGGTCAACTACATCGCTTGCTGTGTCCCGGCATCCAGACACCGCCCATACACACACTATTATTGCATGTAGCAATGTCATACTGGAAAATGGCGCTCAAGTACTCATCCTTCCTGGTGCCATATGTACCCAGTATACCCTTGCGGGGCCTCCTCAGGCACATTAACACGCAGGAGACTGGCTTCCTGGGAGTGAGAAAGGGTTCAAACAGCGGGTGATTTGTTTGCAGAGGGCACCTTTATGACACACGAAGACTGGGGATAACAACTGCACTGAACGAACTTACAGGCCAGGCTCGTATAGATCACTTAGAAAGTTGTATACTGGGGGTCCCCACGGGTCTGCAGGGTTCCAAGTTGGAAACAGGATTTACTAACCTGGCACTACTGCTGGCAAAGCGTCTCCTTACAAGACGATGGAAATCGCCGAGAACCCCAGGTTTAATAGATTGGAGGTAATATCTAAATACGTGGGTCCTCATCGACAGCGTAGCTCTTAGGCGAGAGGAGAGTAGGGGGCTCAACAGAAATCCAATTTCAGTGGAGTGGGACATGTTGTTGGAGAGATTAAAGACGCAGACCCCAGACTCTGAGGAGGTGACGGGATACCAGGTAGCGAATGTGAACTAATATAGAATGTTTACACCCCGATGACTGTACAAGAGTAAGCTCCGTAATAACTGATGTCAACGGGATTTATACACAGTGAGTACCACACCCGCATAAGCACCTCCCCTCCAACATGTTGATGATTTTCAAGTGACATACAAGGGTTATAGTTTGGTAGGGGAACCGGGTTGGTGGGATATTACATTTGACCATTTGATCTTATGCCCACGGTCATAATCTGTATGTGCTTGACATAGATCAAAATGCATTTGACTGTACTCCAAATGTAAATTGGGAATTGAATGTATTTTATGACCTGTGTCACAATGCAATGAAGGACATGTCTCTGTAATGCAAGTAGATTCTTATAATAAAATGCAATAAAGTTTTGGGTGGGGTAAAAAAACAGACAACCATCTCAGAGTTCTCACATTCAAATATTTGGAGAGCCACTAACAAAACCAGGAACCATGCCAGACTGGACAACGTGAAACCAAGTCAAAGAAAAAGCAAAAGACGTCCAAGCAGGCATTGTCTCTGCCTTTCCACTTTCTGCCTGATAAGTCACAAGGGCATCAAGGTGGACCGTGGTGCATAAGAAGGGGGGAGGCCTCTGTCCTATTTTTAGATCTCCAGTCTCTTGATTTCCTCCTGAAAAAGGACACATTCACAATGCTTACATTGGCCCAAGTTCTATCTACCCTGGATTCAGAAGACTGGATAGTAGTGTTGGACCTGCAGGGCACCTATTTTCATATTCTCGTCCTGCAGTCCCACAGGTGTTACCTGCAGTTCAAGGTGGGCCAGGAACATTTTCAGTTCCATGTGCTCCCCTTTGGCCGCACCATCATCTCTGTTGTTCACGAAAATGATGGCGGTGATCACGGCACATCTTCGGAGTTTGGGAATATCGGTCTTCCCATTCCTTGACAGCTGGCTGTTGAAGGCGGACTTGTCAGTCAGTCGTAGGTTTCCTCCAGACGACGGCGAACCTCCTTACATATTTGGGGTTCCCAATCAACATGCCAAAGTCACACCTGACTCCTTCGTAGAGGCTCCCTTTCATTGTAGCCCTCCTGGATACGGTGCAGTTTAATCCTTTCCTCCAAAACCCATAGTCAAGGACATCCGGGCTATGATCCTGATGTTTCAGCCTCTGTCCTGGATCTCAGTGAGGATGACTCCAAGGCTTTTGAGCGTACTAACCACTTTAATCCTGCTCGTCATTCATGCCAGGTGGCACATGCGAGCTTTGCAGTAGGTCCCAAAGTGTGCTGGTCTAGCAAAAAGGAAATTGGTCAGTCTATCTAAGTGTCTGAGGAGACTGCAGAATATCTGCAGTGGTGGCTGCTTAACTGAAGTTGCACCAGTGGCAGACCCCTCTCCCTGTCCCATCTAGGAGTTGACGGTGGTGACCGATGCCTCGCAACTTAGTTGGGAGAGGTGGAAATCAGAGGACTCTGGTGAAGAATATTGAAAGCCTTTCTACCTTCCATCAAGTAGTGGCTTGTGCAGGTTCTCATGGACAACGGCACTGCCATGTGGTACTACAACAAGCGATATGGTGCGATGTCCTATGCCAGGATGCTCTTCGCCTGTGGAACTGGCTAAATCATGGCATTTCCGTGATCATAAACCACCTGGTGAGATCTTTGAATGCCAGAGCGGTCAAGCTCAACTGGCGATGCCTAGCGGACCACGAATGACTGTTACATCTGTCTTGTTGAAAGAATTAGCCGATTTCCACCGAAAAACAATGAATAGGAGGAAAATGGGGAAGGTCGACAAGGGAAGGCTGGAAAATGTTTGGGCAGAGGGCCCCCTTGCTCTCAGCTGTTAGTTTCTACGAATTTAGTAAGACTGTATATTAAGTCAACAAAACTTCACAATGTAGAGACTTGGTCTACTAATATCAGTAAATGTTGTGTTCGAGGCATGTGAGCTGTAGATCACATGCTTTGCATACTCCTGCCATCTAGTTTTGGGTCCAGATGTTTGCAAGTTC
Organism: Calotriton arnoldi; assembly: GCA_963921515.1. Lineage (NCBI taxonomy): Eukaryota > Metazoa > Chordata > Amphibia > Caudata > Salamandridae > Calotriton > Calotriton arnoldi. The sequence goes on from CAWUFW010004268.1 coordinate 1,508,251, forward strand.
TTTTTCTTCGAAGTCTTTCCAGTCACGAGGTAGGGGACTCCTCCTTTCGGTGATAGTGCGCATGAGCATCGACTCCATTGTTAGATTGTTTTTTCCCGCCATCGGATTCGGACGTGAATTGCTGTGCTCCGGTTCGACACCGTTTATCCGGTTTCCCTCTGTGCGCAAGACACTCAACCTCGGCGGTATTGTTTTCGATCACGTAATCCCATTCTCCGCGTATCTTATTTACTAAAAAGAAAAACTCTTTTGACCGGGTAGCTCGTGGAAGGCCGTTGGGCCTACGCGCGTTGGTCCGCCTCGCAGTCGATGGAACGGACTCCATTTAAATTCTGCCCTCGGTGCCACTCGAAGTTTCCGCACACCAACTCACACAAAGTGTGCAACCTGTGCTTATCTCCGGAGCACAGAGAACAGAACTGCGACGCGTGTAAGGCTTTCCGGTCAAAAAAGACGCTTTGCGACCGTCGGGCTCGACGTCGCGACATGCAGAGCCAACACACGAGTTCCATTCCGGACCTCTTAGGAGAAGATTCGGAACAAGGCGCCGGAGACGCCATGGGAGCCGAGGAAGAACAAGATCTCCGACTACGGCTCTGAGGGAGAAGAAGAAATCCCGCAAGGGCAGCGTACCGTGAGCACAGATCCTCCCTGCCCCAAAGTCCACCTCAGCCCAAAAAGAAGGCTTCGGTCCAACCCCCGCCTCCGGGCCACGGTCGGCACTGAGAACATGTTTCTGATGCCCCGCCCTCCGGCTTGGCACCAAAACACACCCAAAAGCCTTCCGGCTCCGAACAGAGCCGTTCGAAAACGGACACCGAGCCGAAAGCTTCGGGATCCTAGTCAAAGACAGGCTCCGCCCCACCCCCTTCGATGCCAAAAATAACTTCGGATCCAAAATCCTCTGCATCTAAAATCCCGGCATCCAAAACACCGGCACAGAAACTTTCGGCCCTGAAACAAGCGGATGTGCCGATTCCATCTAAAGAACAACATTTCGATGCTCCACCTTCCAAACCGGATCCGAAACACAGGGAGCTATATATACACCCAACTACTGGACATATTACCACAAAAGTGACAACTAAACGCAAACCTGAGACAGAAGAGGTCTACCACATTCCTTTAACGCCTTCGCTGCGATCGGAATTCCGCCCAGGTGCTGGACATTCCGATCGCGGGCGTGGTCGTGACGAGCTCAGCTCGTCATGCGCACACGCCCACCGTGAGGCATGAAGAGCTGAGCTCGTCATGAGCAGGGAAGGGGTTAAAAAGGGAAAATGTCAGTACTAATCCTTCTCCTCCTCCCCTTCCATCACCTCCTTCTCTTCAGTTTCAACACTTACTAATTTCACCTGAGCACTCACCACCTCATACACCTGAAGATCAGGATGATAAGGATGGGGCTGGGGACAATGAGCCAATACCCGCAGACCCCTGGACAGACTATAACACCAATTCCCCCACAGGGAATGATCCTGATCTGTACCCTATCAAGCCTTCTCTACCAGATGACAGTGTAGGATACATAAAACTGTTGGGTAGAGTTGCTAACTACCATGGGGTTCAGCTGCATAAGGAATCCCTAGAAGAGGATTTCCTTTTCGAGACTCTTGGCACCACACAAGTCCTCGCACACACTCCCCATGCTCAAGGGTATGATCAGGCACGTAGACTATATTTTTAATGACCCCGTCAGGGCACCTATCCTCACCCCTAGGGTAGACAAGAAGTATAAGCCGGCACCATCAGATCCAACATACATAAGGGGGCTAATAATGCGAAAACAGAGCACAGCACCACAGAAAGTAACAGCTGACCATTAGAAGTCAGTAATGTATTTAATCTTAAATCACATCAATCCATATGGCAAGAACAAATACAAGTGTACAATAGTTTCCAAAAACGTTGACACGCAGTTGTAGAGCATAAACAGCCGATACGTGTTTCGTCGATGAACAACTTTCTCAAGGCTCAAGAAATATATATATCTGTGTGTCCTAGGATCCACCACGTTAAACTTGCTGCCCGATTGAGGTTTACTCAGTAGTCTTTTAAGTTCTCTAAGAGTCCGTCCGCACATCGACCTTCAAACGACATCAGTATGCCTAGAATGCCACCAAGACACCCATTTCCTTCAAGGTATCGCGTAGGTATTTCTAATCAGTCCGTGGAAGTACGACTTGGCAGGGTCACCATTAAGCTTGAAGGTCCCGTTTTGATAAACGGCTAGCAGTCCGCGTGCAAGGCCTCAAAGATGCATTATCGGTCTTTCGCCGACATCCGAAGAGCACTTTTCACAGGTAGATGTGCGGACGGACTCTTAGAGAACTTAAAAGACTACTGAGTAAACCTAAATCGGGCAACAAGTTTAACGTGGTGGATCCTAGGACACACAGATATATATATATTTCTTGAGCCTTGAGAAAGTCGTTCATTGACGAAACACGTGTCGGCTGTTTATGCTCTACAACTGCGTGTCAACGTTTTTGGAAACTATTGTACACTTGTTTTTATTCTTGCCATATGGATTGATGTGATTTAAGATTAAATACATTACTGACTTCTAATGGTCAGCTGTTACTTTCTGTGGTGCTGTGCTCTGTTTTCGCATTATTTAATTTGATGTGTATGGGTGAAGCTTGTTCCCTACACTTAGTGACACTATGGATGGCACAGTGTTGACATTGAGCACGCCAGAGTACGTATGGTTATATACTTGTGCAAACTACAACAGAGGTGCTGACTGTTCTTTTTGTAACCACTGCCATCATTTGCATATATTGTACATAAGGGGGCAGTTACCATTGGATTCCTTGGTAGTTTCCAATGCACGCAAAAGGGCCAATTCACAAACAGGAGATGCTCCACCCCCAGACAAAGAATCTAAGCTGATAGACGCTTCGGGGGAAAGGGTAGCCTCACAGGCTGCGAACTTTTGGCGCATCTCCAATACTCAAGCTCTGCTAGCTAGGTACGACAGGGCGCATTGGGATGAAATGGAGCAGTTGCTCCAATTCCTACCTGATGAACACAAGTCCAAAGCATAAGACCTAGTGCGAGAAGGACAACTCATTTCCAATCATTCTATCAGGTGTGCCCTAGATGCTGCAGACACTACTGCTAGAGCTGTCAACACCAGCGTCCTTTTAAGAAGGCAAGCCCTGTTACGCATTTCAGGATTCAAACCAGAGGTTCAGACTTCCATCCTGAACACACCATTCGACAAGGAACACCGCTTTGGCCCTGTTGTAGATTCCTCATTAGAAAAAATGATGAAGGACACAGAAGTGGCCAAATCTATGGGAGCCCTTTAATTAACACCAGGACGTGGTCCCTTTCGGCGCTCCTTCTACTGCGGAGGGTCCAAGAATACCTCCTCAGATAGTACCACCACCACGTATAAAAGCAACAATCAACCCTCTGCCTCTAAGGGTTACTTCAGAGGGGGTTACAGAGGCAACAATGGCAAAGGTAGAGGTATTGGCTCCAATACATGCGCCTCCCCCTCCAATACCAAACAGTGACTTCCCTGGCCATTTAACACCTGTCGGGGGGCGTCTTTCACATTTCCTACCCGTCTGGCAGTCAATAACTACAGACAAATGGGTACTGGAAATGATCCGTACTGGTTATTGCCTGGAGTTCACCAACAATCCTCCAAACATTCCTCCACGGTCACACAAACTGTCACCAGATCACTTACACCTCCTTAAACAAGAGGTTCACTCTCTCCTTCTAAAGGGGGCTATAGAGCCTGTACCACTACAATACCACAGGTCGGGCGTATATCCTTATACTTTCTCATACCCAAAAAGGACGGTTCTCTCAGACCAATCTTGGACCTCAGAGAACTAAATCTTTACATGCAGTCAGACTATTTTCACATGGTAACACTTCAACAAGTGCTACCACTTTTGCAACAGGGCGAGTTTCTGTCTACTCTAGACTTAAAGGACGCCTATTTTCATATTCCAATACATCCCGCTCAACGCAAATATCTCCGATTTGTGGTAGCGGGCCAACATTACCGGTTCAAGGTACTGCCGTTTGGAGTCACCACTGCTCCCAGAGTCTTCACAAAGTGTCTGGCAGTAGTTGCTGCTCTCCTGAGGAGACAACACATTCATGTCTTCCCCTACTTGGACAACTGGCTCATCAAAGCCAGTATGTATCCAAAATGTCTCCAACACACTCACAGGACACTACAGTTACTACACCAACAGGGGTTCACAGTCAATGTGTTGAAATCGCATCTCCAACCTTCCAACACTCAAAACTACCTAGGAGCCACTTTAGATACTCAAAAGGCTCTGGCCTTTCCCATCACAGCCAGAATTCGCAACATTCAGGCTCTAGTTCTCCAGTTTCAATTCAATCACTCGCTTCCAGCTCGAGGGTATATGCAACTACTGGGTATGATGGCATCTTGCATTATCATTGTTCCTCATGCCAGGATTCACATGTGTCCCATACAGGAATGCTTAGCGAGTCAGTGGAACCAATCACAGGGTCTTTTAACCGATCTAGTGTTGGTAAGCGGCCGTACTCATCGCTCTGTGCAGTGGTGGAACACACAAAATTTATCAAAAGGACGGCCTTTCATAGACCCAGTTCCACAGACAATGCGAACAGCAGACACGTCCCTCACTGGCTGTGGAGCTCATCTTCAGCACCATACAGTGCAAGGCCTGTGGAGCCAATACCAAAAATCTCTCCACATAAACCACCTAGAGCTGCTAGCAGTCTTTCTAGCGCGCAAAGCATTTCAAACTCACCTGGTTGGCAAAGCTGCCTTAGTTCGTACCGACAACATGACAGCCATGTATTACATACAAAAACAAGGGGGGGACCACACTCTCTCCAACTGTCACACTTAGCTCAAGACATTTGGAGGTGGGCCATTTACCACAAAATCTATCTCCTAGCGGAACACCTCCCAGGAGTGAACAATCAGATTGCCGATCTCCTCAGCAGACAGAGACAGCAAATACACGAATGGGAACTGCACCCTCAGGTTCTCCTCCCATACTTTCAAAGTTGGGGAGTACCTCAGATAGATCTGTTTGCCACATACCAAAACGCAAAATGCCCAAACTTCGCCTCCAGGTACTCACACCCGCTCTCCAAAGGCAATGCACTATGGATGGTCAGGGATATTTGCCTACGCTTTTCTGCCTCTACCACTCATTCCATTAGTGGTTCGGAAACTCAGGCAAACATCCCTCACACTGATCCTAATAGTTCCCACATGGGCCTGTCAACCGTGGTTCAGAACCCTGTTGAAGCTGTCTCTGGTTCCACATCAAAAGCTGCACCTCACATCCAGTCTCCTCACACAGAGCCATGGAGAAATCAGACACCCAGATCCCAAACAACTGAACCTCGCTATCTGGCTCCTGAAGTCATAGAGTTTGGTTATCTAAATCTCCCACCAGGCTGTATGAACATCATCAAAGAGGCCAGAAGGCCTACTACAAGAGCCTGTTATGCAGCTAAATGGAAACGTTTTGTTGTATATTGCAATAACCACATCAATGCTCTTGATGCTTCAATACAAAACATCATTTGTTACCTGTTACACTTGCAGCAGTCACGATTGGCTTACACTTCTATCCGACTACATCTCACTGCGATAGCTGCGTATCTAGTAAATAGGCAACACTTATCGCTTTTTAGAGTACCCGCAATCAAAGCTTTCATGGAAGGACTTAAGAGTCATACCACCAAGACTTCCACCTGCCCCAGTGTGGAATCTTAACACAGTCCTCACAAGGTTAATGAGCCCACCTTTTGAACCCATGCATAAATGTGAGCCACAGTTTCTCTCTTGGAAAACTGCTTTTCTCATTGCACTTCACTAAGGAGAGTGGGTGAACTACAGGCACTAACCATAGAAGAACCTTTTTTCCAATTAGACAGAGATAAAGTGGTTCTTCGTACTAACCCAAAATTTCTACCTAAGGTAGTATCTGCCTTTCACATCAATCAGTCGTTTGAATTATCAGTATTCTTTCCTCAACCTGATTCTGTTGCAGAACGAGCTCTACACACCTTAGATGTCAGAAGAGCCCTTTTATATTACATTGAGAGAACAAAATCATTTCGCAAAACCAAACAACTTTTTGTTGCTTTTGCACCACCACACAAGGGCAATCCTATCTCCAAGTCAGGTATTGCCAGGTGGATTGTTAAATACATTCAAATGTGTTATGCAAAAGCAAAAATAACTTTAACTATACCCCCTAGAGCACATTCCACTCACAAATTAGGGGCTACTATGGCTTTCTTAGGGAACATCCCCATAGTTGACATTTGTAAAGCTGCAACATGGTCTACACCGCACACATTCACCAAGCACTATTATGTAGATGTGTTATCGAGACTACAAGCTAATGTGGGCCAAGCAGTACTTAGAGCACTGTTTCAGACAACTCGAACAGTTACAGGTTAGCCACCGCTTTGGGAGAATACTGCTGTATAATCTATGCAAAGCATGTGATCTACAGCTCACATGCCTCAAACTGATAATGTTACTTACCCAGTAAGCATCTGTTCTCGGCATGTACAGCTGTAGATTCACATGCGCCCACCCGGGTACCTGTAGCTGTTGCAGTTCTCTATCTTATTATACATTCATACGCATGGACATCTTTATTCTTTACTACTAACTCCATTCTCACCCTCTGCGGGAAACAATCTAACAATGGAGTTGATGCCCATGCACACTATCACCGAAAGGAGGAGTCGCCTACCTCGGGACTGGAAAGACTTCTTCGAAGAAAAACAACTTGCAAACATCTGGACCCAACACTAGATGGCAGGAGTATGCAAAGCATGTGAATCTACAGCTGTACATGCCAAGAACAAATGTTTACTGGGTAAGTAACATTATCCTTTTCGGCTAGCCCACAGTATCACATCTAAATCCCTAACCTTTCAGAGTTATAGATGTTTTTGGTAACCTCGAACATGACCACTCTGATTCCCAAGGAATTTGTAGAAACAGATCTAACCCTTTCGTTTATCACTTTTGCTTGTCCAAGGTGTCACAAAGAAAAGGCACAAAAATGCATTTTCAAATGTTTATTATAAAGGTCTATTCTTTGTAAATAAAACATGAACTGCGATTATTAGAAAGATGAGACACCTCATTGTTATAAGCATTATTAGACTGGTGAAAGCACAAACAATTCAACCATGTTAATTATACATAATGTTACTAAGGCTAGTTCTATCTATCACTAGTTTATCTATGCTAAAGAGAGCATGTCGGGAGTACTCCTCTGCCGGTTCTGGTGGAATGGAAATTATCTAACCCTATTCCTTGGCACAGTGTGCCAGGAAGCCGGCCTCAGTGCATTAACAAATGCACCCCCTCTAAGTGTGCAGGCCTGCACACTTCTCTCGCATGGCTATCATCCTTCTCAGGATGAAGGTTAGGGACAGCAGAGCTGCATCTGTCACAGCAGCTTCCATGATGACTCTGTCAAGAAGTGAAGCACCTCTCACCGAATTCAGTATGGATGCTGTTTAAATGCTGTTTTAATTAATAACCATTCTTGTCTACTGTGACAGAGGTGCAGAACAGTGTCTTCAATTAGTCTGGAGAGGAAGAGTTGTCTCCCACGAGGACAAAAAATATAGCAAGGACATCGCGTTCTAATTGTGTGACCCTGAAACTAATAGTGTACAACTAATTATCCAGACTATAGGGCGACCATGCCTACCAGGAACAAATTCATGTGTAGCGCATTCTTGTATTGGGGTAAAACATGTGCATACCACTATCAGATACAGATACTAAGTTCAAACAAGCATTGGAAATGCAATAGGTCTCGCATTTTTTTAAGTTCGACCTATTGGCATTGTAAATGGCAATGTCGGTTACCTACTAAGGGAGGATGGAGGGAGCAGTTGGTGTCGGAGTGCCAAAATGCTCTGTTGGAGAGTGACTGGCCAAAAGTAAACCAAACAAGCAGCGACTTTTAAAATTGTGTTTAGCCAGAACTTTTGGCTATGTTGTAGAGCATTGTGGCTGCTGTGCATTATGTTGAAAAGTTATAATAAAAAGTGTTAAGCATTTTTGTTACCTTTATATAAACGAAGACGACATTATATACAACTGAAAAACCTGATTAAAAAAGATTTTAACATAAAAAATGTATTCTAGTTTTTTTGTACTTGCACTGCTGGCAACTTCTTCCTGCCTGTTCTCATGCTTGTTTGTTATAAAAAAAATTGTTATGGGGGAGCGTGACATAAATAACTGGGGAGTGGAGGTTGGAAAACAGTAATTTAATTAGAACACGAGCAGCGGACGGACACTAGGGAGAATCAACAGATGCCAGATTCCAAGGCCAGATTGACGTGATGCTTAGGTGGTGCGCTGATGCAAAATGGTGGTGGTGAATGATGTTTGGTGCTCAGGTGGTGACACTATATGGTGTGGATTGGAGGTACGTTGTGGATTGTGGAGTTGAAATATGTTGTTTGGTGTGTAATTATGCGGTGTGTATTGGAAATGTGTGGAGTTGAATTGTGTGGCCTGGAACTGTGGTGTTGAGTGAAATTATGCTTAGTGAAATTGTGTCATGGTGTGGAGTGCATTTATGTTGATTGGTGGTATGTGGTATAGAGTGCATTTATGTGGCGTGTATTTATGTTGCATTGAGTACAGTGCAATTATGTGGCGTGTAATGATGTGGCACTGAGTGGTATGTGGAGTGTATTTATGTTGCATTGAGTAGAGAGTAATTGTGTGGCGTGTAATTATGTGGTACTGAGTGGTATGTGGAGTGTATTTATGTTGCATTTAGTAGAGTGTAATTATGTGGCGTGAAACTATGTCGCACCGAGTGGTATTTTGTGGAGTGTATTTATGTTGCATTGAGTAGAGTGGAATTATGTGGCGTCTAATTATGTGCCACAGTGGTATTATGTGGAGTGTATTTATGTTGCATTGAATAGAGTGTAATTATGTGACGTGTAATTATGTGGTACTGAGTGGTATTATGTTGAGTCTATTTATGTTGCATTGAGTAGAGTGTAATTATGTGGCACTGAGTGGTATTATATGGAGTGTATTTATGTTGTATTGAGTAGAGTGTTATTATGTGGCGTGTAATTATGTGGCACTGAGTGGTAATATGTGGAGTCTATTTATGTTGCATTGAATAGAGTGTAATTGTGACGTGTGATTATGTGGTACTGAGTGGTATTATGTGGAGTGTATTTATGTTGCATTGAGTAGTGTAATTACGTGGTGTGTAATTATGTGGTACTGAGTGGTATTATGTGGAGTGTATTTATGTTGCATTGAGTAGAGTAATTATGTGGCGTGTAATTATGTGGCACTGAGTGGTATTGTGTGGAGTGTATGTTGCATTCAGTAGAGTGTAATTATGTGGCATGTAATTATGTGGCACTGAGTGGTATTTGGAGTGTATGTTGCATTGAGTGCAGTGTAATTATGTAGCATATAATTATGTGGCACTGAGTGGTATGTGAAGTGTATTTATGTTGCATTGAGTTGAGTGTAATTATGTGGCGTGTTAATATGTGGCACTGAGTGGTATTATGTGGAGTGTATTTATGTTGCATTGAGTAGAGTAATTATGTGGCGTGTAATTATGTGGTACTGAGTGGTATTATGTGGAGTGTATTTATGTTGCATTACGTAGACTGTAATTATGTGGCGTGTAACTATGTCGCCCTGAGTGGTTTTTTGTGGTGTATTTATGTTGCATTGAGTAGAGTGTAATTATGTGGCGTGTAATTATGTGGCACAGTGGTATTATGTGGTGTATTTATGTTGCACTGAATAGAGTGTAATTATGTGACGTGTAATTATGTGGTACTCAGTGGCATTATGTTGAGTGTATTTATGTTGCATTGAGTAGAGTAAATATGTGGCGTGTAATTATGTGGCACTGAGTGGTATTATATGGAGTGTATTTATGTTGCATTGAGTAAAGTGTAATCATGTGGCGTGTAATTATGTGGCAATGAGTGATATTAAGTGGAGTGTATTTATGTTGCATTGAGTAGAGAGTAATTGTGTGGCGTGTAATTATGTGGTACTGAGTGGTATGTGGAGTGTATTTATGTTGCATTTAGTAGAGTGTAATTATGTGGCGTGAAACTATGTCGCACCGAGTGGTATTTTGTGGAGTGTATTTATGTTGCATTGAGTAGAGTGGAATTATGTGGCGTCTAATTATGTGCCACAGTGGTATTATGTGGAGTGTATTTATGTTGCATTGAATAGAGTGTAATTATGTGACGTGTAATTATGTGGCACTGAGTGGTATTATATGGAGTGTATTTATGTTGTATTGAGTAGAGTGTTATGTGGCGTGTAATTATGTGGCACTGAGTGGTAATATGTGGAGTGTATTTATGTTGCATTGAATAGAGTGTAATTGTGACGTGTGATTATGTGGTACTGAGTGGTATTATGTGGAGTGTATTTATGTTGCATTGAGTAGAGTGTAATTACGTGGTGTGTAATTATGTGGTACTGAGTGGTATTATGTGGAGTGTATTTATGTTGCATTGAGTAGAGTGTAATTATGTGGCGTGTAATTATGTGGCACTGAGTGGTATTGTGTGGAGTGTATGTTGCATTCAGTAGAGTAATTATGTGGCATGTAATTATGTGGCACTGAGTGGTATTTGGAGTGTATGTTGCATTGAGTGCAGTGTAATTATGTAGCATATAATTATGTGGCACTGAGTGGTATGTGAAGTGTATTTATGTTGCATTGAGTTGAGTGTAATTGTGTGGCGTGTTAATATGTGGCACTGAGTGGTATTATGTTGAGTGTATTTATGTTGCATTGAGTAGAGTAATTATGTGGCGTGTAATTATGTGGTACTGAGTGGTATGTTGAGTGTATTTATGTTGCATTAAGTAGACTGTAATTATGTGGCGTGTAACTATGTCGCCCTGAGTGGTTTTTTGTGGAGTGTATTTATGTTGCATTGAGTAGAGTGTAATTATGTGGCGTGCAATTATGTGGCACAGTGGTATTATGTGGTGTATTTATGTTGCACTGAATAGAGTGTAATTATGTGACGTGTAATTATGTGGTACTCAGTGGCATTATGTTGAGTGTATTTATGTTGCATTGAGTAGAGTAAATATGTGGCGTGTAATTATGTGGCACTGAGTGGTATTATATGGAGTGTATTTATGTTGCATTGAGTAAAGTGTAATTATGTGGCGTGTAATTATGTGGCACTGAGTGATATTATGTGGAGTGTATTTATGTTGCATTGAATAGAGTGTAATTATATGGCACTGAGTGGTATTATGTGGAGTTTATTTATGTTGCATTGAGTAGAGTGTAATTATGTGGCGTGTAATTATGTGGCACTGAGTGGTATTATTTGGAGTGATTGTTGCATTGAGTGCAGTGTAATTATGTAGCATATAATTATGTGGCACTGAGTGGTATTATGTGGAGTGTATTTATGTTGCATTGAGTACAGCTTTTACTTCAGTATTAAGTGCTAACAAGTGCTGGAAAAGTCTAGTCTTCATCAATTTTAGCATATATACAGATTACTGTATTACTATCTATAATTCACATCTCAACAAAACATTATAACGGATGTTAAATAGAACCTGCTGAAAACAGTGGAGGGGCACGTTCAGAGGACTTTTCACAAGAATCTAAAAATATACAGTGATATAATCAAAAGTAAAAAAGGAAGTGTGTGCACAGACTTTACAAGCAACCAAAACACTCAATATGCTCTTTTTACCAGCAACACATAGTGCAAGGCTTAACAAAGCAGGGGGTCTCCGTCAGTTCTTATAGCCCTTAACTGAGTCTGTTTATAAACATTCTTAATATTTACAGATAAACTAAAGAAATAAGGAGATTGTGAGGCAGAAGATTCAATTTCATTCCAGTTCAGCAATCAAGGTACTTCCAGTGCACACTTGACTCGCTAAAGGTAGCAATAGAGAGCAGAGAAGGCTGACCCCAGGGTGCGCTACATTGATAGCGACTGAAACACAGCGTAACAAGGTATTGTTAAATCTGTGTCTCTTCTACAGACAAGGGGCACAATTTAGAGGGCAATATGGAATGGAACGAAATCCTCAAATTAACTCCACGACTCGCAGTCCACACCATTTACATGCTTCGCTCCACCTACGCCCACCTTACATCCATCTCTCCACTGAGCCCAATCCTGCTGGCATCAATGCGACCCTCAGTCACATCATAGACCACCACTAAAAACAGATTGTCACAGCCAATAGGGCCAAAAGACGAGGCCTATTGTATTTGCCAATGCTCGTTTATATACCGGTTCATATCACACAAGCTGTTTATAAGCCCTGTAAGTAACGACTTGCTATTAAAACATCATCTAATTGTAATCAGATGTAATGGTCACTCCATGTCATCACTTCCAGCCCTGTGCTTTTGTGTGACCACCTAATGCATTCTGGGTGTAGTAGTCTTGTTTACTTCAATCTACCCAACTACATTAATACAGTCGAGGTTGCCACCCTACTTACAGTGGCACAATTCACTGGACGCCCCCGGCAACTTGCAATAGAAGTGGCTGTATGGGCCCTGGCGGGGGCTCCAGCGGACTTCAGAGCTTCTAAGCATGACGGCACGGCGAGCTGACTTTTCTTTCAGATGTCAGTCCTGTTCAGCAGGAACCTCCCTCATCAGTTTACAGAGCTTGAGGGAGAGCCCGGAGTGCAGATGTGCAGTGGAGAGAAAACCAGCACTGAAATCGGACACGGGATGCCGGAGACACAAGCGCCGTCCCAGACACGATCCCTTCCGGGGCAGTCGCTCCCCATTGGGTGCTGGGACACAGACGACCTGTCATGAGGCTCCAAACTCGAGCAAAAGTGCAACTCCGGGGGATAGTACCGTAAAGTGGGACAGAGGGCATTCCCCGCTCTGATTGCAGTGCTTAGAAAACACTTCAAGGAGCAAGACGTATATTTGGAAGCATGTTACGTGCTGGTTTAGAGCCTCGTTTTAGACCGTTAACGCTACACACACACGCCTGCCATGCCGTAGTTATCTGTTAATTTCACGTTCATGATAAGGAAAAAGCGGGGTGTATGTCCTTACGGAATGCTTCTAAAAAGGCTGTCAGAGCAAGAAAGAGAAGCCGAACATAACAAGCATCGCCCGAAAGGAAAGCGGCTGAAAAAATATATATATTTGTCAATTCTGGGGCTCTTTATAAAGATGTAGACTTAAATGAAACAGTTCAGACAATGTTCAATGAAACTAAACAGTGGTGCGCGCGCACCACAGAGGAGCGGGGGGGGGGGGGGGGGGAGGGAGCTCGGCAGCGGCAGCGAGGCGAACGCGCGCTGCTGCGCGTTCTGGCCACCGTCGGGAATGGGAGGAGCGAAGGCGGGACATGCGCCCGCCTTTGCCCAATCGCGTGCCGTTTTTTCTAAAAAAACGCACGCTACAGCCAATGAGGGCTTCTGGAAACAAAACCACACGCACGAGCGTGTGGGTCGTTTTCAGAAGCCCTTTCTAGAGGTCTCGCGCTGCGCGAGCAGTGCTGCGCACTGCAACGCTAGGCGCGAGACCTAAAAAGGAGAGCTAAAATGGAGCCTACATGTAAGCACTGCAACAGAGCGAGATGGAGAACATACCTTTCCGTTTCTGCCTGGATTACCATAACAAGTTTGCCCAGAGGGACAACCACAAAGTGTGTAATCCCACCTGCAGAGAAACCACAGCACAGAGGGCTGCAAAGCTTGTGCAGAGTTCAAGCCAAAAACATTGAGAGCAAGGGAGAAGCAAAGACAGTACTCCATGCCATACAGGGGCAGAAGGAAACTCCATCTCTGAGAGACCTGGGACTTTCAAGCGAGGAGAAGGACAACATCAGTGACGGAGTAATGTCGAAGGAGCCTGGTCCCACACAAAGGACACCGCAGGCGCAGTTGAGCCTCGGAAAAGACACTGGCATTGAAAGATGATCGAAGTCAAGAGAAACACAAGAAGACAACATTCGAGACACTGACAATCGAAACTTCGACACCGAAGAAGAGACCGGCGACCACACTTGACGCTGAATTACGTGCACACAAAATCAAGCGCAAAAAAATGGCTTGAGGCTGAAATGGGTATGATCCTTCAAAAGAAAAAGGACCTCCAACACCTTCCTCCAAGAATTCCGTATCCCGTGAAAACGTTTTACAGAAAACGTACAGGAGGAGAAAGACTCTGGGAATTGAGTGGCCAGTTCTAGGGCTTCAAGACATGTCGTAAGCTTTAAGGGTTTAAATTACTTAGTTGAAAAAAGTACTTTGTAAAATGACATAGTGTACCCCCCCGGACAAGCAGGATTGTTTCAAAAGAGACACATAGACAAAGTAAGGTTGTTATGCCTCTTCCTCAAGGTGTTCATCAATATAAAATGGACCGTAACGGTTTGTTAATATCTATATGATCTCTTTTCTTGTGCTCTACTTTGCTTATCCCTGATACTATTGAATATATTTGAGTTGATTGGCTCTGATTTTTGTTAACCAAAAGTTTATCCACTTTTCCCTCTTTCTGTTACAATTGTTTGGTGTGTAGGGGCGTTTTGGAGGAACACTTGATCATAAATTTATTTGAGTTTTTCAGTTACGTTTCTCTACAGTTTATACATTTGAGGATAACTTTCTTTTTACTTTGTTTTGTTTTCAACCTTATAACAAGATACAATCACATTGGTGTAATCAAAACTCAGTTTTTACCCTTTTCCATGTCTCATGATCTTTGACCAGCAATAGCAGGTAGGTTCATCCCCTCCAAGATTCTCCCCTTCAACCCCTGTAATTCTAAGGGTCACAATCAGCTGATCACATTACGTGTCACTTAGTATTGTGTATGCCACATGTAGCCCCTGTGCACCTGGGCGGGCCTCTAGTGATGTCTGACTCTCCCACGTAACAGACCCTAATGCATTTTCCTTTAACCCCAGAATTTCTCAACTTACCCAGGCAACTCCTGCCCGCATAGACCCCTCTTTCCACCTCCATACATATGTTTTTGCCAGTTAGCCACTAATGTTTTTTTAGGGGTCTGACTTTTGCCCCACACCTGACCAATATACCTTTTTGCCACTATTAGGCCTAGGCTGCTGAACAGTAAATGAGCCCGCGGAAGGTCCACGTTACATGGGATACCTAGTATGACAAATTGGAGTTATGTGGTATAACGTATCATTTCAAGCTTATGATGGCTTTCCAGTACCACCTTATAATATGATATCCCCATTAGAATGCAGAAATGTGCATTCTATCATATGGCATCTGATGCAGTTAGTGCTCTGTGCTCTTTCCCATTTTGAACAATCTGCTCTTGTTATACTAGGACCTGTGTAACGTTTTCAGCTGGCTAAGCCTCAGTCTGGCTTTGATTGCAACTTGCCTTGGAGCTTCAGTGCTTTCTCCTTAAGAAGAACGTTTAGCTTTATTTGGAAGCCATTTTGTGGGGTCCCAGGGCAGTCGCATGTTAATGGGCGGAAAAATGTTAAGTTACTCTGGTTTTTAGGTCTCGCGCCTAGCGTTGCAGTGCGCAGCACGAGACTTATTGTAGGGGCTTCTGAAAGCTGACCAGACGCTCGTGCGTCATGGCCTTTTCTGTGCGGTTACCCGCACGGCCGGCATCTGTTTCCAATTATCGTGCCCAGACGCGGGCACGATAGTGGAAACACATGCCGGCCGTGCGAGTATCGCAAGCAAAGGCCATGACGCACGAGCGTCTGGTCAGCTCAGCAGGCTGCCGCGCTCGCTCGCCCCCGCTCCTCTCTTGTTAAAATTGCACTACTCTAAATGGTCTTTAAGGGACCCAGCAGTAATCTCAAGATCCCAATATTTCAGCAGAAAAGCAGGACGGAAGAATTAATAAAAGCTCTTTTTTTTCCCTGTGCAAACTGCTCCCTGCTCCAAGGCTATATCCTGATGTCAGGGCGCTAAGAGAATTTTAAATGCACAGGATGGATTGTTTGTGTTGCCAAAGCGAAACAGGGGGCAAAGGCTAAGAGACTTGAGAAAATTGAAAGACTGCCAGGGATGCTGGGATGCAAATAGCAACAAAACCGGGATAAATGCTCCCGCTCGCATATGCTGGAGTCCTGCAAGGAAGGGAGAAAAAAAAGTGTTAGTAATTTTCACCGGGCTGCATCTTACAGCTGGTAGCTCAGCGTCAGTTTTAGGTGTAATGAAAATGGCCCGAGCAGAAGATTAATGGATCATAAAGTGGACCATTTAGATGCAATCGAGACTCAATCTGGCCAGTGACTAATCACGTCCCCCCAGTAAAGCTGAATTCCACGAGCAGACTTTTTTTTTCCTGCTGTACCAGTGAATTGTAGTCCGGTCTAAGTTCAAGGCAGGCAGAGAATTATCTTGATTTATTGGAGCGGTGCCTGGCTGTGCCACTTGCTCTGCTCTGGCTTTGTGGGCTCCTGCCCTGTTGCTGTCGGAGTGTAATTTTTACTGTTCCCCTGTGACTAGCGCACAGCATCATTTTCAGCAGCTAGAAAAATGGGCTGCTTGTACACCTGCAATTTTTCTTCTCTTATGGCTGAAGGTGTATAATATATCTCTAAAGGGTATAATAAGTTTCAGAGGAACGTGCTTTTAAAGGGGATTGATTCCAGTAGTTTACAAACCTGAGCAAGGCCGCACAGGGAAATGTACCGCATTGACAGTGTTTGTTTGGCTGAGTGGGTAGCCATATTCGTCGCCATTTTTAGGTCGAGCATTCGAGACCTCTTGTATATACTTTAGTATATACTTATATACTTTAGTATATACTTATGTGTTTGTACTTTGTGGGTTCCGGATTTCAACCCTAGGACTTGTCTGCTCCCGCTTAGGGACTTTTTTTCTGTTAAACTGCCTCTATTCAACTGTCTTGATAGAAAACGACCAGCAGAGATCAGTAAAATACCAGAATTGCTTTCTACTGAGGGACTTTCTTTTTTTAATTTTTCTGGCAACTGCCTCTATTTAACTTTCTTGATGGAAAACGACCAGCAGAGGTCAGTAAAATACCAGAATCACTTTAGCATTCTCTAGATTCCAGTCCATAGAAATTGTCTTCCACCAGCACCCGTAGACATTATTTTTTTTAAATCTTGTATTTTCAGTGATATGACCACCGAAGGCCCTGATTTTATATTAAAAGCAGAGCTTTGGACTATACCATTTCCCGCTGAAAGGCAATATTTCTCTCCATATGTTCCTATACCTGGCGTGTCACGCAGTTTGGTACTTACTTTCCCTCCATGTTAAAGAACAGTAGATGTTTCAGCACCCAGGCTAATGTGCTGCATGGCTAAATACATATAAGCAGGGCCGGACTGGCTACAGGGCGTTTTGGTGTGCTGCCAAGCTGGGGGCTGATTTCGTTGATGGGGACCTGTGTGTGCTTAAAACCATTCGTTTGCATGTAATAAAACTGTGATTACGCTACATCAGATTTTGGGTTTAATATAGAGAGACCTTATATATGTTTTAAGTTCTGTGAGGGTTATGAATGAGTCTGTGTGTAATTAGTGAATGAGTGAGACTTCTCCATGTATTGTGATTTCCAAGGGAAATTAGGTTTATCTTGTAGATATTTAGAAGTACATGCAGGTCCCCAGCAACGAAATCAGCCCCCACCGCAGTGAAATCAGCCCCCAGCTTGGCAGCACACCAAAACGCCCGGTAGCCAGTCTGGCCCTGCATATAAGGTCCCAAAGGCGAGACCGATTGCATTGCAAATGCTTGTTTAGTGTTGGGGCCACAATACTAGTGCACTCAAACTGAATTGCCAAGTACTCCCTTTTAGCACTTGACTCTCAGGGTAGTGGGGTTGAGCAGTCAAGATTAATGCCTGAAGGGTTGTAGTGTTAGAAACCGTCTGCCACTTTAGGTAACTGATAATAACTTGAATGTTCAGTCAGTTCTTTACTTAGATTTGGGGAAGAATGCTATTATAAATAAGTCAACTATAGCACACACAAAAAACAAATTTGAGAAAAGCAGAAGCGTATGCTCTCTAAAAGTAAAATGTCATGATGCAGCCAGGGTTACTGGTTTTGATGTAGCTGTCTGTGGTAGCCAAAGAGGCACCACAAAAAAAATAGTTCATCCTGCTGTCTTTCAAGAACAAAACCTGCCACCCAAAATAACCTGCTGCCTACCCTTTGAATCCTTAGAACGTCCTTGATGAGTGCTGGTCGCCAGATGGCTGCTGACCAGTAGTGATCATAGTCCATGTTACTGGAGTCCTGATTCCCTTTGGACACTTTAGTTGGGAAAGTGGAATTCCAGCTGTCACTGTTTGTCCCAAAAGGTGCCTTTCCTTTTGTGTGGACCTGCAATTCAGAATCTACTGGTTGAAGTAGAGGACTTCCAGTGGTTGGGCACCTATAGGAAATGGCAGTATTTATTGTGAGTCACAGTGCCACTGGTGGTCACCAGCCACTGGTCCAGTGGGAAGTAAAGTTAGCTGCAGCTTTAACTGGCAATATGTCCAGAAATGCAACGGGTATGATGATGGTTCGGACAGTTCCAGCTTTGTCAACTTCCTACAGCCACTGAGATGGGGGTTGGAGGGCTGTGTGGCATGGCGACAAACCTGCAGGAGGTCCCACAGCTGCTACAAATGAGATGTGCAGGTGCAGTGAAGGTTGAGACAATGCAGACTCACACTTATCAAATTGTGATGGCAATGAAGCAGCTCCTGTATCTGGGTGCGTTTCTTTCTTGTCCTTTGCAGCTTGGGTGGTCTGACTTCGAGGCTCCAGAACACTCTCTATCCCAAGAGCTGCCCTCCCATAAAGGCCCTGATTCTCAGCTGGGCATTTGGTCTTTTCTTATGCATCAAGTCACTTCCTCCTGCAGAATCCGTTCACATCCTTGTGTAGGCAAGTAGGTCTTTCTTTTCTCTGCAGGTCAAATAGCAATGTGACTGCACGTTCTATTTCAACCTCAAGGCTTGCCTAATGTACATGTGAACTGGATTGTCCAAAAGGACAATGGCAACCCTGCATAATATTGACCTCCTTTTTGTGCAGCACAGAAACATGAAGTCGATTGGAGTCCAGCATGCACGCCTACACTCAAAACAAAGTAAACCCACACATATGCACACTAAGACACCTAAACGGTTCAACCTTCATACATTTCTGAAACACAATGAAGGCCAGCGACCCCAGTTGTGGGATATTGAAAATATCTTTTACAGGGGAGAACTGGGAGGTCACCGCTGACGTCCCAAATGGTGTTATACTGAAGTACCCTCACTGTGCTTGTCTGACAGTTGAACTTGTTGGGGCATAAGAAAATACAGAGGCCTGTCCAGAAATACGAGGAGCTAGGGCGGCTTGTCAGAGCACCTTTGTCTCAATGTTTATCTTTTGTTCATAAAGCTTTAAATTGCTATCCACGTTCACCGTCTTTGCCCTTCACTACTACTACTGTTGACAGACATTTAATCAACTCGCCTGATTACTGCTATGGTGGCTTTCCAAACAGAAAACCAGACGATCCATCAGTTTTGTTTTACCAAAAGTAGTTTTCTTTAGCCTCCTTCTCATTGTCCAACAGGACCAGGATCCTACAAGCTATTTCATTCAACTTCCAGATTCTTGTCAGCTTATCCTCGCCTTGGGTTAGCTTCATCATATCTAAAATCATTGGTGTTTAGTTTGACAACACCTTCTTCCCAGTTAAGATTGCTTCTTCCATTTTTTTAAAAGAAAAGTTGTCAAGTCAAATATGTAGGCCAGGCTGAAATGATGTTTATGAACATTAAAATAAAAGAATAAAGTGAAGTGTAGTCTCATTCCATGGATGCAAATTTCATCATGTATCTAGGAGACCCAAATGTTTAATTCACATATCTGTAACCTTGAGTCACACACAGAGTTTAGAAAGCATAGTTTTGCAGAGTGAATCTTTTCTGGATTCACATCCTGTGCATTATTCCATCATCTAGCAGTTGGGTCCGGAATTCTCCTTTGTGGTAGTCCTTTTCCTCCCTTTTTAGGTCTCGCCTGCGCTGCGTAGGAGACCTTTAGCCGTCGTTCAGCTCTTTTTCGAAGCACATACTCGTGCTTGTGGCAGCATACACCTTGCGGGAGCGCGCAGGGGCGCGCCACAAGCAGGAGTATGTGCTTCGAAAAAGAGCAGACTGCACGCGCACGCACCACTCCCGGGCCAGCAAACACATGCACGCGCCTCTCTCCTCGCCCACTCACTCGCTCCGCCCTCTCCGTCTCCTTTTTACCTCTCCATTAACGCGCCAGTCCCATCCCCCAATCCCTGTCTTTCCCAACAGGCATTCAAGTAATCCTTGCTCCTCTAGTCTTCTGTGTTGCTTATTTACTCGCCCCTTTATTCACACTCCCCGTTCTAACTTCCAGTCCTCATTATAGATAATCGCCCCTTTGTTCCCATATTTCAAGCTTGTGCTTCTTTCCCTTTTATTCATACTCCTCACCGTTCGTTCCCATCATTGGCTCCAGTACCGCCTCAACCTCCCCATGCCCCAACAAATCCCATCCATTCCTCGTAATTGTCCCTCCTTATTCCAAATATGGCCACTCTTCCCTCCTTGGTCATCTACCTCAAAGCCTCAGTTCATGTTTATCGCAGACCCCCCCTTTCCGAGTTGCTCTCCCATCTTCCCTCAGAAGGCGTGCAATTTCCGTTTATTTTCCAGTGTGAAAAAAAATTAACAAAAACGCTCTGTTGCATGTGGGTTTCAGGGGCACAATCATGGTGAAGTCCTATTCCGCAGACTCGTCTTTACCTGTGGCGTCCCGAGTTCTGATGGGGACATTTGAATTCTGGACAGCTCTGTGATGCGGTCACCTCTGAAACGCAGCCAAGCTCTTGAATCATCATCATCTCTCTGAACCAGCTCGTCGGTAATAAATTGAAACAGTCCTTGTCATGACTTCATGAGCTGGGCGTTAATGGAGAAAACTGGAGAGGTTTTAATTATTTTAGAAGCAATATAGATTTGAACTGCGATCACGTCTGCATTCTAAAGCAGGGCAAGGAAAGGACAAATGCTAGGTTTTCACAACACCAGGTTTTCGAGACTTTTTTTTTTAAACTGTTTTTATTTGGTTTTATCATTTGAAAGACATAAAACATATATCATTGTTCAAAATGTGTAAATACATACATGCGATGAGTTTGATGCATACTTGTCGTTCCATTTTCACAGGGTAATTATATCCCAAGTACATATAATTTTCCACTCCACATCATTGACACCAATTCGGCCCATATAGCAGCATTTTGGATCAATTCCTCCCGTCCTGTTGGACTAACAATTTCTTACTATGTTTACGTGTGTTGTGTCGGACCTCTACTCCAGTTCATAGACACTGAGTTTCTGTACCATGGACCCCTCTGGTTCCCCCTACAGCAGCCCATTGTGATGACAGAAGGAGTAGTAGACACGGATTGTGCGTACAGGAAGTAGAATTCACAGAAGTCTACCATCGCCAAGACAGTGTGTTTGTTACCTGCACCGATGCACTATCAACGTCAGTTGGTGTGGTATGTGTGAGAAGATACATTTTCAAAGGATCCCAGATGTCCCTAGGGCGGGAGGCTCTTGGTAGTAGGTCTGCATAGTTAGTGAACTGTTCCTGACAATATATTAAAGCAGTAATCCATTCTTAGAATTTCGGTGCGCGCCCTCTACCCCATCGACACGCAATTTGGCGTTTTGCCATGAGTAAGGCTATGGCTAAATATTTACGGTGCGGTTTGGCCACGTATTTTATGTATCCGAGTAGGGCAAACAGGGGACTGCGCTCTAGGGTCAGCAATGTCATCTGATCCAGGGCGTCAAATACCTCTCCCCAGAACCTATGCACTGCGGGACACTCCCAGGCCAAGTGTAGAAAATCCGCAGCAGGGGCTCTACATCTTCTGCACTGATCGGAGTCTGCCAGGTTATATTTGTGTAATTTCGCCGGTGTATAGTATAAGCGATGTAGAAATTTATAGTGCGTGATACGTAGTCTATGGCTAGCAGCAATTTGCTGTGTGTGCTCGCAGCAGTAAGCCCATTGTTCATCCGTGAGTATATATCCCAGTTCCCCATCCCACTTCGTTCTTGCAGGGCAGACAGTCCTAACTTGTGTCGTGTGTACCATGTGGTATAATGTAGACACCATGTGTCTCGGGGACGTAGCTTGTAACACCCGCTGCAGAGGAGGCAATGTAGGGGGCTCATACGGGAAGTCTGGTGATAGGGCACGTAGGCCCTGCCGTAGCCTTATGTAAAGGAAGTTATCTAAGGGAGTTGGTTGGGTCTCCTTGAATATGTGGGCTAGTGTGCGGAACTCACCCTCATGATATAGGTCGCCCCATGTGGAAATGCTGGTCCGACCCAGGAGTCTTTGGAACCCTTTTTCCTGGAGGATTTGCATTTGGGGATGGTATGTCAGGGGAGCAGTGGGGAGTAGAGCATGGGGCATTTTAATAGCGTCAGTATTCGGTGCCATGCCTTAAGCGTGCAAGTTAGCGAGGTAGGTGTCGTATCTCGTTGGGCAGTGGGATGGAGTATCACACCCTCCAGTGGTACAGGATCTGCCAGCCAGTGTTCTACCGCAACGTGCGGCATGTAGCGGGGAGGGTGGAACCAATAATACGCGTAATGCGCCTGCGCACAGGTGTAATACAGTTCGAAGTCTGGGATGTCAAATCCCCCTGTTCGTAGGGCCTGGTGAGTACCCCCCATTGTAATCAGGGTTGTTTGCCTCCCCACACTAGTCTGATCATTTCTGTTTGCAACCTTGTGAAAAAGGTCCGTCCAGGATAGTACGGTATGTTCAGGAAGAGGTACAGCACCTGAGGAAGGACCACCATCTTGATCAGCGAGGCCCGTCCCGCCATCGAGAGGGGCAAGGAGATCCAGCGTGAGACATTGTCTGTAATACGGTCTAGAGTTCTACCGTAATTTAACCGCATGAGCTCATCTCTATCTGTAATGATGCGAATCCCTAGGTAGCGCATGTCTGAGTGGCACCACTCCAGAGGGTAGTCTAAAGGGAACTGGACTGTTGCAGAAGTAAGGGGTAAGATCTGTGATTTTCCCCAATTAATATGTATCCCCGACATTTTTCCAAATACTATGAATTCCCGGAGAAGTGGATTAAGATTGTTCTGCGGGTCGCGAACATACAAGGTAATGTCATCTGCGTATAATGACACCAAAATTTGGCGCAGATAGCACCGCAACGCTTTTTCTTGGTGACGTTGGCGGAGTTTAGCTGCCAAGGGTTCTGCTGCTACAGCAAACAGCAGAGGGGACAGTGGGCACCCTTGTCTCGTGCCTCTGGTTATTTGGAAGGCAGGCGACGTGTGACCATTGATGCATACCCTGGCTGTCGGGAGGTTATACAGTAACTTAATCCAGGCAAGAAATATTGGGGGAAAGCCCATGCGCTGTAAAACACCCAGTAGGTAATCCCACTCTACTAAATCGAACGCCTTAGTGGCATCTAAAAAGACTGCCGCGAATGGCAAGCAAGGGTCCGCGTTGTGGAGGATTGCAAAGAAAGTTCTTAGGTTGTGGGTGGTCGCTCTACCAGGAATGAAGCCGGACTGATCCGGGAGGGCCAGCTTCTCCATGATCAAATTTAATCTGTTCGCTATGACTTTTGCTAGAATTTTAGTGTCACAATTGATAAGTGACAGTGGTCTGTATGAATCAGTGTTGAATGGGTTTCCCTGGTTTCAGCAGAGAGATGATGTGCGCCTCTCTCATGGACTGGGGGAGCCTGCCGTTATCCAGTGCGTCTTCAAAAACCTCTTGGAGGATGGGGGCGAGCAAATCAATATATGTTTTGTAAAATTCTATAGGGAGTCCGTCCGATCCCGGTGTTTTTCCTGATTTCATATGCATTATGGCTTCTCTTATTTCATCCAGCTCAAAAGGGGAGCTGAGAAACTCCCGTTGATTGTCGCCCAAGCACCCCAACGCTACGTCTTCTAAATAAGCATTGAGATAGAGTTCGTCGCATCTTTGTGATGTATATAATGTTGCATAATGTGCAGTAAAGGTGCACAGTATATCCTCAGTATTCCTGTATATGACGTCCCCCGGACCCGTGATCTCCAAGACCGTGTTGGTGAAGTGTGGCCTGCGTATTGTGTCTGCTAACATCTTCCCAGGACGTTCTCCCTCACCATATTTCCGTGCAACCCAGTGTTTACCCCTGTATTTCGCCTCTCTATCAGCGGTGGCTGTGTAGTCAGTGATTTTGTCTCTAATTTCTCGATGCACTTGTCTGTCATTGCTGGTTCCGAGCCGCATTTCTAATTGTTTGATCTCTCTTTCTAGTTTTTTCAGGGATCTCTGTATGTCTCGTAGTACGCCCAAACTTTTGGATATGCAGAACCCCCTAATCGTGACCTTGAAGGCCTCCCATACTGTTTCTACGCTGTCCACCGATCCCCTATTCCTCTGTAAAAAATCCTGTATTTCTTGTCCCAACTCTTCGTGATAGACCGGGTCTAGCAGTGTTAGTGGCTGGAGCCGACAGATTCTTTGTGGGGCGTCATATCCCGGGGGGTTGAATGAGAGGCTTACTGGTGCATGGTCTGAATAAGTTCTGGTCAAGTGTTTGGTCTCGGCAATCAATGGACATAGGCCTCTTGTAACAAGGAAGTAGTCCAAGCGGGCCCATGATGCGTGCTGAGTTGCGTGGTGTGTGCCTTCAGCCATGTGTGGGTTGAGGTGCCGCCAAGCGTCTATTACTCCACTAGCTCCCATTATGTTACGCAACACCTTGCAAGAGGCATTAAAGTGGTGTGGGCCGGGGTTAGACCTGTCCACTGTGGGGTTGAGCGCGACATTGAAGTCCCCCCAAATAAGATGGGTGGAGCCGATCTCTAAGATTTTCCCCCACAGTGTTGCGAAAAATTCAGGTGAGTCTACGTTGGGGCCGTAACAGCAGGCCAGAGTAATGGAGTCCGTGCCAAGT
Organism: Calotriton arnoldi; assembly: GCA_963921515.1. Classification (NCBI taxonomy): domain Eukaryota; kingdom Metazoa; phylum Chordata; class Amphibia; order Caudata; family Salamandridae; genus Calotriton; species Calotriton arnoldi. The sequence continues at coordinate 1,533,262 of CAWUFW010004268.1, forward strand.
CTACCCAAGGCCAGACAATAGCGACCATGCTGATCTTGTGTCGAGCCTATTGGGACAAAGGGAAACCCCTTTTTAATAATTATAGCTGTCCCCCTGGAGTAGGAAGAGTATGAGGAAAAAATTCTATGTTCTGCCCATTTGCTGGCAAAGGAATTATGTTATCTCGGATTAATGTGCGTTTCCTGAAGCATAGCGATATGCGTCTGGTGTCTGTCTAAATACGCCAGTACTTGGCGGCGTTTTCTTGGGTCTCCCAGACCTCTAACGTTCCAGGTAAGGGTCCTCACTGCTGAGGCTCCCGCTAAGTTAGTCATGGGGGCTGGCGTGGTAGATTGAGTTTCAGGATAGGTCTCTTACATATGTGAGATGGAATCTGACAAAAACAGTACATTTGAACATCGCATGTGCCGAGCGAATTACAGTGAAACTGAGTGAACAACCTTATACCCTCCCCCTCCCACTGAAGCATCCCAATTATGCCAGAGTTATATATCCCGCCCCCCCTCCCTTTTCCCCCAACTAGCCCCGAAACTGTTGCTGGCATGGTTCCAGCATGAAACGTGGGGAGCACCCTCGGGGGGGGGGGGACCTCCCAGGGGATAGCACTTACTCTCCCCGCCCTCAGAGAGCATCAGCGTTGGAGTGGCCTAGCCCCGAGAGGGCAGGGGTGCCCAGAGTAAATTGTGTCCCACGATCCCAATTGTCACTTATCTGGTGGTGGCCTCCAGGCATGCAAGCGTGTTCAGTCATTTGGGGCCATCAGTCAATTGTAGCACTGCCTAGTGCGCCTTTCCTGTCATGACAGGATCTTCCACAGTCAACGTGGTCTTCTTCGCTCCCGGGGCGATTCTATCAAAGTGCAAGTTCCCTTACTCCAGTTCTGGGGAGTCTGTTCCTGTGGATGAATTAGGCAAAGCTGTGGTGTTGTTGTGGCGTCGGAGGTGTTGTAAAAGTCTTCTGCTTGCTGTGGTTTGATGAAAAATGATTGTTTCCCTTGATGTGTAACTCGCAGGCGCGCTGGATAGAGGAGTGCGTAGTCTATTTGAGCTTCTCGCAGTTTCTTTTTGACTGGTACAAATTTGCGTCGTTCCTCTTGCACATTTGCCGTAAAGTCCGGATATATGGTAAATTGGTTGCCTTCAAAGTTCAGTTGCCACTTTTCCCGGGCTGTCTTGAGGGCGATGTCCCGGTCACGATAATTTAACATCCGGGCAATAATTGGACGGGGCGCACTACCTGGGGGGGGTCTGGTCCCCAGCGACCGGTGTGCCCGTTCGACTAGAAATTGTGTCGAGAAGGACTCGGATCCAACTGTGTCTCTTAGCAGACGTTCAACATACTCCTCCATTTTCCCCGTATTGGCGCTTTCCGGTATCCCAATCACGCGTATGTTGTTTCTGCGACTGCGTGCCTCCAAATCCTCGTTTTTAGCAGCAATAACTTTCAGCAGTTTGTCCATGGCAGTCATTTTGGTCTGGAGGTGGGATGTCGTGTCTTCATTTTCTGAGATGCGACGTTCTGTTTCTTTTATACGGTCTTCGTGGCCGTCCAGTTTGTGCACTATAGCGTCCATGCGGTTGGACATGGAGTCCATTTTATCAGCAATGGCGGCTAGGCCTTGTCGCACCTCTACCAGTAGTGCCTTCATGTCCACATCAGGCGCCGGAGTCGATCCCAGGGCCTCAGCATCCGCCGCAGTTTCTTCCTGCTGCACGCGCCCTCCCTTTCTGGCCTCGAACACGATCTTTGGTTGCTTTGGGTCCGCCTTGCCCATGGTCTTAGACTATAGCTCCCTGAGGGTTTAGGCCGAATCAAATCAGTGGAATCTGCTGGGGCGGCTGGCACCTCGTGTATCTTTCTTCCGAATGTTCCCTTTGTCTTCCGGCCCCGCTAGTATCTTAGCTGTCAGCGTGGTATGGGCACCTGTAGCTCAAGTAAGTGTGGGAAGTGGTACCTCCAGCGATGTGTAGGTGTTGCAGGCTTGGGAGGTTGGGGCAATTTGCAGCAGCCAGGTCTTCTTGAACCCGTTTCCTGTGTACTGCGCTGTCTTATCTGTTCCCCTTTCCACTACTCCTAGTGGGTTCTACAGGGCGGTCAGAGAGTAGTGGTATAGCTCGCAGTTGGCTTCTCCCCTCTTGCTAGCAATGGCAATGCAGCGTCTCATGTGTCAACTGGACCAGTGGCAGCGTCTCTCTATCGGAGCACTCCTGCAGGCAGTGTTTGGTGGGGCCCTTTAGTGTGGTTGCAGTCAGGGCCGGGATCTACCCTCCGTGCGTCCGAGGGAGTCGGGGCCTTCCAGCCCGCTGTGATCTGTGGGCCTGTTGTGGTCACTCTGACTCGAGTCCCTAGTATTTCGCGCCTTCCAGCAGCTCCTCCCTGTAAATAATGGTAGCCGTCAGGGGGAATCCCATACACCGCAACCAGGCGCGGGGATCTTTCTAGGTGCCTCCTTGCTCGTCGCTCTTTGCAGCCTCAGTCCAGCGGTAGCGGCAGAGTCTGCGCGGCCCCCCTCTGTACCTGATATGGCGGCGTCAGCTCCGGTGTTCCAGCGCACTCCGGCGGGTCCTCGCCAAGTGCTGCTCACCTCCAGTAGTAGTAGTAGTATATAACTTTATTAGGTTATTGCAACCATCAAAGTATCAACCAACATCCTATACGTCAAATGACCAATGACACAACAAATATATGTACAATAACAACAATAATAGCAGCAGTATGTCCATATTTAAAGTGCATAGTGCCTCAAATTACGTTACAATTGTAAATACAATAATAGCAGCAATAGGTCCATAATTAAAGTGCATAGTGCTTCAGAGTTGGGTACAATAACAGCAGCAATAATATCATAGTTGTTAAAAGACAATGATTTCATTAGCACTGTACATATGATCCAACAACAGACAGTACCTAAAAGTTACACCTAACAAAACAATACAGAATAAAACAATTCATCAATAAAAGTAAGCAATAAAATACATCCTTAATCCTTACACTGATCTAACTTTAAAATTGCATTGCGCTTATACCAGACTGCCTCTAAAAATTTGCTAACGGCTACAACTATTCTAGGGAGAGATTAGTTTTTAGAATCCGTAATGCTATTTGATAATGTACAAGTCCCATTTCCCGGCAAATCGGAATAATCCACCTCCTACGAGGGGACAAATACTCTGGACAAAAAAATAGCAAATGTGATTCATTTTCATCACATTGTTTACACATTGGGCAAGTCAATTCTGACTGTGCAGGATTCCATTTATGTGTGAATGATCTTATAGGCAAGGTCCCCAAGCGAAACCGTATAAAAAGGCTTTTAGGGAAAGCAAAAGGTATAAAATCCATATAATCTTCCAATAATGGAGTAGATTTAAAATCAAAAAAACTGTTGGTCAGAGATCCTACATAATTTTTCCTTAGTACACATTCATTGATAAAATTCCAATAAGTAGTTTTAAGAAGATGCTGATCGACTTTCTTAAGTTTAGTAGGGTCATCCCAAAATCTACGGAGACCTAATATTCTCACCCACGAAAACACGTGTTTAAACCATGGGAGCGATCGAGCACCTGGTATATTTAAAACATCGGTCACGAATTCTCTGTAATCAACTAGCTCCGGTGTACACCAAAGACGAACCCAGTAGATCAAGACTTTCAAAGCCACTAAGTCTGATATTCTTTTTAATCCTAGATCTAAATACAATGGAATAAGAGGTGTGCTCTGGGGTAGACATAGCATTTTCCTAACAAAACTGTTTTCTACCAGTGCAAGAGGCTTGGCATCAACATAGCCCCACACTTCAGCTCCATAAAGAGCAGCCCCTTGCGCCTTTGCGCGGTAAATCTCCATAAACGGGGCTACCACGTGAGATACCGTTCTCTTTTGTGTTCTCAGAATGGCATTTGACCTGTGCTCAATAAGAAGTTTACTTTTCATGATCTGATCTAACCACTTAAAATTATCCATAAATCGTACTCCCAACTAATCAAAGTTTTCAACCCTCTCAAGGACGTCTTTTCCAACCCGAATAGTCGGATTACATTTCTTGGCCCCCTTGCCTAGAATCATAAATTTTGTTTTATTAACATTAAGCTCAAGTCCCCTCTCATTACAGAACCCTAAAAATTTATTAACCAGGATCTGGAGACCCATAGGGGACTTTGAGATGAGTAGGGAGTCATCCGCAAAGAGCAATATTGGTATCTTCCTGCCGTTTAACATAGGAGAATCATTTACACAGTTTTCCAAGACATTAACCACATCATTTAAATAAAGGGAACATAAAGTGGGGGCAAGGACACAGCCTTGCCTAACCCCCCGTTCGATAGGAATACAATCGGTTAGTTCTCCATTTGGTCCCCAGCGTACTTGAGCATAGTTGTTTTCGTGTAATTTACTCAATAAATATACAAGATTGCTGGGAACACCCATATTAGTAAGAACCTGCCACAAATTCGATCGGGAATAAGATCAAAGGCAGCTCTAAGATCAATAAAAGCCACATACAGCACACCCTTACGTAAAAGCACAGTGTTCCAGTACAATAATGTAAATCTAAAAATCTGATCAACAGTACTAATTTTACTTCTAAAACCTGCTTGGAAGGGGAAAGTATTTCTTTTCTTCCATCCATTCAATTAATTTGTTCAGGATTTGGCGACTAAAAACTTTTTGTGCGTTATCTAACAAACTAATTGGCCTATAATTAGCTGGGTTATTAGCATCACCCTTTTTAAAAATAGTTATTATCTCAGCCCCCTCCATGAATCAGGGATCGCTCCCCGGCGGAGATAGCATTCGATAGAAGATTAAAATAGCTTGACCAGATTAACGGCTCTGACTTAAAAAGATCACCCGGGATTTTGTCAGGTCCCGGTGCTTTGGCCATTTTAAGAGACTGTATTGCACGGATTGTCTCTTCAAGTCTGAATTTGACAGGGTTACTATAATGTGTGGCGAGATAGCGTCCTCCACTAAATTAGTACCATTGTCAATATCATCCGACTTCCTTAGCGAATACAATGATGAAAAAGGAGCTACCCAGTTGTCAGGTGGTATATTAAAACTTGGGTACTTTACTCCTTCGGAGTGTCTCTGGGCGACCAATTTCCAAAACGATCTACTGTCCTTGGTTTTAGTGGCTGCAAGTAGATCCTGCCAAAACTTATCTTCCCAATCTCTTCTAGCCTTTCTAAGCTGTTTTTTATAAAAACCTCTAGCGGAACGAATTTTACCTCTGTCACCCTCATCAATAGCTATCTTTAATAAATTCTTCGCTACTTTACAAGCAGGATTAAACCAGTCGTGATACTTAGTGTGCCGACTTCGTAGTAGTCACCTCTCTATAGAATATCTTTTGAAGACCATCGAACAGCTGCATATGGACTGATAAAATAGGTATTCCTGCTGAATCTATCCCCTCGTAAGGGTCAAAAGAGGTAATAAACTGTTTATAAACTTTTGAATAAACATCCGGGTTAGCCATAACTTCCGGCCATCTAACAGCACGTCGATTATTGGTAGCCAATGCTACAGGAACGTTTGTAAAAATAGCAGCACACCCAGAAACCAAAAGCTCTCCCGCAAGTACCACTTCGAGAGAGTTATGATCACTATCAGACCTAACGTTGACTTTCGTATCGGCTAATAGGGGCCACAATCTCACATCAATCAATACATAATCAATTATACTGGCACACATACCTCTCTTAAATGTTGGTGCACACAGGGGATCAGAGGTAGTACGACCATTTAGGGCTCTAAGACCTCTACCAATGACCAATGAAACTATCTGTAAAGCACATGATGTGAAATTTTTCCTCAGGGGCACCTGCAATGTAGGAATTCCCCATTGCTCATCTTCCTCCACAGTAGTCTCAGATAAAAAGGAGCAGGGTTCAAAGCCGGTGTTAAAATCTCCCGCCACTATAATTCTTGTATCCGGGGATAATTTATCCAATATAGTGTCCAATAATGCTAAAGTCGTAGACGTATCAATAGATCGAATTGGCCTTACATAAATATTAAAAATTGCCAAAGAGAGACCAGACGATAAGGTGACTAAAGTTCCCATTAAATCTAAACAGTCTATTTCTATAGTAGTGACAGAGCTAAAGCGACCATTCGTGATCAAAGTTAAAAGTCCACCACTAGCTCTACCAAACTGAAGGGCTGGCTTGGCGTCTACACTAAAGGATGCATAACCATCTATATAAGTTTTCTCTATAGCCCAAGTTTCCTGCAGTAGACATACATCATACCTCGCAATATATCTTATCCAGTCATGATCACATAGTTTCTGGCCGATACCTGCAATATTCCAAGACAATAGATTTAAATTCTGGGAGTTATTGGACTCATCAGCTATATGAATATCAATACTAGGCTCTATCATACCCTGAGATCTAATATAGTCATCCAAGGGTCGCAGTGTAATAAGTTCACCACTCTCCAGCTTCCCACATGACCTATCCACCATATCATGTGAAACAGCTTCAGTATTAGAGCCACCCAAAGAAGACGTTTGTTCAATAACATGATTTAAGCCACACACAATCTTTCCCACCCCTACTTGGCTCATTACCCCAGGGCTATTGCTTCCCAAGCTGGTATTTACGCACACAGGTCTTACATACAGTCAATCTAATGCATTCATGGGAGATTGTAAAGGAAAGGTGCAAGTATTAGGGACATCAGATGATCTAGCATAGCTCTCATTCGGTTGCCCCATCTGGGCCCACTGCAATGGGGAAGTTGCTTTTAGTTGTATACCAGTTTGTTTTCCCCAACATAGTCACAAGTACGCAAAGCAAAATTAATTAGATTTTCAGCTAAAAAATTGGTACATAGAACAATATGGATATGATCAAACTGCGAGAGTGGAGTTGAACGTCTCTTTGCAAATAAAATATCAGATCTAATTATAGATAGACAGTTCCGCTCATGTCTCAACCAGTAGATCGCCTTATTAATCAGTGCCTCTGTATCTTCCCTAACACCTGAATTCAGCTTAGGAACCTGTACCATATAAATGGACCTAGTACGTTTACCCTTATCCCTAGGTAGTTGATGGTCAAACTTCAGGGATAAATTACTTGCAGAAGAACAAGGAGCAGAGCCAGTTGGTAAAATAAAAGATGGTGATGGAAAGAACACGGATGAAGCAAAAGATTGTGGTCGCCCTCTAAAGAAGGGAGGCTCAGACACTAACATTTGATTAGAAGACCACTTGGGTAAAAGTGCAGAGGGATTCATAAGGACAGAGTTAGAATTCGTGGCCAAGGGAAATGAGTCCTTTGGCTGGTTCTGTATTATAGATTCCAAATTATTGTTATTATTAAAGGAACTGGGACCAGTGAGGGCCTCCGTACAATGTTTCCCATTGGTCCTTCCATACACAGAGTCAATAGCCAGCCTTACATCACTACCCACTCCAGAAGGAGAAATCATTTTACTTGGTGAAAGCCCAGAATTCATACAGCTACAACTACAACTACACACAAACTTAGATTTAAAAGACAGGACGTTTGATGACAATATTCTCAATTGGGTACAAAGCTCAGTCATTTTACTAAACAGCATATCATTGTCCACTACAAAATTCTTCAGAGCTGTATGTGCACCTTGCGGTCCTGGCAAAGAGGTAGTAGCCTGAGCTATAGAATCCAAGAGCTCAACTCCTTCAGGTACATCCAAAGGGGCAATTGGGCCATACCGGTTGGAACAGGGGATATTGGGAATTACAGCAATTGTTGGGTATAAAGAACATGGGGTCTCAGTCAATTGGTCAGCAAGAATTATATCAGTAGACTTAGAAGATACAGACGCCTGATCCACGACGGGAACAAGCTCATTAGACTGGCATTCATAATCAGAGGATCGTAGTGAGCAGGGGTTCTCAGACAAAGATATGGCCGGGTTGATACCCCCACATGCAATTGATTTTTAAACATTGCCGGAACCTTCGCCAATTTGACCTTATTTTTATTATTACCTGTTGTAAGCAACTGTTCCACTTCGTTAATTAATGTATCAATGTCCGCCAAAGTGGTTTGTTCTTGAGCAATACCCCCAGGCCTAACCCCTCGTTTATTTACTCCAGATTTCTTTGGTTTTTTAATACTGTGCTCATGGTTAACAACATCCCCTGCCTTCCGTTTTCCCATTTTTAGCAACCGGACACCAAGTTCTACATTCCTCTCCAACAGTACCTTGTCCAGTAGATTTACCGGAAGGTGTCACAGCCCAGTATCAGTCGATCTCAGACGGGCGCAGACCAGCCGTGGAACAGCGCGCTGAAGATGCTGGTCAGTGGAGTCCCCTCCTGGGGAGAAGAGCGGAAAATGCCTAAAGACGCTCGCAATCCCCCCTGTCAAGGCGCTATGGTCTGCCAGTAGACAGTCACACCACCCATGGGTACGAACGCCCGAGGGACAACAGTACCTGTAACGGGGTCCTTGATCGTAGTTCAAAGAAAGGTGGCCCAGCCCTGCCTCTACCTGGCGATGACGGGCAAGGACGGGCCCGCCCTTGGCCCGGGCGAGCCCGCGCGCGTCCCGCGCCGCGGAGGTGACGAGCGCGTTTTCAGCGGCGGTACTCCTCCCCTCCAGGGAAGGATCCTGGGACAGGTAGTCCCCAACAACAGCGGTGGCAATGAACAGAAATCACTGGCGTCCCGCGCCGCGGAGGTGACTCGCGCTTTTGAGCGCGTTTTCAGCGGCGGTACTCCTCCCCTCCAGGGAAGGATCCTGTGACAGGTAGTCCCCAACAACAGCGGTGGCAATGAACAGAAATCACTGGCGCGCCGCGGAGGTGACTCGCGCTTTTGAGCGCGTTTTCAGCGGCGGTACTCCTCCCCTCCAGGGAAGGATCCTGGGACAGGTAGTCCCCAACAACAGCGGTGGCAATGAACAGAAATCACTGGCGTCACCTCCAGTAGTTCTCAGTGCAGTGTGGGAGGGTGAGTGTGTTAGGATCGCTCTCGCCGTTCCATCCTATATCGCAATCGCGATCGGCTCCGTCCGCAGGGCCTAGTCTTCACGTGGGCGCACCGGTCTCACGTAGCGTATGCAGCCGAGAGGGCGCTCCAGGAGCCTTCACCTCAGTAGCGGCGCCAGTTAGCCTCCGCGATTCCTGCACTCAAGGGAGTCCTACGGCCTCAAGTTCGCGCAGGGCATACCTTAATGCCTTATCTTCCCTCCGTCTTGATTCTCGCACTTCGGGGATCGTCTGTGCAGGATTTTGAACGGATATTTGCTCCGGGCTGCAGGAGCTACACTACAGTGCGGCCATACTGCTAGTGCGCCACCTAGCGCCCCCAGGTTTTCGAGACTTCATACGTAACAGGTCCTGCTCTGGTCTTGGTAGCCTTACCAGAGTCTGTTAATATTCACTAGGTTTCTCCCTCTAGGTTTAATGAAAGCCAATAGGTCTTGCCTTTTTAAGTTACCGACCTTACTAATGCTTTTTCGCAATTTTGTGCAGCATCAGTAAAAAGAAATGCTTTTTGGTGATGTGCACCATTTGAAACAAGCAATGGCATAGCCAATAGGTCTCGCATTTGGGCCATCATAAGTGTTTAGCCATGCAACAGTTGCACCAAGGATATTGTGCTGCATAATTAAATACTTATAAGGTCCCAAAGGCGAGACCTATTGGCTATGCCAATGCTTGTTGTTGTTGTTGTTGGGCATCGACTGTCCCACCATTTGGTGCCTAATCCAGCCTCTCCTGACATCCCCGGAAGCTGCCACGCGTGGTCGAGATATTCAGATTCTTTTTTTCCGCCGTTGGGTCTGGGAAGCATTGCTGAAGGCTCTCCAATCACCGAAAAGATTTACTCAAAGGTTTGTCAAGGAAGAAGCCAGAGTACCAGAGAAAACTACTGATTTAAAGTTATTGAGACTTCACATCGAGGGAAGAAAGGAGAATGTCCCAGCAAGGGGGGCCCCTGTTCCATGTGACATGGAAAACCCACCATTTCAATTCTGCCCGAAGTGCCATCACAAGTTTGCACAAAAAAGATAAACCAGTTGAGCAACCTTTGCCTTCCGGTAGACCACAGAAGTGACAACAGAGAGGTCTGCGCAGACTTTAAACCAAAGGCCTTAAAAGTGGTAGACAAACATAAGCAAGCACATTACGCCATGTAAGGACAGAAGGAGAGACTGTTGCTGAGAGACCTGGGGTTGTCGAGCGAGAAGGAAGACAACATCGCCTAAGGAGCCGAAGGAGAGGTCTCAGCCGCCGAAATGAGGGTCATGGATGTCGAAAAAGAACATCGAAAACCAAAGGAAAAACGTTCACAGGTAATGTTGAAAAAACAGAGTGGGGTTTAACAGACTCAAAGACGCAGAAAGTAGCCGCAGTGTCGAAAATGTCACCTGCTGAAGGCAATCAGAAGCCGAAAGAGTCCCTTGGATCAATAACGAGGACACTGCATGTGGACGAGCTTCCAAGACGCTGACGCCATCGAAAGACTACCAAAGTCGAGAGAGGGCGAAAAAAGGGTTCAGTGAGACCACACACAAGACTCCCGGACATCGGAAAGAAAATCGACACCTACACTCAATGCCAAAGAACGCGCTCCTGAGATTGAACGCAAGAACAGGCGTCTTGAAGCCTAAATTGGTGCGATCCTGTAAAAGAAAAGGGAATTCAAAGCTGCTCGCTAAGAAGTCAGGATTCTGATGAAAACCCTTGATGGACCCAAACACAAAGGGACAAGGACGCAAAACAACTAGTGCCCTCATGTGCCTCAGAACCACAGGAGGAGGAACAAGAGATCTCTGTGGAAGAGGACCCAGAGTCCCAGGACATGTTCCAGGATACAGAGGGGTCGGAATACCTCTATACTCAATGGCAGGACCACAAGACTGATTCCCCAGAGGAGGAGATAGATACTTATTCGTCGAGGCCTTCACCTTCGGACGACATTGCCATGTATAACCAGCTAATAAAAACAGCTGCAGATGGGTATGGTGTACAACTTGAGGAAGAAAAACCTCAATCATGTTTACTATTAGAGACATTACTACCATCCCAAAGTAGGAGTCAATACCTACCCATGTTCCCTAGCATGCTGGACCAGGGAAGAGAGGCTTTCAAAGAACCTGCAACATGCAGGTCAGTAACACCAAGGGCTGAAAAGAAAAATAAACACTCTTCAAAGGACCCTCGTATACGAGGGACAGTACCAACAGACTCTATTATTGCTGCCACTGCAAGAAAGAGGGCAAATGTCCCCACTGCCTCCTAACTACCTCCAGGTGAAGAAAGTAAGAAGATGGACATGGTGGGGAGAAAGCTTGAGAGGGGAGCTGCGAGTCAATGGCGCATGGCCAGTTCTAATGCCCTGCTCAACAGATATGCATATCAGCACTGGGAGAAGATGGCAGACCTGATGAAACATCTGCCTGAGCAGTATCAGAGAAGAGCAGCGTCCGATGCAGAGGAAGGGAAAAATATTGCCAAAACCAGCTTAAAATCCGCTCTGGATGCTGCAGATACAGCAAGTAGACAGCGGCGGGGGATGGCGGGGACTACCCTTAGAAGATATGCCTGGCTAAGGGTGTCCAGCTTCAAAAATGAGGTCCAAGCAAACATCATTAACATTCCATTCAATGGAGAACAACTTTTTGGCATTGCTGTTGATGAAACCCTGAAGCAGCTTAAAAAAGACAATGATACAGCCAAATGGATGGGAGTCCTGCAGTTTAGGGGACTTCTAAAGAGAGGAACCATACCTACAAGGAGACTAGTTGGTAGAGGTATCTTCCAAAGTACCACCATACACTAGAGTTTTCGAGGTGAAAGCCAGACGCTAATGCCTACTCAACAATGGCAGTACCAGACACCACTGCGTCAACCCTTCCGGGGACGAGCAAGGGGAAGATCACAGCCACAAAGAGGAGCGGCTGTACCAACTTGTAAATGACTCAAAAGACAAACCTCCCCTTCCACACACAACACTTGTAAGGGGGAGCATAGGGGACTTTTTCCAGGAGCGGAGGAACACCAACTCATACAAATAGATACTCCATATTACCAAGCACAGCTATTGTGTAGAACTGGTCAAACATCTACTTGCAAAGCGACCAAGGAGAGTGATCCACACAAGACAGGAAAAAACACGACTACTACCAGAGGTAAAATAATTACTACAAAAGAAGGCAATAAAAAGAGTGCCCAAAAAGGAGATCAACCAGGGAAACTACTCAACATATTTTCCGATACCAAAGCAAGACGGATCTCTACGTCCTATACTGGACCTCTGTTTCTTAAACGAGTTCATAAAGACACAAAAGTTCAAAATGACAACGCTGCAGGATGTCATTCTGCAGCAAGAAGACTATATGGCGGCAATAGATCTAAAAGATGCATATTTACACAGTCCAATGAATCACAAACACATAAAATTCTTGCATTTTGTCATCGACAAAACACACTATTAATTCAAAGTGCTGGCATTCGGACTAAACTCAGCTCCCACAGTATTTACAAAGTGCTTAGCAGCAGTCCTGGCATTTCTGAGGAAGCAAGGGATACACGTGTATCCTGACCTAGATGACTGGCTGGTAAAAGCGAACATACTACACAAGTGCAGAAACTACGTAAATACATTCAAATCAACACTCAACAAACTTGGGTTTTCCCTAAACATAGAAAAATAGTCACCCAAACCAGGAAAAGCTCTTCCTGGGAGCGAGTATCAACTAAATTAAAGCGGAAGGATACTCTTGCAAGAAGAGAATACTGTTGTTTCTGCACGAAACTCACCAATACCAGAGGCGTCAGTCTCTGACATTGAAGACTATGGGGAAAATGCCGGGAAAAATGGCTTCCTGCATACTTCTAATGCCATCTGCACAGCTGCATATGAGACCAATTCAGGAATGTGTCCAAAGTCAATGGTCACAAGCCACGGGCAGTTGGGAAGGTCTAGTGGTTGTCACGCAAAGAGTATAGGAGGAGATAGCGTGGTGGAACTGAACAAATATAACAACTGGAATACCCTTCATATCTCCAACTCCAACAGTAACCATTACCACGGACACCTCGCATATGGGATGGGGAGCTCGTATGGGACGAATCAAAATTGGAGGAATCTGGGGAGTACAGGAAGCAGTACAACACATAAATGTACTTGAGCTAAAGACAGTGTTCCTAGCCTTAAAATCCTTTGAGAAACCGCTGTGGGGAAAATCATTACTAAATCAAATATACAATACAACACTGATGTTTTATCTCAACAAGTAGGGGGGAGCAAAATCTTTTGCACTCTCAAAACTAGCACATCACATCTGGAGGTGGGCCATCCAAAAACAAAAAAAAATAACAGCAGTACATCTTCCAGGGAAAGAATTTAGAAGCGGACAGGCTGAGCAGACAAGCCTTCACCTCCCACGAGTGGGAACTGAATCAAATAGTCCTCGAAAAGATCTTCAGAAAATGGAAAAATACCAGATATAGACCTTTTCGCAACACCAGAGAACGCAAAAGGCCAGTCCTTCGCATCCAGACATCCACACCATCACTCCCTGGGGAATGAAATGAAATGTGATACTTATAAAGCGCAAACTGTCACTCCGAAAGGAGCCTCCTGGCGCTGTACAGATAACAAACTTAGCAATGGAGAATGGAGACCTAGATGAAGGCTAGACAGAGTTCGTCTGATGCTCGATAAATCCAGGTCTTTAGGGCCTTCCTAAACTGCATTTCAGATTCTATCGATCTCAATTTGTTTGGCATGAGATTCCAGGCCTTTGCACCTAACACAGTTGCAGATTTCCCTCCCCGCGTTTTAAGTTTAAAACCAGGCGGTTTGAGTAGGTTTGCGGACGAGGATCTAAGTGTCCTTGTTGTAGTATATGGTGTGAATCGAGTAGAAAGATAATGGCCCCAATCGGCGGGTCGCTCTGAAGGTGGTGACAAGAAGTTTAAATAGAATTCTCTTGTGTAGCGGGAGCCAGTGAAGAGTTTTCAGCGCGGCTGAGGCCCTACGGGGAAGTTTTAACACCAATCTGGCTGCTGCGTGCTGCACTACCTGCAGCCTCTTCAGGGTTGATTTATTAACCCCTGCCAGAAGGCTATTACAGTAATCTAGGCGCGAAAGTATCAGCGCCACCGCAACGGTTTTCCTCGCTGAGAGCTCTGTCGATAGACTGGTCAGGGAGATTTGCTTACACTTTTCCCCCGAACCCACTGATATCACTAGTAATCAACAAATGCAGACCGTTACAAATGACTTTAATACTCATCGCCCCACAGTGGGCAAGATAAATGTGGTTCTCAGACCTAATAGAGATTGCTCACATCAATGTGCTGAAACTACCAGTGTTGCAAGACCTGCTCTCCATGCAAGGGGGGAGTATTCACCCAGAACCAAACTCGCTGAGCTTAGCAGCTTGGCTCCTGAGATACAGAGTTCAGACATCTAGGAATTCCAGATAGGACAATGGTGGTACTCCGAGAAGCAAGAAGACCAACAACAAGGAAATGCTACACAGCCAAATGGGAAAGATGCTCAAGGTGGTGCCAGATGGCCTCTTACAAGACAATACAGTTATAAGATACCTCACTGACCTGCTAGACAGCAAGTTAACCTATGCGTCTTTAAAGGTACATTTGCCAGCAATAGAGGCCTACAGAAGGGGTCATATAGGAAGAAGTTTCTTCAGAACTCCTGCAATCAAAAGATTTCCAGAAGGGGCAAAAAGAATAGCCCCAGCAAAAAGTGTACCAACACCTACATGGAACTTAAATGTAATGTTAGCCCAACTCGTGTGCAAACCCTTTGAACTATTACACAAGGCCTCTTGGAAATTAGTCATAATAAAAATGGCCTTCGTAATCGCAATAACATCTCTCCGAAAAGTTAGTTACAAGCACTCACCATCCAAGAATTATACATACAAATACACAAGGACAGGATGTGAATCCAGAAAATTCTTCAAGCTGCACGACTACTCCAACAGGTAAGAAACCATTTCGATATTGGTATTAGATCTGTCACATGGAGGTACAGGAAAGCATTTAGTCCTCCCCTACTGAGAAGCAAATTCCTTGAAAACCCTGTCCTAGTAGGGTCTTCCGTTTTAGAAAATTGCCCTTAGCTATTCATTGGGGGTGGAAAGACAGCATTGTCTGCTGTTTAGGCACCATTAATGGCAAACATTCAGCAGTCTTTACCTTTCATAACCATAAACAGTACTTTTGGGATCATTAACATAGATACTGCTCTAGATTTGAATGTAAAGGATGACTGGAAGTGCTTTGGGACATTTTATTGAGGGTAATCTACATGTGTCCTCTCTAAGAAGATGGTTTGCACATAAATGTAAATCCGTATTTGTAAAGCGCGAACTACTCACCCTTACGGGTCTCAAGGCGCTGGGGGCCCGTCGTGGAAATTAAGTGAGCTATTGCCCAGAGTCACATGGTGCTGAGTTGAGCTGCCGCCGGAGCCAAGGATCGAGCCCTGTGCTCCGAGGTCAGCTGCCCTGGCCGCTGCACCACACCTCTCCACTCCACCTCTCCACTTATGGTCTTCATACCAGGGCTCTTGGTCTGCTCGTTTGACTCTTCAGTGTTAAGAGGAAGGATTATTTTTTTTAGACTTTATAGTTTTTCCACATTGAGAAAACAAGATAACATCATCTTAGCATAGCAACTCAAGATAGTACAATAGCGTTTTCATGCCATGAATCCATTAGTGCACCAATCAAGATCAAGGGTACCAGAAGGATTGCCCTCACCGTTTGGTCTGCTGACTAGAGCAGACCGTTTCCACCACATCCTTCACTTGCAACCATCCATGAATATCCCATCTGTTTTCTTTCAGCCTGCGCCCCACCCCAGAGGCGGATCCCTGCATCCTCAATAAGACCCTAGTAGCTGCCCCGCAAGCAAAACAGTGTTAAAGGTGACATTCCCAGCAGCTGTGGCCCTGTTCTTCAGCTCCAGGGTTCACTCTTTCATAACTGTACTCTGTTTTGGATAGCCTCAGGCCGATGCCACCACCTGGCGAAGACCTTGGGTCCCCTGTGATCGGACCACTCCTCCACCATCTAGCAGTTAAAAACTCCACCCATTAGCTGCAACACAGCTTTGAACGCGATAGTGTTGTCTTCCAATCTGCTGTTTCACATGTTTCTGAATTTTTCTGTAAGGAAACTTTCTAAAGCACCTTCTAAAGCAACATGTTCTAGCTTTGGGCAGTCTGCAGCTTCACCATGGCTGTGTGGCATACCCATCTTACTCTCATGTTTGGGAGTGTGGGCGGGGGCTATTGCTCCTTTGTGACAGGTGTTATGTCTCCTAGCTTTTCTCCACTTGCCACACATGGCACACACTCTACACCTGTCTGGGTTTCGTCATTTCTATTTTGTTCACCCTCCTGGTGTCGCTCCGGTGCATAACAAGAATATTAGCCGAGCCACGACGACTCCTCTCGGGGTCCTGCTCGTGCAATATGTGTTCTGGAGTGGGCTGCTACTGCTTTGCGAGAATATTTGTCTTATCACAGCTAAAGTAATCACCACACTGCCAAAATCAGTTATGTTACGAACTTCATAAATGTGAACACAATGTGTGTTTTGTAGAAAGTATTTGTGAATAGACTTTCAGTTTCTTAAAGGCATGTTGTTGCATCTTTCAGATTGCTGAACTTAAACGTGGTGCTGAGATTATTGTATGCACACCTGGCCGCATGATTGACATGCTGGCAGCCAATAATGGTGAGTACAAATCCATGTATTTTATTATTTTCTATCACCAGTTTTGAAAGTGGCTACATCTGAGCATATAGTAAAACATTTTGTAACATCATCTTCCTTGAAGCTGTGATCTCTTACTTAGTTTATGATGTACATTTCTCTTGACCCACAGTTCTAGTAATTACATCTCCATCTGATGTATGATTCTGCCCTACTTGAAATTGTTTTTCTTTTAATAGGAAGGAAAGCAGAGTAGAATCACAGCATCCAACATTATACTAGCATAATTAAATAATGTACTAGTCTGGTTATTCAAATTCTCATAATGGGTTTTTACTCTGTTTTTAGGGCAGAGTGACACATTAACAACTGAAAGTAGGTGACAAGGAAGCTTTGTTTGGGCCATGTTAAAAAATATCCTCTAGCCCTTCATCACTAATCCGTTTCTGTCCCTTTCTGAAAATTATGAGATCCTAATGGGGGTATGCATTAAGGTTTTGCCTTTAAAAATGGTGGAATAGTTTCATTAAAAATCACAAGAAAGTTGAACAAATTAACTTTGCACGAGTTTATATCACAGAAAGTAATCCTGCACTACTGCTTGACCTCCAGCGATTGTCAACTGTACTTTAAAATTATTTTTATTAAAATTAATAAAAGCTCATTTTATTTTAAATAAGAATCAAATAGGTTAAGATGGAGGGAGCTCTTTACATGTCCTGCTCTAATTCTGAATTAGTTGGAAACAGGATTTTCCACCAAATCAGAAATAAACATTGTGAGAAAACCTACAAAAAACGTTAACTTCCTTCTATTTTCGCCATGAATATTCTAGTAAAACCCGAATAAGGAAAAGTGCTCTTAATGAGGGGGAAAAAACGAATGAGATAGATGTGCAAACACTGATTCTGACAGTTATTAATCATTCTGAGGGTCAAGACCCATAATCGGGAGGGATTCCAAGACCCAGTAATAACAATACTCTGTGGAATCAGTTATTACTTGGGGCAGGATTTCCGATATGATGGCCTCCATGCGGTAACGAGGAATATAGCATCTAAGGTTTGCAAAACAGTTCACCAGACTAAATGCAGCAGCATCACCTGGGTAACCGATACTACCTCTAAGAGATGGATTTGGTTTATTATGATTTAGTAATGATGTAGTGTTTTAACAGGCTTACATGCGGCTTGTGTGTTTTTGTAGTGTTCAGTTCTGGGAAGTGTAATCCAGTGAGTTTTTCATCTGATATACTATTTTAAAAAGTATCCAGGTTTTTATAATCTTGCAAACCTTTCCTTGTTTCTGCTGAGTGATGATTCAAGTTCCTCCTTCAGCATGCTGAATTTTAAATCTTACTTACCCAGAGTGCCGCAAAGGTTTGCTAGAAATACTGAGTAATGGAAAAGGGTGAACATGTTGGGTTTGGAGTGAAAACATTTCTTAAATGTGACCAATCTGACTATATCACAAAATGTGTCATTCAGTCCATTTCCTAAAGAAAACGGTAGAAAGACCAATCGAAAGAGGGTTGTACCACCAATGTGCTCCTTAAAATCCAGCATAAAATCCAGTACTGTTTTTGCTGCAGAGGGGTCATCTGCACAAATCTATCCCTAGTAGAATGTGTGGGTGCTGACTGAGTTCCAACACAATATAGTTAGGGGGTAGACCTTATTTTGTGTGCCAGGTATGCCTCATCCACTTAGCTTTTGTGCATGCTTCCTTTATAAAAACATGAAAATGGCAAAAGCCACCCCAGATGCCATTTGAATGTTCATCACATTTGAAGGTTTTTTGAGCTTTGAATGCAAGATGCCAAGATCCCTCAATCTTCTCCCTAAACCCCTATGGCAGTTGTACATTCACAAACTGCACTCCCCGTAATCTCTGTGGTGGTGAGGCTAGCAAACATCTAAGGGTTGCTGGGGTGCACCTCAGCACTTCCTGTTAGTGGTGCCTTGTACATGCTGCCAGGTCTTCTACACAAGCGTGGGTCAGTTTGGTGTTTCGGTTGCCGCTGAGAGAGCCTACTCATCTTTATCAAAAATCCTCTCATATTAGTAGGTGACCCTGCTTCTCTATTGTTTTATGCTGAGTGCTCCTCCATGCTGACAGCACCATTTATTTTTGTCTGCCCTTAGACTGCGCACCAAATACAAATGCCCATGCAATTCGCCAAATGTGCTAAGTAGTCCCGGTCATTAGCAGTTACTGGTGTAATTGCATGAATTTTTAAACCTTGAGTTGTAAGTATGATCATTTTCAGCCTATTCTATAGCCCCTGAAAATGACTAAATTCAGGTGCACAACATTTCTAGATCTTGAAATTGTGGGGTGTTTTGGCATTAGGAGACAACATTGAGTTGTTTATTTGAATTAAGTTTAATTTTGTAAAAGTATCTCCCATGTATTTATACTAAAACCTACAGGATAACATTGAGATATCACAGCTTTGCAAGGCTTCTTTGTTGACTTTCTGCATGCTTTTAAGAGAAATGTTGTTAAAGATCTTATTCCAAATTAAATCCTTTACTAAACTGTTGACATTGTTTAACTTCTGTGGAAAAAGTCCCTTCAAGGCTAATAGAACCGGGCTTCCAGGACTTAAACCGTCAAAGGTAGGTGAGTTGTTATGGTGTAATTTTGAAAATCGTGGTATGAAAAGAAACCTGGATGCTTAGGATGAGACTATATTGGCTCTATATTTGAGCATATTTTATTTCCATAGTGAACATTTTAACAAATAT
The DNA here is from genome assembly GCA_963921515.1 of Calotriton arnoldi. NCBI lineage: Eukaryota > Metazoa > Chordata > Amphibia > Caudata > Salamandridae > Calotriton > Calotriton arnoldi. The sequence continues at coordinate 1,552,727 of CAWUFW010004268.1, forward strand.
AAAGTAGAAATATTGCAACACATGCTGACTTGTACAGTAAAGTTTTGCTTTTAATTATACGTTTGTTTTTGCCTTTCAGTTCAGTAATCATTTCCGTGGATGTATTTAAATTGAATTTAAAGATTGTCTCCCAATGGCAGTGGTCCAGATGCCATGACATATAAATGAATTTGATGAATTATGCCTTAATTCCAAGAGCAATGCTCTTACCGACGTATTGGTTGCATTTTCTACAGTTTCACATTTCTTCTAGTTTTTGGTGTTCTTTAACTAAGTAGCACATATTCTCTGCTGATAGAGAGACGAGATGTGACTTATTTAAGATGTAAACTGTTCACAGGAACATATAATTGAAAAAAACACGAAAAGATTTAACTGCTGCACCCTTGCTTGGCTTTTCTTTCAATTCTATTATGGTATAAAAGAATAACGCTGTGAAGAATAATATATTTAAACAAAGGAAACTCCTTTTGGAAACTGAATAACGTGGGCAATGGGATTAAACAAAAGGTTTGTCATACAGAATTTGCTATAGAGGGAAGGCTGGGTTATATAGGGAATTTACGTACCACACATGCTCTGTAATCTGTAATATGCTCTTTCCTAGGTGACCGATGTCAGATATTGGCTGATGTGGCTCCGTGCTCCATCTCAGTCTTAGGTTTATGATGTGTTTTGGAGACTGCTGTTTTCTGAGTTTATTCAGGTTCTCCTGGCCCTCTGATGGTATGCAAGACCAGATTTTGAAAATAAATACAAGGGCCATATGCTTCCGTACACGGTTGCCTGAGCTTAAATGTTTTTTATCATAAGAATAATATATTTAGGAGAGCCATTGTGACTTTTTTTTTTTTGTACATTTCTTGGTTATATGCTCCCTTCCCTGACCATCCTGCCTGTTCACAAGCTCAGTACACAGCTGTAACATTTTGTTTTTTTTCTAATCCTGTAACTCCACCAAAAGCACTTGTTCCACAAATCCCAGAGTACATTCGAAGAAGGCCTCTTACTAAAGCTAACCAGTTTTTAAATTAAATTTAAATATATATTTATTATTGCCATTCGGAGTAAGTTGTTGTTCGAGAGTATGCACAAAGATAAGGTCACTAACATTGACTAATGTGCGGCTAGTAAAATAAATTACTTTTGGGAATAATTAGCATGATGGCTCTTCCAGAAAATAGGTCTTCTAGTCTAGCTATTTACTTAAATATTCCCAGTGGTTTTGTGAGACAGTGAAACTACATATTAAGAAAATAAGAGTAATTTATTTTTGCCTCTACCATTATTTTATTTTGACAGGCCGTGTTACAAACCTTCGCAGAGCTACCTATGTGGTTTTGGATGAAGCAGACCGAATGTTTGACATGGGTTTTGAACCTCAGGTAAAGAATAAAGGGAAATCATTTTAACTGCATGAAAGAAAGCTGTGTGGCACAATGCATTACTTTTTAAAAAACATACCTTGTATCAGAAAAATGTCCATCCCCTCTGAATCTCAAAATCCTGGAATAAATATTAATGGGGTTCTATTCTTACAGGAGAAATCACACTAACCCCAGTGTATAACCGGGGGAGGGAACTAGAGGCACAGGGCGCTAGGAGCTAGCAAGCCTCCAACACATAATGTTAAGCACAAGTGGGGCTGCTCCTAGTGAAGTGACCTACAGGTGCTTAGAGATGAGTAGTCAATGTGGACATCTCACAAAAGTGAAGGACTGGCCTCACACACCACCTGGTGTCATGCTTCATCATTGGCCGTCCTCGCCCTCTAAAAACTTGGTTTGATAGAGGGCGGGCATACCTGGTGACAGGGATGCACTTCTAAAATAAGTGGAGGCCCGTGGGTAGTGAAAGTGACTTAAAAACCATTACAGTTGTCAAAAAACAAATTTTAATAAACTATGCAACTGTATGGTATTAAAAGAAAAATACGGTGATCTAGGGAATTAATTATCCCCTCACCGTGAGGTGTACGGACAACATGTTTCTGCCTCGTGTCCCCTCAGGGTACATGGCATTCATCAGGACCTGTCTTACAAAGGGCTCCGTCTTTATAAACTAATAATAAAGATAAACCACTTAGTGGGGTGTCAATTATCACTCCACACTGGTATGGGACTCCAAACCTATCCCAAGATTTCTAAACTACTTTCTCCATGGGAGGGGTGGGGGAAGGCCCCTCTACCGGGAGGAGAGACTTATGCAGCTAGGTTTTTCTGCGGAAGGCGCACCTTGACACGTGTGACTAGAGGGGCCTTCCCCCACCCCTCCCATGGAGAAAGTAGTTTAGAAATCTTGGGATAGATTTGGAGTCCCATACCAGTGTGGAGTGATAATTGACACCCCACTAAGTGGTTTATCTTTATTATTAGTTTATAAAGACGGAGCCCTTTGTAAGACAGGTCCTGATGAATGCCATGTACCCTGAGGGGACACGAGGCAGAAACATGTTGACCGTACACCTCACGGTGAGGGGATAATTAATTCCCTAGATCACCATATTTTTCTTTTAATACCATACAGTTGCATAGTTTATTAAAATTTGTTTTTTTGACAACTGTAATGGTTTTTAAGTCATTTTCACTACCCACGGGCCCCCACTTATTTTAGAAGTGCATCCCTGTCACCAGGTGTATGCCCGCCCTCTATCAAACCAAGTTTTTAGAGGGCGAGGACGGCCAATGATGAAGCATGACACCAGGTGGTGTGTGAGGCCAGTCCTTCACTTTTTGTGAGATGTCCACATTGACTACTCATCTCTAAGCACCTGTAGGTCACTTCACTAGGAGCAGACCCACTTGTGCTTAACGTTCAATTCTTACACACATGAAGCATACTTGCATCATTTCTACGTATTCTGTTCATTACTGTAGTAATCAGTGTGTGGAGGTGACCTTGTTTCAGATGGTGCGCTTCATTGGATCTCACAAATAATAACATTGATCAGCATGTCATATGCATTTGAGAGCTTGAATAATCTTGATGGGCAGGAAGAATATTTTAGATCACTGTTTGTCTGCTGTCATAGCAATAGTTGATCATTCTGTTTAAGATCCATTCGTGACAGAAAGCTAACGAAAGGACTCATTTTTCCGACCCAAATTAGGTATATTGTTTGCACTGCCACAGTAGTAAACACTATACAAGTGTAATTTCAGTGCAGAAGGATAGTTCTAGACACTAATCTTTTTCGAGACTTTAGCATATTTGATGCATTGTTCCTCACAGTATTCTATTTCCGACTTCATCATTTTCTTGCTGATATCTTAGTAAACTCTTTTTCTATAATGAATGTTTATTCAACATCCTCACTTATGCTTTTCTTGCTTTTTTTGTATTAGTAAAAGTTAATCGTTCTTTTCTAAATAAACTTTGATTATCACACGAGGATGGTGGTAATCTACTTCAGTGATTTATGTATTTTGTCTTTACTGGAGTCTTTTTACTGTCAAACAGAAAGTTGATAGATTGCTTAAATCTAAACTTTAGGGGTAATGGACTTATTGATTGCCCTCAATCTCCACTATATTTGTGGTTTTAGCATTTTCTGCATCACTTGGGGATGGTCGCAGAAAAAATAAACTCTTTTTTTTGTCTTGAGTATGCTTTCTTTTTTCCTTGAAGATGGTGATGCTTGAGACAGTTTTAAGATTACTTGCTTAGACTGAAGGCTAATTCTGGTCCTGTTGCACAGTACTGTATCATCTGCATATTGTAAAATAAGTAAGGAGGGGTTCTGTGGAAATTCGACAGGCAAGCTCTCTGATTTGCTAGAGCCAAACCCATATCTGATTTATACAAACTCTCTAACAGCCGTATAAACTTTGTATCCCTCTTAAGTGTTTCAAAAGTTTCCAAATATACTAGCTTGTCCAGAATTTACTGATAATTTTCCCTTCAGAGGCCATTGTAAATTCTATGAAACATGCATGGTGTTGCGTTTTTATCTTTAGTGTAACTGAGGACAAGCATAAATGAAGCTATCATGTTATCAAAAGAGCCACTTACTGGATTCTCTCTGGTTCCATGGAAGTAAATTTGTTTCAGTGGTCCAGGCTGTTAGTTCTTCCAAAAGCAACCAGGCATAATCATTTGCCCCAACATACAGAAAGTCTATACTTGCTTTCCCCCCTCACAAAGTCCTTTTTATGAATGGGATAGAGTATGAAGCCCTTCTAGGATTCAAGGATTTTTGGAGAAAAATAGGGGGCATTATGCAGTGTGGTGAGACCAGCAGCTCAGTACGAACAATCAGATTTGAAAAGTGCAGCTGCAAATATTCTTGGCCCCTGTGTTCCAGCTATTCTAGGTTTCCTTATTAAACTAAACACTTTGTCAGAGGAGGAACAGTTCCTATCTATTGCCATGTTGTTTAGGAAATTAATCATATCTTTTATACAAGTTAGCCGGCCATGTGTGAGGGTCATCTGATCAGTCCACAAACGCTGTTGAAAACAATGGTGTAGTGATATATAAGGAGGTTATTAGCCTTTCACTACTTTCAGCAGGAGCACTATTCCCTTTAGCTGTTTGAATATATCTTCAAGGCTTTCATCAAAATATTTGACTATCTTTTGCCCTACCTAATCTAATTCTGCCATTGCTTTTCTTTGTAAGTATGCTTTGCATTCCACACAATTTATTTAATGTTTACTTAAGAGAGTCCTACATTTTTAATGTCCCACTTTATTTGAATGCGCCTTTGCACTGGGTAAGGTCCTGGAGGATAACCTTTTCTGTTACCTTACTATTAAACTGAACCACTTGTTCTCTGAGGTCCCCAGCCTCTTGTTGAGATAAAGTATACAAAAGTGATGGATGGAATGCTTGAATTAATCTCAGCCATTGATAATGACTGAGGCAGTATCCCAGCCCATCATTATTTTGCACACCAAGCCACCTTAGTTTCGACTGCGCTCTATGCAAAACAGTCTTGACCCTGCTCTAATAGAATTAGTCCAGCCTGAATTGGACTGCAGGGCAGGTCCTCCCGGAACTAGAACACAAGCAACCCAAAACCGGGTATTGAGTCACCACACCCTATTTTTTTTTTTTTAACCATTCCAACTCAGATTGGCAAACAGAAAGCAATGTGCTTGAGTCATTTTGCGCGCCTACAGCTGTGTTTGTGTCAGAACCCCTTTCAGAGGGCCACGGGGCACACAGGGGCTACTGGGACCAACCGTGGTAGATGAGACCTTTTACTCCTGAAGTCTCGGGCCCGACTTATTATGTACTGTGCATAACTAGGGCTGGTACTCCTTCTGCACTAAACTCTCAAGGTTGCATGGTCTGAGAAATCCAAGGCTCCCTCGGAGGGGATGTGTCGATACAGATTAGTGAACACGGACTCACTACTCAAAATTCTTGCAGCAGCAGCAGCAATACAATATTGTTCAGCCAAATACTCACTTTCATGAAAAAAGAGAAGTATTTTATTTCTACTGCATACCATACAAAGGAAGAATACGACATTCACAAACAATTACTCGGTCCTCTCGTAAGGTTGGGCTCTAGTGTCTAGCAGTTCCCTGTCCACTCACTCTCTCGCATTACTGATTGTGTTTATTCCCCATTCACTATTGGTAGCATCCAGGGAAATGCCCACTAGAAGTTTGAGGGTCCACTAAGACACTGATTTCCAGTCAATAGTGTCACAGTGCAAACACTCTTGATTTAGCATCAACTTCCCACGGGGCTGTGGGGCCCGAAACAACTCCTACTTGCTCCGGCAGCAGGGAAGCGTCCAGAGTCCTGGAGTGCGCCCTGTCCATGAGCGCTTGTAGCAGCTCCAGTCCAAATCAGGTGAGTCTCAGGCTCTGTCCTTCGTGGTTGCACTCCTGCAGAGGTTTCCTGCAGCTTCTTCTGCGGGGTAATGCGTTCACATGCTCGCGAAAGGGGGATGGTTACGACTACCCTGTTCTTGGTCCCACACTTTGGTGATGATACTCACACACTGTCCTCACTCATTCAATGGGGTAGAACTAGTTGCAGTCCTTGATGCTTTCGGTCACCTATGGGCCACCACCACTCGCTGTCCACAGGCTCTGGCTCAGTCAACACAGCAAGGTTATTCATGGCAGCCCCTCCTGGCATAAGGTGTTGCCGTACTGCTGCCACACAAGGCTTCGGCCCTTACTGCACAGCAGTCTTTAATCGCGGCGGCCCCTCCTGGCATACAGGGTCGCCATACCGCTACAGCACAAGGCTTCGATCCTTACCGCACTGCAGCAGTTTTTACCACAGCAGCCCCTCTTGGCATATGGGGGGGGCACAGCATCGCTACTGCACAAAGCTTTGACTCTTAAGGCATGCCATTCTTTACCATGGCTATTTTCACTGCAGCTCTATCCTGAATCAGTTCTACGCACGGACAAATACCAAATTGTTGTAGCAGCTGTTTTCTCACACTGTTACTCCACTCGACAAGGCACCCCACTGGACCTTGCTCCCTCCAATGCTCTCCTCTTCCTCACAGAGAACACTGGTCTTGGCAGGCAGGCAGGCGCTGGTGCTCCAGGCTAGGTGGTCTTGGATTCCCTAGGTGATGTCCCCTCACTCAGCAGGGAGACGAGCTGGCTTGGGCTCCCAATCCTGTTCACAGGCAGAAGTCGTGCAGAGCTTCCCTCCTCACACAGCCCATCTGGCTGCTTGGCAGATTACAGTTTTGGGATCTCAAACTCCCTTTCTTCTAGTCCATTTCCAGACACCAAATGTGATTTAGGGTCGGAGTCTTTGAAGTTTTATGTTGTTTTATGTTGTGGTTCTGCTTCCTTTGAAGTGCATACTCCTCTTCTCTCTCTTCCTCTTGTTATGGCGCACACGCATGATCCATGTTTGCCTATCACAACAAGTATCAACGTTAGGGATCCAGACATCAGTACAGTCTGGCACTCAGGATTGGGGTGCATGTCCATTACCATGCAGAGGACTTTTACGTCCCAACAGAATGCTTTTTTTCCTTTCAAAAAAGCCATGCTGTTCAGCATCGGGGATGCTGTGCAGCATAGCTAGAAGCGTTAACAAACCTATAAGTCCCAAAAATGAGAACCAATGGCTTTGCCAATGCATTTTCCACCCACATCTTGCATCTCTTTACTGTTCTCCATGGCAATTTGTCTGTTTGACATCTCCTTTTTAATACTTTACAAAAATCATAGGAGCCGATGCAGAATTGATGCAACTACTCTACTCTTTCACAGTATTATAATTGTTTGCTAAGACTTGGGGTTTTGTCTCATGAGGTCCCTGACTAAGGAAACAGTTGGCAATGCCACCACTTTTATTTTTAGCAGGGTCTACTCTCACTGGTGTCTCACAATGAATCTGGAGTCTAGTTCCCCAGTATTGACGCGGAAGTGATTATTGGTTCTGTTGCTTTCATATTCTGTTATATACATATCTTTTTAGAATTAGAATTCACCGGAGTTGATTTTCCAATATTTCTGTCACATGACCTTCTTTTCATGGACCTCCATTAAAGATGCTGTAAAGAATCACTGATGTCATCTCGACTTCTGTTTCCTTCTTTTGTGTTCTTCAAGCTACAATTCTGAAAATTGTTTAAGATATTGTCATAAGTTGCTTTTTTCTGACATATGTTTCCTTATTTAGTTTCTTTGACTTTTTAATTTTTTGTTCTTTGAGGTTTGTGGCTCACAATTCTGGTTGGGGTTTGCCAATATTGTTGTTTTCTCACCCAAGAATCCTTTATTGCCTTGCGTTGTTAAAGAATATCAGCTGAAGTGGCAAATGATGCTGAATCTTGTTTTGTATGGAGTGTTGCATGATTGATTATCTTGCTTCCTGTTTTCCTCTTGGTACTATTTAATGTTGTGGAAAAAACAGAATGACCTTCCTTACCTATATGAAGCAGAAAATAATGAAAATTTGTCTCTGTAGGTGATGAGCTCTATGTAGCATGTACTTCTGCGTAAACTGTCATTTTACTGTCTCTATATTGTTTGTGGCACTCTGACATGTTTTTCAAAGCTGTAGGGGTAGCCACCACTTCCGTAGACCCAGTCTCAGATGCTAGTTTCTTTATTAATTCCTGTCGTATCTTGATAACATCAGTGATCTCAGTTAAATTGTTTTCATTTGGGCCCACTAGTTCAGAAACCATTTGGAGGACAGTGTTAACTCTGTCTTCAGTTCCAGGTCAGGTGTGTCTCATGAATTGCAGTCATAACATGAGGCGGGAAGGCTGTGGGGTCTCTAAGCCCCCCCCGCATCTTGATTAGGCCCCTGCTTGATCATGAAGGCTAAACCATTGCTTGATGCTTCACCTTCTACCACAAATACATATTAATGGCATGGCTTTTGCAGTTGCACTAGATTACTTGTGAATTATATTTGAATAACAACTGTGGTGAAATTAAAAGAATACAGTGCTCAATATGAATGCTCCAGGTTCTTAAATGGTTGACCATTCTGATGGATACTTCTAACTACAGGTTCCTCACTTTTAGAATATCCCTAGGCACCAGACTGGAAAATTTAGACCACATTGAGTTTTTTCCCCCTCAATATTCCTTTTTTCTTAATTTGCAATGGAACTATGTCCCCTCCTAAAACTGCAGGCTGTAAACCTCATAAGGGCTGTCGCAAATAAATGCCTGGGACCAGCCCCCACGAGGTGTGCCTCTGGTGTTTGGGTTCAGGGCACGACTCCAAGTCCTGAGAGGAGTGTGTCTTATGAATCAGACAGCAATTCAGGAATGCAAAGCTGTATGTTGCAGAAAACCTGAAGAAGTCACAGAAGTCTGCTCCCAGGCGAGGGCTTGACCTGTTCGCGTTCTCAGAGCTGTTCCATAGACAGGTCCTCATTGCGGTGTAAGTCTTCCGGTAAGTCAAACATGAAGAGTAAGCACAGGAACATCAAGTGGGATTCATCCCAGTCCCCTCACGCTCAGTCAGAGATGTCGCAAGGACGTCATGTTGCCTCTCAGTCTTGCTCCCAGTCCCCCACTAAGGAGCCAATTCTGCAACTGATTCCGATGCACCCAGAGTTACCGGGCCATCGGTGATGCTGCAACAGATTGAGGCCTTTAATGAGGCCCTGCTGCAAATCTTTGTCTTACTTCTGGCTCCCTCTGGTGTGCCTTTGGACCCCAAGGATCTGCGGAGGCCTCCAGTTGGATTACAGAAGGGAGTGCTAAATTTGCTCTGGTGAGGAGGCGGGTAGCGGAGATATTAGCCTTACAGCTACCAATTATTGAAGTTCTAACTAATGAGCTGAGAAAAGTTTTGCTACTGGACATTTCCTCTGAACCTTTACTACCATTCAGTAAAGCCCTGAGTGACTCCTTAATGCGCACCTGGTCTAAACATTGTTCCTGCTCACCAGTGAACTGGATGGTTGCTAGGCGACCCTGATTTTTTTGACACAGCACCCTATGTTAGAAGGTCTGGTGCTTCAGGCTTCCACCTGCAGGGTGAACCACGATTCATTTAATACAACTACCCCCAAACTAGGATTTGAAGAGGCTGGAAGCATTCAGCAAACTGATATTTTCCTCAGCCAGCCTAGTCCTCTGGTCAGTCGGTGTCAGAGCTCTGCTGTGAATATATTCCAACGCTTTATGGTACTTGGTTGGCGAGTACTTGCTAGCAGTCCTTGTGGAATTTCTGGCCTACCTGACCCAGATCATTCATGATGGTCACGACACAGCCAAATCTACTGTCCGTTTTGGACTTTACACTACAGACTGCTTGGGCAGAGCAGTCTGCAGTAGTGTGGTGCTTTGGCATCATGCTTGGTTGAGGTCCACGGGCTTCTCTGCTGGCGTACAGGCCCCTTTGATGGATATGCCATTCAATTAATCTTGCCTGTTTGGGGAGAAGGCCGACTCAGCACAGGAATGCTTCAAAGCAGGCTTCCACAGTGCCTTTCTTAGCCTTTCAAATCCAGCGATATAGTGGCCTCTGCAATTTAGCCCCTTTTGAGGCTACTCCAGAGATTTGGCATACCAGCAGCGCCAAGAGCCCATCTCCTTCACAACAGGCAGTCCAGCCCTGCCTGGGGCAGAGATCAAGCAAACAATGTCCAGGTCACCAGGGGCAGTGAACTTCTCCATCCCCTGCCCCTGCATCATCAGCCTTCAAGCCGCTTTAGTTTGCCCCTAGTGGCACATGGCCACCCTGTGGGGAGACAGAATCAAATATTTCTTCCAAGGGTGACAGAATATAACATTAAACAGTTTGGTCCGTCACATCGTCCAAATATGCCATGCCCTGCTATTCCCTGTCAACCCGCAATATCATCCCACATCTGAGCATTTGCCCCTCTCACTTCAAAAAGTGCAGTTTCTTTTGTCCTATTTTATATCTCTGCCCTCTGAACACCTTCTTGCGGAAAGAAAAATGCAGTGCTCATGTTTGCCCACAGGTTCTTCCTTCCCTGGATCCAGGCGACTGGATAGTGGATTTGGACTTGCAGGACTCATACATTCATGTAGCCGTCTTGCAGTCCCACAGACTCTACTTGCTGTTCAAGGTGGGTCAGAAGCATTTTCAGTTTGCTGTGCTTCTTTTAGGCATCCCCAGTACCCCTAGATTGTTCAAGAAAGTGATGGCGGTGATTGCAGCACACCTTTTGGAGTGAAGGGATTCCAGTCTTCCTCTACCTCAACGATTGACTGTTGAAGGTGGACTCGCCACCACAGTCAGTCGTAAACCACCCCCAGACAACTGCGAATCTCTTGACATCCTTGTGATTCATTAGCAGTAAACTAAAGTCACAACTGACACTTTCTCAGAGGCTCCCTTTCATTGGAGCCATCCTGGATATTTTGCAGTTTCGGTCCTTCTGTAGGAATCTGGCTCCTTATATAGTGGACCAAAATGAGGTACATTGTGTAAGGAGTCAAGGCAAACTCCAAGTAGTTTACAGCGGCACAAATGATATCCCAAATGCTCTTTTGTGGTAGTGTGAGCGGGCAGTTAGGCGTATGAGAGTAGTGCTAAGCATTTGTTGACACACATGAAGGCATGTATAGCATACAGTTATTTGCGTTTGGTTTCTGGGAGTCTCCTTCGGGGCTTAGGGTTGTAGGTGGGCCAAGTTCCAAAGTACCACCAGCAGTTACCTTCCCTGAGGCATCCGGATGCAGAGGTACTGGTTGTGTTGGTAGCTTTGTGCGCTACTTCGGTAGAAGGAAGGGGGGCCACCTGAAAACAGGCTGCAGAGGACTTGGGAACAAGTCTGGGAGCTCCAAACAGGGGGCTCGGGTCACAAGGGTCCTGGGGACAAGGGGGCACAGCTGGTTTGTCGGTACCTGGGCTGGAGCGCTCGGGTGCAGAGCTCTGTGCATCCTGGAGCCTTGCAGTCGTTCGTCTCACCGGCTGAGGGTACAACTCTGGAAATGGGTCTCTGCGGTGCTGACATCCATCGACGGCTGCTTTGTCATGGAGTCGCTGGAGTCCCGACTGGACTCTCACGGTCTTGGCTTACTGCAAGGGGTCTGGTACCCTGGGTATTGTTCCTGTGCAGCTCCGGTTGGTCCTGGTGTCCTCTCCCTTGGTGGGGGGACAGATCTGACCTTCAGGAGCCCAGGATTCGCTTCCTGGGGAGCTGCTGTGTTGGGCTGGCCGGGGAGAGGCAAGTCGGTAGACCGGACTTTGCGTTTCGGTGTCTCCGAACTGCTTGGAAGTAGCTCCTCTACTCCAAGAGTGATTGATGGCAATTTACGAAGTGCTGGCAGCCCATCAAGGTTCTTGGCAGGAGTTCATCTGCAGGGCGAGAGGCTGGGTCGCGATTGTCGCTACTTAGTGCGGCAGGCAGGGTTTGGTGCCAAAAGTCCACAGCAGTCTTAATTTCTTGCTGCTCTTGGTGTCCTTCTCTTCTTGATTCACTGAATCTGAGTTTATGGTGTCATTTGCAAATACACAAAATGATTAATGAATGACACAAACGACTCAAGAAGGAGATCCACACCAATTTATAAAAATGCCAAGTACCTTTTTTATCTTTTTAGGCATCAGAAAAGAACAGTTCAGGTAAATACATTTATAAATATAAAATCTTGTAATTTTACAAAAAATGGACACAGTTTAATTTCTGCTTTCTGCAATGTTATCCTATGGAAGGAAGAACAAATTCTGCAAACGGGTATAGTACAACAATTTACAAGACCAATCTCCAGGAGTCAAGGTGAGTGGTGGGCAAGGTCCACGACAGCACCAACAGAACACCACCAGCGGCACGAGGGCGGCCAGGTGCAGGGTGCAAAGCAATAGCGGCTGCCCAGTGTTATTCTTTGGAGAACGGTTGCGGTAAAAAGAGCCTGCAGGCTCTGGCAGGAAGACAGTGGGGCTGAACCAGCAAGTGGGCTGAGGCCTGGCAATACTCTGGGATAGGTGGGGGGGGGTCACCTTTGGTCCTCTTCTCCAAGACCCAGGGTGCAAAGGTGTTTTTAGGCGTCGGGTTTTTCCTTACCGGAGCAGTTGCGGTAGAGGTGGCCTGCGTGCAGAGGCTGCAGTCGACATCGGGGAGTCCAGAAATGGTTAAACCACGATGGACTTGAGCTCTGGAGGGCTGGGGCACCTTGTTGACACCAGTGGCCCACTTCAGCTCGGGCCAGAGGTACAGTGGTGGCTTTGGGTGTCGGGTTTTGGCTCTTCCGGAGACCTCTGAGTCTTCTCTTTTGGAATTTCTTCAGAACAGGTCTGCTGTTCACGGGGGCGGGTCTTGATTCTTTATCAAAGGCAGGCAGTTCTCCCAGGTTTCTGGCGTGAACAGCTGCAGGACGAGTCGACTTTGGTGCACTTTTCGACGGGGGATGCAGACAGGCCAGCAGGGCTGGTACCAGGTCAGCTGCTACTTTTCTCTACTCTGACTCTTTGGTGTCCTCTCTCTTCTTAGGTCATCAGGATCTGCTTCTCTGGTGCCAAGGTATAGGAAGTTGGCTCTTTATATCATATATCACTAAGTGGTTATATTGTGCAAAGAGTCCAGAGATTCCCCCTGAATGTACAGGGCTCAATGTATGCCTTATTTGTGGTAGTGTGGTCGAGCAGCCTTAGGCCTAACACAGAGGAGTGTAAGACATTTGTTATACACTCAGTGACCAATAAATGGCACACGACTCAAAAAGGAGATCCACACCAATTTTATAAAAAATAAGCTTCTTTCAGGATTTATTTTAAGACCAAGATGTACGTCAAAAGGGAAGTAAGTTTTTCAATAGAAATACTTTTCACTTTAAAAAAAGGACACTTAAGTGCAGTTTTTCAGTTCAGCAATGTTAACCTATGGGAGGAGTACAAAAATGCAGTTTTGAAGGTAAGCACATGACTTACAAATCCAGTCTTTGGGGTTTCTGGTCAACACCAGGCAAGGTTCAAATTCGTATCAATAATGCACCACCAGAGGCACAGGGGCGGCCGGGTGCAGAGCTTAATTTCAGTGCCCAGTGTTAACCAGTGGAGACAGAGGTTGATTAAAGATGCGCTGCTCTCAGGTGAGTAAAGCGGTGTCAGGGGTCGATCTCCTGGAGTTACGGTAAGCACAGTGTGGGCCACAAGGCAGCACCAAACTTACACCCTCAGCTGCACAGGGGCAGCTGGGTGCAGAGTGCCAACACAGCGTCAGGCGCCCAATGCAATTCAAGGGGTGAGATTGGTTTTGAAAAGAGGCTGTAGGTGCTGGTCAGGAGGCTGGACGAAGAAAGCTCACAACTGCCCAGGTAAGTAGTAATGCTAGGGGCATAGAGACACTGTTGCTCCAGTTGCCCAAGGGCTTCTGTTGCCGGGGTGTCCCTTTGCATAGGGAACATCATACCGGCCGGTCGCGGTCAAGGGAAATCTTCGGATTAAGGGTGCAGAGGCCAGGCTCAGAATCGTGGGGGAACCTTTGTAGGACCGGTGGGCCACTTGGACTTGGGCTGTGGATGTCTGGTGCAGAAGTGGGTCCGGAGGCGGTTTCTCAGAGTTCTGGTTTTAAAGTTGGTTTCTTCTTGGACAGGTCCGCTGTCCACTGAAGTTTCTTGATCTTTATAGAAGGTATGCAGTCCTTCCAGGGCTTTGGAGGTCACTGGGCCTGCATAACGAGTCTACTTTTTGTGGCAAGAGTGAAAGGCAGTAGACATTTGCTGGTCCTCCTCCTTTCTTACAGTGGCGGCTCTTCAGTATCCAGGCTTCGTAGGTCGTCAGGAATGTAATTTCGGGGTTTGGGGGTGCCACCTGAATACTAGATTTATGGGTGTAGCAGGTAGTGACAGGGACCAATGGGTTCCTTACCTGGGATGTCTACGTCCTCTATTATGCCACCCTCCTATGGTTAGGGGCATAGTCCTAGCCCTGATTGGATAAGTCTCACCATCTTTAAGATGGTGGGTACTGAAAAATGTGCTTCGCTTCGCCTCTGGCACCTGAGGGGTGGAGTTGCCAAAGGGGGGCACACCTCCTATTCTCACTTAGTTTTCCCTCCGGTTCACCAGCCAAAAGTGGAGGTTTGAACCAGGGGCTGCAATCTGCTGCAAGCAGCAGAGGCTGGGGTCGCCTTACAAAGGCTGCAATGGCTTTGAAGCTTCCCTCTCGAGCACAGTGCCTGCTTGGGGAAGGAGGTGTGACACCTCCACCCAGGATGAGCTTTGTTTCTGGCCTCAGAGAGCAAAGGCTCTCACCCCAGGGGTCCAGAAACATCTATGGTGGTATCTGAAAGAGACTATTAGTTATAGATTCCTTACCTTAGAATTACCCCCAGACGCCAGAGTGAATCCGGAGAAATATTTTCGTAGCAGTACCCCTGCGCGTCGATAGGTGGCGTCGGTCGACTCTGCATGCGTCGTGATGGCTGGGATGACATCGCGGTATCTACTCAGACGCCGCCCTCGCGCGCTGACGTCAGTTTTCTTTTTCCGCGCCAGCCAGCGCAGATCCGGAGAGAGCGGTACCTCTAGTCACTTTTTGACTACTATTTTTCGACTTCTTTTGCACGCAGGCATGTCACGTCGGACCGGCTTCACTGCTTGTGACTCCTGTCACAAATTGATGTTGGTTACTGACCCGCACCTCGTGTGCCTCTGATGTCTGGAGCGCGACCATGACCCGAAGTTGTGCTCTGACTGCTGGGCCATGAACCCGAAGTCTTTGCGGAAGCGGTCCTGAAAGATTCTCGAGGCTCGGCAGTCCGCTCCGCACTGCTCGAGGTCCCGGTCGAGAGGAAGGTCGCGGAGCCATCACCATCACTCATCGTCGAAGGCTTTGTCTTCGGGTAAGTCGAAGTACAAAAAGAAGGTGAAGAAGCATCGTCGCTCTTCGCGTTCTCCCTGTCCGTCGGCCGACGGGATGCGGATGGTGGTTGTCCTGCGGCTCCGCCTGCGGAGCCTGCTGGGTCGGCTCCGAGCTTCCTTACTTTTCCAGGAGCCGGAGCGACCCCTGCCCAACTTCGTAGTTTTTTCGAAGCCCTTTGTTCGATCCTCGGGCAGCCTGACTCCGCCGGCGCGCCTTTGGGCCCCGCAGATTCGGCTGGGGGTTCTAGGCCTTCGAACCCGGCGGCTCCGGCCCTTGCACCGCAGGGATCCAGGCCTGGATCCGGATCGGTGCCGGTCGACCTTACGACACCTCTGGCGTTGAATCCACTGACGACACCTCCGCCCCCTCCGACGCCGGTTGTGTCCCCAGCCGGCGTCGACCCCGGCCTCAACCCTGACCTGGACACGAAGCCGGACCGGTACTTTTGTACCCCTGTTCTATCCTGGCGTTCCCTTTCGCCCTGAGTGCTAGCCAGATGAGGGTGAGGAAGACTGGGAGGGGTCTGTTGACACTCTAGCAGACCAGTTGAGTGAACCAGACTGGTGAGAGGAGTTGGGTGATGCCAGTGGTCTGGACACCTCACCAGACCTTGGTATGCTTTCTCCCCCTACCGTGGCTACGGAGGAGGGTGCATCATACGCAGTGGTGTTGCGTAGGGCGGCTGAGGCGTTGAACCTTGAGCTTCTTACGGTGGCGGTCAGGACCAACGTCCTGACCGAGGTGCTTCAACTGGTAGCGGCCTCTTCGGAGCCCCTGCTGCCGTTCAATGAGGCCCTCACTGACATCCTTCTGGGCACCTAGTCCAAGCCCAGCACAGGGGCTCCTGTGGATGGGATGATTGCCCGACGCCACCGCCCGGCCCCAGGCGACCCTATTTTCCTCTCCCAACACCCTACCCCTGAGAGCTTGGTGGGCCAAGCCTCTACTTCTAAGGGCGCATTCCCTACTGCTCCCCCAGATAGCGAATCCAAAAAGCTGGATCATCTTGGGAAGAAGATGTTTTCTTTCTCCAGCCTGGGACTGCGGTCGGTGAACACTGCATGTCTTTTGGGCCATTACACCCACACTGTTTGGGACACGGTTGCGCAGGTGCTGCCTCAGTGCCCGGAGGAGGCCCGGGCAACTCTCTCCCGTGCAGGTGCTGAGGGCAGAGATGCAGCAAAGTTTGCCATTAGGTGTGGGCTGGACACCGCCGACTCACTAGGCAGAACGATTTCAACGTCGGTAGCCCTGAGACGCTACGCCTGGCTGAGGTCCACTGGCTTTTCGTGCGATGTCCAATCGACTCTTTTGGACATGCCCTTTGATGGACGTAGCTTGTTTGGCGACAAAGCGGACAACGGGCTTGAGCGGTTGAAGGATTCTAGGGCTACGGCCAGATCCTTGGGCCTCTACCACCTCTCGCCCGCGTAGTCTGCTTTTCGCCCCTTTAGTGGCTACGGAAGGGGTACCCCACCACGTTCCGCCCAGAGCCACAGGCCTGCCAAACTGTTCAGCCTCGGCGCGGCTGGGGACGTGGGACCCAGCGTCGTGGGTAGGGGGGCCAGTCCACCAGTGCCCCCTCTGCAGCAGCCTCCAAACCTTCCTAGTCCGACCCTCCAGGGCCACCAGTTGCCAGTAGGCGGCAGGATTCGCCATTACCTCCCCCACTGGCAGAACATCACGTCGGACAGGTGGGTTTTGCAGATAGTCCGAAGGGGCTACTCGCTCCCCTTCGAGACTACCCCTCCATCCATGCCACCTACACTCCATTGCATGTTGGAGGATCACTTGGCCCTTCTCTGCCAGGAAGTTACGCCTCTCTTGGCCAAGGGAGCCATCGAGCACGTCCCTGTGCCAGAAGTAGATCGTGGTTGCTACACCCACTACTTTCTGGTACCCAAGAAGGACAAAGGCCTGCGTCCTACCTTAGATCTCAGGGACGTCAACCGCTTCCTCCGGAAGGAGAAGTTCAAGATGTTGACATTGGCTCAGGTTCTGTCTGCTCTCGACCCTGGAGACTGGATGGTAGTGTTGGACTTGCAGGACGCCTATTTCCACATCCCCGTCCTGTCGGCCCACAGGCGTTACCTACGGTTCACGATAGGCCACGAGCATTTTCAGTTTACCGTGCTCCCCTTTTGCCTAACCAGCACCCCTCGGGTGTTCACGAAAGTGATGACAGTGGTTGCAGCTCATTTGCGCAGATCAGGGGTTCCAGTCTTCCCCTATCTCGACGACTGCCTGTTAAAGGCGGGCTTGCCCCAGGCTGTCGTCTCCCACCTCCAGACTATGGCGAACCTCCTGCATTCGCTGGGGTTCACTATCAACGTGCCGAAGTCGCACCTGATTCCCTCTCAGAAGCTCCTTTTCATCGGAGCGGTTCTGGATACAACGCAGTTTCGGGCTTATTCTCCCCTACAGCGAGTCCGATATATTCGGGCTATGATTCCGATCTTTCAGCCTCTATCCTGGGTTTCGGTCAGAAGGACCCTGAGGCTGCTGGGCCTCATGGCCTCCTGCATCCTGCTGGTGGATCATGCCAGGTGGCATATGCAGGCTCTGCAGTGGAACCTGAAGTTCCAGTGGGCACAGCATCGTGGGAATCTTTCAGATTGCGTCAAGATCACGGAGGGTACTGTACACCAATTACAGTGGTGGCTAGCGAACCAGGATTGGGTCAACGGCAGATCCCTCTCCCTTCCCCAACCAGAGTTCACAGTGGTGACAGATGCATCACTTCTGTGGTGGGGCGGCCACATGGGAGATCGTATGCCTCTGGTCTCCGGGCTCCACATCAACCTTCTGGAGCTCCGGGCGATTCGTCTTGCACTGAAGGCATTCCTTCCCTCTGTCCGGGTAAGAGTGGTGCAGGTGTTCTCGGACAACACCACCGCCATGTGGTACTGCAACAAACCTGGGTGGGGTGGGGTCGTGGATCCTATGTCAAGAGGCTCTCTGCCTTTGGACATGGCTGTAACATCAGGGCATATCTCTGGTGGCTCAACACCTGGCAGGTTCACTGAACGCCTGAGCGGACAAACTCAGCCGCAGTTGCATGATAGATCACAAATGGCGTCTTCACTCGGAGGTGGTGCAAGGTCTCTTTCAGCAGTGGGGAGAGCCTTGGTTAGGTCTATTCGCCACCGAAGAGAACGCGCAATGTCAGCAGTTCTGCGCGTTGGAATTTCCAAGGCGGCACTCGATCGGCGACGCTTTTCGTCGCGAGTGGAGTTGTGGTCTTCTATACACCTTTCCGCCTATACCACTTCTGCCCAAAGTGCTGAAGAAGATCAAGTGCGACCGGGCCCAAGTCATTCTTATGGCTCCGGATTGGGCACGAAGAGTCTGGTATCCGATTCCCGAGCTCTTAAACATGGCCATTGATCCTCTGATCAGACTGCCTTTTCGGGGGGATCTTCTGTCGCAGCACCAGGGGGGACGGCCCTCCACCCGAACCTGTCCGGCCTCCACCTCCTTGCGTGGAGATTGAGCGGCGACAGTTGACAGCTTTCGACCTTCCTCCCGAAGTCTGAAATGTTATCTTGGCAGCCAGGCATCCCTCCACCAAAACAGTATACGCCTGTAGATGGAACAAATTTGTGGCATGGTGCACAGCAAAGGCTGTTGATCCCCTTTCTGCCCCTCTTTCTGAGGTTCTTTTGTTCCTCCTTTCCTTGGCCCAGCAGGGCTCTGGGCACCCTTAAGGGCTATCTATCAGCCATTTCAGCCTTCTCTTTTCAAGTCCCCTATTGTAAATACATTTCTTAAGGGCATTACTCACCTCTTTCCTCCTATTCCTTTCGTAATGCCGCAGTGGGACTTGAACTTGGTCTCCTTTCGAGCCGCTACATAATTGTCCTCTCAGACTCTTGACTTTAAAAACTGCTTTTCTGGTTGCCATCACTACTGCTCGCAGGGTGAGTGAGCTTCAGGCTCTGTCTTCTAAGCCTCCTTTCAGTGCTGTTCATCCGGACAAGGTTGTCCTTAGAACTAGACCTTCTTTTCTCCCCAAAGTGGTTACTTCTTTCCACATTGGACAGACCATCACTTTGCCCACCTTCTTCCCGCCTCCGCATCCTTCAAAGGAGGAAGAGAGGCTCCACCGTCTGGATCCAAAACGTGCGCTATCTTTCTATCTGGATCTCACTAGACCATTTCGGGTGGATTACCAACTCTTTGTTGCCTATGTGGGCACCAAGAAAGGTCGGGCGGTGCAAAAACGGACCATCTCTCGGTGGGTCGTTCTTTGCATCAAAATCTGTTATTCCTTGGCAAAGAAGGAACCTCCAGTAGGACTGCGCGCCCATTCCACCAGGGCGACGGCAGCCACTACTGCCTTTTGATGTGGAGTCCCCCTCAGTGACATCTGTCAGGCAGCCACATGGGCATCCCTGCACACGTTCACAAAGCACTACTGCCTGGACAGCCAAGTCTGGAGAGACGGCTTCTTTGGCCGTTCAGTTCTCCAGGACTTCCTGGTGTGAACTTGGTTCGCAGACCCACCTCCGGGGTTGGTATTGCTGGGGTATCTATTCTAAGGTAAGGAATCTATAACTAATAGTCTCTTTCAGGTGAACACGTTACTTACCTTCGGTAACGATATATCTGAAAGAGACATATATTATATATTTCTTACCGCCCCACCCATCCTCCCTGTTTTGCGAACTGACTTCTAGGGTAAGGGACTCCCTTTCAGGGCCCTAGTTTTGTGCACCATTGGTCAGTGTCTTGCATGGCTTTGCGCTTCTGGCGTGGAATGTCGTGTAAAGAACTGACGTCAGCGCGCGAGGGCGGCTTCTAAGTAGATAACGCAATGTCATCCCGGCGATCACGCCGCCGAACGCGGAGTCGACCGACGCCACCTATCGACGCGCAGGGGTACTGCTACGAAAAAATTTCTCCGGGTCCAGTCTGACCCCTGGGGGTAATTCTAAGGTAAGGAATCTATAACTAATATATGTCTCTTACAGATATATTGTTACCCAAGGTGAGTAACTTGTTCATCAGGCTGCCTAAAGCCAGTCAGTGTGGGTTTATTAAGAGTAGTTGTTTGGTACCAAACACTCCTGGGTTCAGTGAAGCTGGGGAACTCGAGTTGTTGAGTTTCCAGCCCATGTACTCCCTATGGCTTCCCTGGCACCTGCAATATTAAGAATAGTCTTAAATATTGTAGGGGCATATCTGCTCATGCAGATATGCCCAGACCTGAGATATAGTTCACCCTGCCTTGGGGCTTGTAAGGCTTGCAAGAGGGCTGATTTACCTATACCTTAGACAGTGCTGCTTGACATGGCACACAGGCAGTGTGTGTGTGCCATGTTGACTTTGTCGATTTCTCTACACCAAGGCATGCAGGCTGCAGTGGCAGTTTGCATGGACTTGGTGAGGGGTCCCTAGGGGACCCTCTTCAGTCCCAGTGCCCTATGTACCAGGGGTACCATTTACTAGGGACTTACAGGGGGGTCTGAAATTGTGCCAATTGTGGTATGTGCTAGGGAAAGAACACTGGTACTGGGAACCTGATTAGCAGGGACCCACTGCTCGATAGTCAACATTGCATGAAAAGCCAGGCAGAAAGTGGGGGGGTACTTCAACAGAAACCACTTTCCTACACAGAGACTCCCCTAAATAATGAATTTAGGGGCGTTAGGGGAGTGTAGGGTAGTAGCCAATGGGTTACTAACCCTTGGGGTCACTTGTCTCCTGTTTATGACCACTTCCTGTGGGAAATGGGCATAACCCTGTCCCAGAATTCCTAAGTGTGCCATCACAAAGATGGCTACTTCTGAAAAAGTGTGTCTACCTTAGGGGTGGTACTAGCCTGGAGGTGGCACACCTACCCGACTAGCTAATTTTTCTGCCTGTCCGGGTGCCATGGGGACTCTGGACAGGGGGGGATGGCTTCCTCTCCTTTGAGGGGAGCCAGATTTGCATTCCAAAGGCAGCAGCTTCTTCGAAGCTCGCCAGCCCAAGGAGGCTCATCAGCAGGTCATCCTGTGGGAGGGGGTGTTACTCCCTCTTCCCGAACAGGCTTTTGTTAGGGGTCTCCTGAAAGCACAAGTATCTCACCCTAGGAGGTCAGAACAGCGTCTCGGGTGTCAGGCTGGCAGAAACCAGTCAGCAAGCACACCAGTGGCTGGTAGGTTTGCAGGGGGAACCTCTAAAGTGCCCTCTGGGTGCATGTATTGGTAAATCCAACACTATCATCCGTGTGGGTTTACCAATAGGAGATGTTTGATACCAGACATCCCTATTTTCAGTGAAGCCATCATGTAGCTGGGGAACTCGTTTTCACCAGTGTCCAGCACATGTTTTAAAATGACCAACACAGGGGTATATCTGCTCATGCAGATGTGCCCTCACAATGTAATATCAGCACCCTGCCTTAGGGCTGTTAAGTCTGCTGTAGGGGTGACTTACAAATATTGCGTGCATTGGTAAGGGACATGGCACACAGGGATGTGTGACATGTCGTGTTTTCACTTTTGTCTGCACCAAGACACGCAGCCTGCAATGGCAGTCTTACATGTGCTTGGTGAGGGGTCCCTTAGGGTGGTACAATTCGTACTGCTGCTCTTAAGGACCCTCTTTAGTACCTCAGGCCCTAGGTGCCAGAGGTACCATTTATTAGGGACTTGCAGAGGGTACTAAAGGTTTTGTTAATTTGAGGAACAATTGTACAGTTTTTAGGGAAAGAACACCGGTACTGGGGACCCGGTTAGCTGGAACCCAGTACACTTCAGTCAAAGTTGCTTCAATTACCATGCAAAAAGTGGGGGACAATGCAAAAAAAAAAAAAAGTTTCCTACACCAAACATTTCTGGTTTCAGTGAAGCCATCATGTAGCTGGGGAACTCGTATTTACCAGTGTCCAGCACATTTACTCAAAATGGCTTCCCTGTTCACTTTGTAATATCTAAGAATCGACTTAGACATCACAGGGGCATATCTGCTCATGCAGATATGTCCACACATGTAGTATAGTGCACCCTGCCTTAGGGCTGTAAGGCCTACTGTAGGGGTGACTTGTCTATCTGCATTGTAGGAAGCTGGCTCTGTATATACTATACCAAAGTAAGGTATAGTGTGCACAGAGTCCAGTGGATCCAGTGGAGGTATAGCAGAGGCCAAAGTAGATAATACCTTACTCTCTTTTGTGGTAGTGTGGTTAAGCAGTCCGGCTTATCAGAGGGTACTGTTAAGAATTTGTTGTTCACACGCAGGCAAGAAATGATGTCACACACTCAAAGACTGAATCCAGACCAATTGTTTGTATAAAAAGTTATTTTATTGTTTTATTTTTAGAACCAAGATTTACTTAGTAGCAGGTAAGTTAAATTCTTCACACAATGTTACTTTTCAATATACAGTGAACACTGGTTTGGTAGGAACATTCAGATTACTTTTGCAGTTGAGAAAACGACTTGTAAACTGTTCAAAAACACTTGAAATTACTTTTTGAGTACTTTTGGTTTACTTCATGATTACTTTTCTAGTTTGTCATGAAACACACTCCTAACACAGTTTAAGCAACACAGGACATTGATACACCGGTTAACTCTTGTAAAGGCCTAAGTTACTTTTGTTGCAGTACAAGACATTTCAACACTTAGAAGAATTTTCAGAGAAAACCCACGATTCAATCCTATGGAGAAAAACAAAGTGTTAAGTTTACAGGTAAGAAAACGGTCTTAGTATTGGAGTTTTGGGGGCTAGAAACAAGGTTCCCCAAGGTTCAGGTTGGCACTGAAGGGGCACCCCCAGCGGAGATAGGGCGGCTGGGTGCAGAGTGCCAATGTTAGCCAATAGGGCTAAGGGGCACTTCGGTTGGGGGCTGCTCAGGGGCAGGCCACTCGGTCTCAGGAGTCAAGCTGCTGGGGTTAAGATAAGGGCAAAGGGGATCTCAGGTTGGCACAGAGTCCACACCACCAGCGGCGCAGGGGCGGCCGGGCGCAGGGTTCTCAGGAGGTGTCGGGAGCCCAATGCTTTCCTATGGAGGATGTCGGTCGTGGAAAAGGACTACTGGCAGGAGCCAGAAGACTAGACGAAGGGAACCAGTGACTGGAGGATAAAGTTAAAGAGTTGCTGGACACCAGGACACAGTCAGTCAGGCACCTCAGGGTCAGGAATTGCGGGTGCAGGGGTGTCCTTTCATGTCGGGTTCTTCTCACCAGTTCTGGTCGCGGTCATGGGGTCCCTTCAGGATGAGGCTGCAGGTGTCCAGGAGAAGGTCGGTGGAGGTCGTCCAATGCTGGAACACAGGTTAGAATCGCCAGAGGGACCTCGCTGGGGTGTTGGGCCACTCGAACTCGGGCCATGGGCGTTGGGTGCAGAGTGGTGGGGTCTCGCAGATCCAGCTGGATCCGGAGTCCTGGCTTGGGTTGGTGTTTTACAAATCCGGTATCCACAGGAGATCAGAGTTCTTTAGGAAGGCAGGGCAGGTCCCCGGGGTTCTTGGAGGCTGCTGGCTGCAGGGCACGCCAGGTTCAGCTTGGAGGAGTTTCAGCGCAGGAGACAGGCCGGTAGGGTTGGGCGAAAGCAGTTGTCGTCGTCCTACTGTTCTGCAGCTCGGCTGTTCGGTCCTCCTCCTTGTCACTCGAATCTGAAGAGGCAAGGTTCAGGAATGCCCCTATATATTAGATTTAGGGGTGTTACAGGTGTGTGTGTGGAGGTTGGGACCAATGGCTCCCTTCCCTGGGGTGTCTACACCCCCTACCCCCATCTCCAAGATGGCGGGAACTGAGAGGTGGCCTTCACTTCGCCTCCCCCACCTGAGGGATGGGGTTGGCAAAGGTGAGCACACCTCCTTTCCTGGCTAGGTTTTCCCGCCAGTTCTCGCCCACAAAATGGGGTTTAGAACTGGTGGGAGCCAGTTGATGATAGCAGCAAAAGGCTGGGGCAGTTAACAAAGATGGCAGGCCTTTGAAGCTCCCTCTTCGAGGACCCTGCCCATCCTGGGGGAGGAGGCATGACACCTCTGCCCAGGATGTGCTTTGTTTCCAGACCCAGAGAGCGGAGGTTCTCTACCCAGGGGTCCAGAAACGTGTCTGGTGGTAGCAGTCAGGAGCCAAACCAGGGTTGGTCGTTTTTCAGGGGGCATCTCTAAGATGCCCTCTGAGTGCATTTTTCATTAAATCCCACATTGGCATCAGTGTGGATTCAATGTGCTGGGAAGTTCGATACCAAACTTCCCAGATTTCAGTAAAGCCATCATGGAGCTGTGGAGCCTAACTCCAGTGTCCTGGCTGAGTGGCTGCTCGCCAGCTGCCACCACCAGACATGCTTCTGGACCCCTGGGTCGAGAGCCTGCTGCTCTTGGGGGTCTGAAACAATCCTCATCCTGGAACGAGGTGCCAAGCCTCCTCCCCCAGGATGGGCAAGGTCCACGAAGGGGAAGCTTCAAAGGCTTGCCGCCTTTGTGAGCTACCCCATTCCTTTGCTGCTTCCAGGAACTGGCTCCCACCGGTTCTGACCCCCACTTTCGGCAGGAGAATCAGCGGGAAAACCAAGTGAGGAAGGGAGGTGTGCCCACCTTTGCCAACCCCACCCCTCAGGTGGGAAGGCGAGGTGAAGCACAACTCTCAGTCCCCGCCATCATGCAGATGGGGGGACCCAGCCAACCAGAGCGAGGCATATGCCCCCCTCCCCACTGAAGGGAGGCATTATAGGGAGTGTACCCCACCCCAAGGAAGGGACCCATTGGTCCCAACCTTTACTTACCTGTAACGCCCCTAAATCTAGTATTTAGGGGCAACCCTGAACCTTGCCTCCTCAGACAAGAACTGACCAGAAGAAGAGAAGGACAGAAGAAGCCGTGCTGAAACTAAGAAGAGGAGGACGCCCAGTGACTTGGCCCCAGCACTCTGCACCCGGCCGCCCTAGTGCTGCTGAGGGTGCTTTGAGAGTGCGTCCTCGACCCTGGGGGAACCCTGGTTCTAACCCCAGAATACCAACTCCCACAAACTTGTACTTACCTGCAAACCGATAACTTAATTTCCTCCCATAGGATTGCATTGACTGTTTTCCTTGAAAATTCTTTTAAGTGTGGAGTTAGTTTGTATGAAACACTGAAAAATCGCAAATGTACAAAAACTGATTTAATTACCTTTCCTCTAGGAAATGTCCCAGTGTGATATCTATGCATATCACACTGAGTAGAGACAGTAACTTAAAAAGTAACGTACAAAGTAATCTGTAAAGTAACTGAAAAGTAATTTTCGAAATATTGACTTACCTGTAATTCAACCAACTGCATTTGAACCTGCATTCAACTGTAAAACATTGCATACGATTTTACAAAGTATTATTTCACTTACCTGCACCAGGCTTTGCTTGGTTCTAGAAATAAAATAACAATAATATTTTTGATACAAACAAATTTGTCTGAGTTCAGTCTGAGTGTGTGACATCATTTACTGCCTGAGTGTGTACAACAAATGCTTAACACTACCCTCTGATAAAGCCTTACTGCTCGCCCACACTACCACAAATAGAGAGTAAGGTGCTATCTACTTTTACCTCTGCCTACCTTTAGGGTTCCACTGTACTCTGTGCACACTATACCTCATTTTGGTATAGTATACACAGAGCCAGCTTCCTACACTGAGGGACCCATTCCACTAGGTCCAAGACTGCTACCATTGCTTTGGCATTTGGAGTGCCTGTCCTTGACAGTTGTGAGGCTGTGACATGGGCATCAGTGCACACGTTGACAAAGCAGTACTGCCTTGAAAGCTAAGCCAAAAGGGAAAGTGCATTTTGTCTGTTCGGTCCTGCAGGAATTTTTGATCTGAGCCATTCCACAGGCCCACCACTTAGAGGAGGCACTGCTTTGGCATCTATTGTTAAGATGAGAAATCTGCAGTTAAAGTATCGATCAGAAGAACAAGATACTTGCCTTCAGTAAAGCTATATCTGGTGGATACTCTGTGTAGATTCCTCACTGCCCTCCCACCGCATCGTTCTGTGGAATTGTCTCTATTTCAGTCTAACAAGGTCCCAAACTTGACATCTGCATACTGATGCCTCTGATTGTTATTGGGCCCCATGTCGGAGGGCACAGACTGAGTCAAAAAAAGAAACTGACATTGATGCTCAGCTCCATTGCCATCGGAACGAAGTCAAGCGCAGAGCTGCTCGGCGCCACTTACTGGTGCTGTATAGCAATGTTGTTTAAATCTTCCAGGTCCAGTCTGGCTTATGAGATTATTCTAAAGGTGAGGAGTCTTCAGTTACGGTATCCATCAGAAAGAACTTTATAACAGTTCAGTAACTTGTTCTTCAGTTCAAAAAAAGGTGAAGAATGAACAGACAAGTGGCAACCAATAAGAAAGATTAATGTACTTAATAGCCCTGCCTGAATATTGCGAAATCTGCAAGCCCTTAAAGTCCTCTGGAAGATTATTATGAAGGTTGTCAAAGCAAGGTATGGAATTTATTAATAGCTACATGAAGTTGTTTAATTGAACACAATATCTGTGAAGAGGCTTTAAGATAGATTGTATTAATCCGAAGGCGTGTGGCTGATTGCTTTCAAAGATTGCTGCAACTTGGCGTTGTTTTGCACCCTGTTTTTCCATCCCTGCAAGATCCTGACATGACATAATCTGCTGAATTCTGTGACAGTGCCCCCACTTGGAGCCCCGAGGCTCCAAATTCAGGGCCAGCATATGTTGCAGCACTGAAAGGAAGTAGCAAGACCTGGTACCTTGGGAGCGATCCACGCATCCTCTGCAGACTTGAATATTCCAGTGCTTAATTTGAGCCAGTGATTTCCGGTGCTCGGCACCAGCACTTAATTGTCAACACCAGCGCTTATGACAGTTTGCCAAATGGTAGCGCGGTTTGTCTAGCATAGAGACGAGCATGACGACAATTGGTTATTAATTCAGTATACCATAAAATTTCTATTGCTGGAATAGTCTGAATTGTCACACTTGTAGGGGTTCATGGTTAGTAGTTGTGATGGTTCTGCCATAGGCGGCGCTGACAGGAGCAATGGGCTGGTGCCAGCTGCAGTGGCCTCCTGAGAGGGTCCGGCATTTATTTTTTCACAAATTAAGCACAGGGAGATTTGCAAGGCTTGAACCGAGTGCTTCCTGTCTGTTGAACTGACAGTAGACCAAGACTGTGGGGGTCAGGTGTGAAGACTTAATGGTTAAATTGAATTTAATGTCACTGGTGGACAAAGTGCAACTTTAGAAGTTGCCACTTAAGTTGACCAAGGTTTCCTGTGCCAGTTTACTGTTGTACTCTGGGTCTGTCCTGCAGACAGCTTTCTGCTTTCCTGGGGAGACTTGCTACCCACACCCAGGGAGGATAATAATAGGGGCATGCCACTAGAGGAGGTGTTACCTCCCCCAGGCAGATAGCCACATGGGGCGGGTAGGCCCTTGGTGACCACACCTCTGGGTTGGGATAGGGCGCTCTGGATGGCGAGAGAGAGGTTATGCTATTTCGGTAGTGGGTAGAACGGTGCATCCTAGAATATCCGGATGCCACACTTCCCAGTAAGTGATTATCAGGATGGAGGAAACCTGGTAGCGTATTACTTTAGTCCATATTTTGTCTATAATGTGTAACAGACTTTAAGCACCTCAGACTTTCAGTTAGCGCTACAGATTTACACTATGACTGCCCATTCACATTAAAAGGCCTACCTCAAGTCAGTACCAATACTGAAGGATCCCTTCTGCGATAGACTACCTGTGCACAAATAACCTGGCTGGGAAAGACGGTAGTCTTGCACACGTGTTCAAGTGTATCCAGCCCAGAGGGCCCCCCACCATCCATTGGTTCAGTAGCGGCCTTATCTTAAAAGGTGTTTAGCACTCTCTTTCCTTTTACTGTGTATTTACCATTATTGAGACTCTGGAAGTGAGGCTCACTCAGAGTAAATGGCCAAAAACTGGTTAGTCACAAGTGAAAAATCCAGGGACTAAGTGAGTAGAACTCACTTTACAACAGAAGGAAACTAATTAAACAAACCACTGCTTCTCCTTTTATTCTAGAGGGCATAACACCTACTCTAAAATAGATTACATTTGATCCCATAGGCCTGTGCCTTCCGATTAAGTGACGCTAGGTACCTGACCATTGTGGAGGTGATGGGTTGAACCGAAAAGTCAAGCTTAAACACTTGGAATTGAGGACCAAGTGTTTGTAGACGACCTGCTAGCATTATTGGTACATTGCAGTAAAAAGGAGGAATGCGTCACTGGTGGACACTGGGGAGTATATAAACCAGCTGTACTGGGCCACCTGATCTCCGGTGCAGTGGACGAGCAACTAGAAAGTAAAAAGCAGTGACTGGACCTAGAAACTTAGGGAAGCCTCGCGCCTCAACCCGACACAGTAGCAGGGATGAATATAAAGCACTACTGTCCAATTAGGCATGTGCTCAATATATAGGAAAGCTGAGAAAACTTACTGAGACAGGCGACATGTTGGGGAAGGTAAGAGCCTAGCTGTATAGTTGAAAAGAGGAAAGCTCTCGACACAAACCAATTATTGTCACACGTGTAGAGAATAGCATAGTGGGAGATTTAACTATAGCAGAGGGATTTGC
This sequence comes from Calotriton arnoldi, assembly GCA_963921515.1. Taxonomy (NCBI): domain Eukaryota; kingdom Metazoa; phylum Chordata; class Amphibia; order Caudata; family Salamandridae; genus Calotriton; species Calotriton arnoldi. The sequence continues at coordinate 1,581,537 of CAWUFW010004268.1, forward strand.
AGATTGTTTCCATTCGTCGTGTCTATGATCACCTGAACTTGCCATAGAATGCCATATAAAGTTGGCAAAAGTGACGGTCAAACACATGTTTTTTCGTCGATTCCCATGTAAAGGTTATCCTACATGCAGACCCGAGATCGGCCATTATAGCCCTCATCCATAAAGAAAGGAAACAGAGGACTGTACATTCTGTTGTCTGATCTTGCTAATAAACAGTGAAACAAAATCCTCATAGATTGACAATGATAATCATGACTTTGATTCATTGCTACAAGTCGGGCTTCATGCCACACAGGTTCACCATACTCAACCTCAGGAGAGTCTACAATAAAGTCGACAGTCGTGCTCTGTCTTCCCTAGTTTTAAATAAAGCCTACGAGTAATTGGAATGGATATTGATATTTCAACCTCTGAGCAACATGGGTAAAGTACCTTATTTTTTTATTCCTGGGTCTGACTGCTTTATAACACTGCGACAGAGAAAGTTACAGTAAACGGCACACACTCTAGGAGCTTTTCAATTCATAGGGCTACAAGAGGGGCGTATCCCCATCCCCGTGAAGTTTGTGTTTGTGATTGAGCTCTAGTTCAATCTATCATGCACAAACGTTCAGATCAGAGATTGGAGATGGGCAAATGAGTGTGAAGAGTGTCTCACTTTATGCGGATGAGCCGTGCATGCCACAGTCCCTAACTATAGGGGTGTGATGCATAGGGAATTGGAGTCTGTGGTGGGGCTGAGATTGGAAATGAACGCGGCTACCATGCTACTCTCAATATGGGCAACTAGAATGAGATGCCAGAAGTTGTTAGTCAATCAGGGCTTCATAATAGCAAAGAGGGCTTCATATTAGCAAAGAGGCACATAGCCAGAAAATCCAGTAGTCCAGTCATGCCAATACTTGATAATTGGCAAGAGGCATGTACTGCTGTGTGGTTGATGAACAGGTGGTCTGTCAAAGCCATGGTTGCCCCGGTAGCCATGGTTGCCCCGGTACATTTCAGAAGGTCAAGGTTGGTATCGGGTAGGCAAATCAGCTAGAAATGAGATCACATTCATGAGTCCACCAGTGATGACTACTGGTGTAACTGTATTAGTGGTCATGATTTTCCTATTAATGGCATTATAGTATTGGCCAGTTTGCCGTTGTATAACTCCATTAGTTGATCTGTGGTTTGTTACTCAAAATCAATAAAATGCGTTATTAGAAAAAAGAATATATGTATAGATATGTATATATATATATGTAATATATATATATTTCTATCTCGATCAGCGAGATGGCTTAATGACAATGCTTGAATGGGCCCCCCTTCAAATTCTCTCAGTTTTACATATACGTCCAATTCAGGTGTAGCATGGGCAGAAACCTTTGAGGGTTGCCTGTTTTGCCCTTACTGTATTCTCCCCAGTTCCGCATTCAACCATTCACTTGTAATAGTTTGTGAGTTTTAGATGTTGTGTGTTCTTTCCTAGGCCACAACTTCAAGTGAGCTAGGTGTGATGTATTCAGCTCCCAACTGGAAATTGGCCCAACATGTCGAGCTGATTTTTTCATGCTTCATCTAAACAACCAGCAGATATTACTTGGTATGTTATAAGTGTTTCTCTAGTGCGCTAATCACCCGTAAGTGTATTCGGGCACTCTTGAGGCCAACCCTGAGGTCTTACTCGAAAAGTCAGGTCTTCAGATTCTCATGAAATTCAAGAAGAGAGGAGAGGGCTCTCGTGTTGTGGGAGGTCGTTCCAGGCTTTAGGGGCTAGGTACGAAAAGGCCTGCCCACTGCTCTGCTTTTGTGTATTTGTGGGTTGTGTGCTAGTGAAAGAACGGCAAAGCAGAGGTGTCAGGAAGGTTGGTGGAAGTGTGCAGCTGGCAGACCCAATGTGTTGGCAAGCTTTGTAGGTGTGGGCGAGGAGTTTGAAGTGTGTGCGCTTTGTATCTGGAGCCAGTGGAGTTCCCTAAGGTGTGGTGTGATGTGGGTTCGGCGTGAGCAGTTTGTGGACTAGTCTGGCTGCTGCGTTTTTGACGTTCTGTAGTCTTCGTGTGAGCTGGTAGTAATCCCTGCTTACAGGGCGTTTCCATAGTCTAGTCTGCTGCTGATGAGGGCTTGGGTGATCGTTTCCCTGGTGTTATCCGGGAGCCGCTTTTGAAGCAGGACCACTGTGTTGACTTGGGTTGTCATGTCCAGTTTGTTGTCTGTGATGATTCCGAGGTTTATCGCTTGCAAGCAGGGTGTGGGGCCAAAGTCTGTGGGCCCACTAGGTGGAGTCCCATGGCGAGTCGCTCTTCCGGAAGACTAGCACCCTGGTCTTGTCCGAGTTCAATTTGAAGCAATTGGATTTCATACAGGTGGCCATGGCACTTAGGTCTACACTGTCATAGGTTAGTTTTAAAGGAATGGTTCAATTTACCAAGCTGGTGCACTAATTTTGCAGCTTAGAGATAATTTTCGAGTCTTAAATTACTTTTACTATTTAATTCAAAATTCTGTTCGAAAACGTTTTCTTTTTTATGTAGAATTGTAGCAATCTAGGAAAATAATCATTCATGGAAATCTACAATTAAATCAGCAGTTTATAGAAAACTTAGTGATTAAAGGATGGAATATTTCAAAAATGTTACATTTGCAATTGTAATTGATTGTGATATTTTCCAACAGGTTATGCGAATTGTAGACAATATCAGGCCAGACCGCCAGACAGTCATGTTCTCTGCAACTTTTCCCAGAGCTATGGAGGCTTTAGCTCGCCGAATATTAAATAAACCTATTGAGGTGCTTGTTGGAGGAAGAAGTGTGGTTTGCTCTGATGTTGTTCAAGAAGTGGTAAGTTAAACAGCATTCACATAAAATCCCGTTTGTATTGTAATTGCAGAACTATGCCATGTCCAGATTATTAAGTCCAGTATATCTATGCTTCCAGTACCCAGCAGTGGAGACATTTGATGGGGCTTCTTGGAAAATAAGCCTGCAGATGTGGAATAATAAATCCTTGTAAAACAATAGGTGGGTGTTAGGTTGGATATCTATTAATTTCACAGTTCAGTGTGGGTTTATGTTGTACAGTTGGATCTTAGACGTCAAGAGAATTGAGAAAACTGCAAATCAAGATAATGTTGCAGACCCACATCTGTAATCTTCTGTTTTGACAGATAGTTGATCACCTTTGCTTTTTTCATTAGTTAGTACCCGACTGAATTGGCTGATGCCTTGTGAGACACGTCTCTGACATATAGTGTTCGTAGCAGGTGCAGCTATAAATACACATGCTTGGCATACTCCTGCCCTCTAGTCTTGGACTTGGACGTGGCTAGTTGTTTTTGTTAGAAGACTCTTGAGTCACAAGATGTGGTATGACTCCTCTTTGGGTATATTGTGCATAGGCATGAAGTGGATTGAGAAATTTGTTTTTTCTTTTAAAAAAATAAATTAAAAAGTTGTATTAACATTATATCAATCTATACATGGGATTGACAGGTCGTTGACCTGCAAGTATAAAAAGCCATGTGGTTTGTTGCCATATTCATATAACAAGACAACGTTTTCCAGACATTAGTATAGCTCGAAACCTAACTTATATGCAAGGTGTATTGAAAGTAAAAATAAAACCTCAGTCAATTATCATTTCCTTTGAAATAATTTTATTTGAGATGCACTATCCTTATTTATTAACCATACACCTGTTCAATCTACTCAATCCATTAGTACAGTTATATTCATATTGTAAATATTATATCTAACTTGTAAAGGAACATCACAATTATTTCTTCCCTACAACATGCAACTCTTTTCTCTCCCATCAGTGGGTTCAAAGCATTTCACTGTTACAACATAAATAAGTCTGTTTGGTAATATCTGTATGTGTCTCTTGTCATCTCTATCAGTAATAAATGTGGTATTATCCTACTTATATCTTCCTTGGTTTCCCTCACCAATGATTATTTTCCTGTTCACTTCATATATGCTTCCAATATTTAGTCATATATAGGAAGCTGGTCGTTTAGTTTATAAATCAGTCCTTCATAAGATACCATTTTCATTTATGCCTCTACCCACTTTTCCATCGTTGGGGGTGTCTTTGTTTTCCAGTGTCTTAGAATGCAGATTTTGGCACCACCAATGCTGAGTCCAGCCATATTTTCTTATGTGTAGTTAATCCTTCAATGCCTCGTGTATCATGTAATGGGGCTAGTTCCAAGGCGGGTGTTCCAATCAGATTGTTGGTATTTGTTAGATGGTGGTAGACCTTGTAGGAAACTAAGGTTCTCTTCCAGGGGATACTCATCAATAGTCATAAGCACTGAATTATTACTGCCCACGTGTGGGATCCCGGAGCATATAGAAATATAGTGTATATATATGTGTATGCTCGGGCCCACAAGTGTATAACACTTCCGAAACATACACATACATATGTATATACATATAAAATTGCAGCCTAAAACTGTTCCAATAAGGCAAACCGCCAAAATTACATAGGTTTCTCTTGTATGAAAATAATCCCCTAAATACATTTTGTAATAGAGAACATACACTGTAATAGTATCATACAAGAATCCTTTATTTTCAGAAAAGGAAAACGGGTAATAGCAGGCAGTTGGCCCATAGGCTGCATAGATAAATAACTATCATAGTACAGTAAAAAACTGGCACCTTGCCTTTAAGGCTTCCAAGATTCTGGACACCGTGCCTTTAAGACCTCCAGGAGCCCCTCTGCTCCCATCATGCACCACAGGTGACAGTTAGGTCAGTTCTTTTTTCCGGCTCCTTCTGTGAGGATCCTGGAGCTAGAGCTCGACAGTTTTTGGACTTTTTCAGTCAGGAATTGTTTTTCTACATTGTATATCGACTTTTTTGGTCTGCTGGTAGTGTTTTCTACTGTTTTTCTGACAATTTACATCTTTTTTTCTGTCAGAATGCCGGCTTTTGTTTAGGAAATGCCCGTCTTGTGGTAAAAAGATGGCAATATCTGATCCACACTCAGTGTGTATAGCGTGTCTTCCATCTTCCCACAAGCCTGAAATTTGCTACCACTGCCAGCAGTTTTCTAATAGGACCCTGCGTGACAGGGAAAGGATTCGTCTTCATGCTGTGTTGGAGAGGGGAAAAAATCTACCTAAAAGTGGCCTTGGGAGTCAAGAGCCCTCCTCTCACCAGGTACGCCGAAAACAGCTTCGTTCTGCCTCTCCTGGGTCAAGAAAGAGGTAGATTCCAGAATGTTCGCCTTCGGTGTCGAGATCGCCGTCAAAGAAGAAGCAGAAACACTCTTCAACATCGAGACGGCGAGAATGGCCGTCTCCGAAGACGGGATCGACGTCGAGGCACACTACTTCGGAGACGAAGTATGTTGACCCCGAGAGGCCTAAGGCGAAACACCCGTCGACGTCAAAACACTCGTCGACGGCGAGGAACACTCAACCACCTTCTCGAGGATCGGCGTCGAGAGTTTCGCCCCACTAAGTCTCTGCCTAGAGCCTACAGGCGGTCGACGTCGAGATCGCCGTCGAGGGCTTCACTGTTGACTAAGTCGACGTCGGAAAGACGTCGTGGTAGATTGACGTCGAAGTCTCCAGTTCGTCGATCAACGTCGAGAGCATCTCGGAGACAGGAGAGGTCGACGTCAAAAGCGGCAAGGTCCTGGACGAAG